>JAAWXA010000043.1:1195074-1679649 GCA_038090715.1 Florisuga fusca
CAGCTCCATCCCTCCATCCATCCCTCCATCCTTCCTTCATTCCATCCATCCTTCCTTCCTTCCATCCATCCTTCCTTCCTTCCATCCATCCATCCATCCTTCCATCCATCCCTCCATCCTTCCATCCATCCATCCATCCCTCCATCCATCCTTCCATCCCTCCCTGCATCCCTCTCTCCCTCCCTCCCCTGGTGTCTGCCCCCTGCTCTCAGCAGGTACCACAGGGGAGAGAGGGAGGCAAGACCTGGCCCTGAGTAGCAAATCACAAACACACTTCCAGCAGCTGGATTGGGGTTTCTGCACTTCCCAAATGCTGATTTCCAGCCCCTCCTTGCACAACTCTCCCTTGCCACAGACCTCTCCTCCTTTGCCTTCTCCCTGCAAACGCTGGAGACAGAAAGGAGCCCAGAGCCTCTGGGTCTCTGTGTAGAGCTGAGCAAGGAGTGGTTGTACAATTCAGCATTGAACATCAGGGTTTGCACAGCACAGGCTGATCCAAAGGGCCAAATCCTTCCTTTTGGGCTGACACCCCTGTGCTGTGTGCAGGGCTGTGCTGCCACAGGTGAGCACTGCCTGCCTGCCTGCCCTGGATCTGTTCTGACCCCCCTGCACCTGGAACTGCCAAGTTCAGGCTTACCTGTCAGCATTCTGGCTGAGATGAGGCTGGAAGTGGTAACGTCAGGGAATCTGCCACACTCTTGTTCTGCACGGGCTCCTACTCCCCCTTCCCCTGAGCACGGGGGATTTATTTCTGTACCTGGTGAGATTCTCACTTTTCACTTCACTTTCACCTCCTGGAGTTTCACCATTTCTGACCTCCCTCCTGCTCAGAAGAGGAGGGGATGCTCAGCTGCTGCGGGCAGACAGGGATGGGGCAGACTGGAGGTACCAGGAGCAGCTTAGCCCCAGTGTTTGGGGCAACACGGGGGCTTAGGGGGAAGGTCACCCAGGAGGTAAGAACCCATGCTCCTAGAGGACTGGGGTGTGTGCTTCAGGAATAACCAAGAAAATAGGCTTGGACATTCTCCTTTTTTCCCCATGAACGATTAGACAGCACCTATTAGCATTAACATCTATTAACACCACCTGGTGTATGGGCAGCACAAGCCCCTTCTATGGGATTTGTAGGGTTATGAAGTTATGAACAAGCATCAACATCTGTTTTCTGTACATGGCCCAAACCTTGTGGGGTTAGGGGGGTGAGAGCTGGTGGGTTAGACCTGAAGCAGGGAGACATTCAAACCATCAAGCTGCAGGAGGAGCAGCAGCCTTCCAGCTTGGCCTGTCGGGATATTCACCTGGAAAAAGTCATGCTCAAAGGATTCAGAAAGTGCAATCAGAGAGGGCTGGAGTGCTGCCAGTGGCTGTGGAGAGAAAGCAAAGTGGAGCAGGGAAAGGTGGCCAGGAAATCCCAGGGGAGCCAAACCCTGTGCCTGGTATTTACAACATTCCTTCTGCCCAGGGGCAATGACACTGACCATCCAAAAGGCATTCTGTTGAAACAGCACAAATCCCAGAAAATCCAACCCCCCCTCCAGGTCACCCTTAGCATGGAGCAGAGGAGGCTCCCAGGGGAGCTCAGAGCAACCTCCCAATATCTGAAGGGGCTACAAGAAAGCTGGGGGAGGGCTTTGGACACGGGGGGGTAGGGAGAGGACAAGGGGAATGGGTTAAAACTTGGAGAGGGGAGATTGAGGTTGGACATGAGGAAGAAATTCTTCAATTTGAGGGTGCTGAGCCCCTGTGCCAGGTTTCCCAGAGAAGCTGTGGCTGCCCCATCCCTGGCAGTGTCTCAGCCCAGGTTGGATGGGGCTGGGAGCACCCTGGGCTGGGGGAGGTGTCCCTGCCCATGGGGTTGGGACTGGAGGAGCTTGAAGGTCCCTTCCAGACCATCCCAGTCATGATCCTATTGATGACCTTCATGCCCATCTGACATACTTCCAGGAAGCAGCAGCCTGGGCAGTGTTTCTGGCTCCCCCAGGACCCCCCCAGCCCTGGCAGATGGAGGAGGAAAGGTGTCAAGGCAGCAAACCCACTGCCACTGAGCCCCACAGAAGAGAGAAAGAGCATTTTGCCCCCACGCCCCACCTCGCAGGGGTTTGCACACATCAGTCTGAGCCAGTTCAGCCACTGGGTGGTTTCACAGCTTTTTTGTTTGTTTGTTTGTTTTTTATTCTAGAAAAAAAGAGACGGGTGCCAAGGAGAGCTGCTGCCCAGCAGCCCCCTCTGCCCAGCACGTCAACCTCGACATTAAATACCCATTTTAAATTATTAAAGAATAAATTTAAATTAAAAAACAAACCAAACCAAAACAGACCAATGCAAAGAGCAAGGACTCCAGTTGACCTCGGAACAGAAAGTTTGAGGAAGAATTCAGCAAATGCATCTCCTTCTTCCCTTGGACTCTGAGGCCCTGATCCCAGTTCAGCACCAGGATGCACACACACTGCCCAGCAGGAACAGGGACCATCTCCAGCATATGAAGCTCCACCTTCACATTTGCCTTTTTTCCCCCCCATCCCACCTTCACAACAGGAAAAAGAGAAAAAAAAAACCCCAACAACATAGCACATTTAGCTTTTCCCACAAAGCATCTGAGGTGACAAAGTTTACTTGGAAAACAAAATTAAGAAAAGCAGTACAAAGATTTGGTCAGTTGTGACCACTGGAAGCCGAGATGGGTAAGAGAAAGAATAAAAAAATAGCTCCCATCTGGCACCACAACCCTTGCTCACTTGCTCTGAAATCAGGGAATGAAAGAAAGGTCCATTTTTGTTTTGTTTTGTTTTGTTTTTGCTGAGACCATTTCAACAAACTTTTCTTTCCCTGAACCTGGAAAATCCAGATAGTGGGGTACAAAACTTTTGGTTCCTAGGTATATAAATACACATGTACAGACTTAGATAAATATAAAAGCAGAGCATTCTTCTCCCGTTTCTCCTCAGAATTTATTATTATTAAAGCTTGTAAGAGCATCAGCTGGGCCCCCCAGGAGTGGGTGCTCTCTGCAGACCCCAGGGCACGGGGGGGTTTTTGCTCTGCTGGAGCCCCCCTGCTCCTGCTCTGCTCCCCCTCTCCTACCCCTCCTGCTTGCTGCCAGACCTCCCTCTGCTCCCCAGACCCACAGCCTCCTCCTCACACACTATTTTCCACCAGTGCTTTCTCTCCTGAGACTCCATAATTCCCCCAAGTGGGTGAGGGCTGGTGGGACGTGCTCTGGGCTCCATCCCAGGGACAAAGTGCAAACCATTTCTTCAGGCCAGGAGGTGTTTCCCCCCCTGACTGCCCTCTCTCCTCCGTGTCCCACAGCACTGAGTTCAAGTAAGGAATTATTCACACGTCTCTGCTGCCTTGACTCTTCCTGGGCTGGGAGGAGAGCAGCAGATGGTGACCAGCAGAGCCACCTCACCGTGGCACATCCTGGGAGAGCTGAAAGCATTCCGACCCCATTGTGTCCTTCCTTGCAAAAAAAAGTGCTTTTCTTCAGCAAGAAAATGAAAACTGGGTTGCCACGGGACATCTTGAGGACTCAAAAAATAGTATTTGGGTGGGGATTTTGGAGCAGGCCTACTGGATTTGGCTTTATCTCAGTAAGGAAAGAGCTGTCAGCAGAATTGGCACATCTTCAGGGAGTCCTTCCTCTGGGAACCTTGGCTGGAATGGAAAGGAAATGGTGGAGCAAAGGAGAACTTTGCCTGAGGCTGAACTCCTGCTGGTCCTGCCCAGGTGTCTGCTAGCCAAGTGGAGATGGAGCTCTGGGATAAGGAGCTGTGGGTTCCCAGAGAGGCTGCTACAACCTGGTGGAGGTCAGTCTCTTCATCCCCCTCCTCTGGGCCAGGCTGGAGGAGAGGACGGGCTCCAGGCGGGGGGCCTGGGGAGCTCTGTTCAGAGCAAAGTAGGTGGCTGCCATGGCACCCTGGGGGAGAGGAGGAGAAGACAGGGCCTTGAGATTCACTCCCACCTCCCGCTCCCCCTCAGCCTCCTGAAAACCCACCTGGGGATGATTCCCGTGGAATGAGGACAATTATTTGGGGTGGCAGAGGGACCTAAAGCAGGGCACAAGAGGACATCCCCAGAAGGGATCCCACCAGGTCACAGAATGAGGCCTGAGGTGGGGGACACCGAGCAGGAGACGGCTCAAAAAAATATTTTTCTGGGTCGAAACCAGATTTGGTCTCTGTGGGCAATGATCCCCCCAGTCCCTCTGCCAGGCCCCTGCATGGGGCAGGGGGAGGAGGTACCTTCACCAGGTGGACATCCTGCCTGCTGAGCTGGCTCTGGGACAGGTATTCCCTGTTCACCACCCATGGGTGCCTCAGGACCTGCACGGCTGTCAGGCGCTGGTGAGGGTCCACGTGGAGCATCTTGGACACAATGTCCTGGGGTTGAGGGGGGAAAAAAAAAAGGAAGAGGGGAAAAAGCCATTAACAGCAGGGCAGGTTTTACAGAGGTCCTCTCTGTGGCAGTGTCACCACCAGCGTGCCCAAGGGAGAGCACTCTGGAGATGCTTCTCTATTGTTTAACTATGAAGTCTGCTCTTTAGAATTTCCAGGTGCAATCCCCAGCTCCCAGCTGGCAATCCAGTCAAAAGATAACGGGAAGGGTCTTCAGTTTACTGAGTGTCAATTATTGGTGAGCTCCTGGTGTGGTCAGCTCCTCCTGGAGATGCCATCTGAAGGCACCTCCTGGCTGACCCCAGAGCCTGCTTACAAGAGAAATTTAGAATAATAATAAAAAAAATAAATCTAACATCCAGGTGACCAAAAACCCAACGAGATCAGTTCTGCCAGGTCTGAAGGTTTAAATTTCAAACCAGGACACCTGATAAAAACTTGTCAGGCTCCCAGGTGTTGGTAGTAAGACAAAGAGATGACTGGGAAGGTTCTGGTTTTTGGTGGGACCTTGCCATGTTCTGCCATTGGCAGCTGCTCAAATTGCTAAAACTGAAACCACCTGCAGGAATCTCTAAATTCTGTCAAAGTTTGTGATTGATGCCAGGCACCTGCAGCTTGCTGCCTCCCCTGCCCATCTACCTCCCTCCCAGCCCCTTGCTCAGCTTCACACCCAAAAGTCTCAGATCCTGATGAATTTTATCTCTGGGGTTCCCGTGCGTTGTGGCAGCTGAGACTGAGGACTACAAAGGAGTTAAAAAAGGTGATTTGTAAACTGCCCCTGCCTGCTTCACTTTGAGGACCAAAAAGATTACCCACACACAGACCATGAATCAGAGCCCTTGACCACTCTACACATCTTTTAAAAGTTCAATTGCACCAAAAAAAAAAAAAGAATTTTGTGCTATTTAAATCTCCAGAGCCTTCACAATTGATGGTGCTATATTCTGCTTTAATTTAAGGAGTGAGACTACAGAATTAGTGACACATGTGGGGTGATAGGCACACCAACACGTGGCCTTTTATTTCACAAGAAATAAATAACCACCGAGAAAAAAAAAACCTCTTCTGCCTCTCTTTCTCCCAGCTTTGTCACAAGAGGGAAAAAAAATCTGAGAAAGCTTCCACTGACCTTTGCAGTGTCAGAGACTGAATCCCAGTTCCCTCCTGTCAGTGCATATTTGCCACTTCCAATCCTGGCCAGGATCTCCTCTGGGGTGTCATCGGGGCCATTTGCAAAAGGAGTGAACCTGGTTTAAAAAAAAATAAAATAGGAAAAAAATACAGTATCATTTGCAAGTCCAGGGGTCCAAGGATCTAGTGCTGACTGCCCCAGTGGATTTGCTTCCAGAATGGAGCAGGGATATTGCTGCTTCATTGTTACCCAAAATATACACCCCAAATAGGTTCCTCATGCTAAGTTGTTCTGCAGAGGAAAAGGCTGATTCCTCAATTAAATTTTTTGATTTGTTTTGTTTTAAAATTTTTGTTCTGTTCTCAATTTTTTTGGAAGGAAATACACTTTTTAAATAGCAGACCAGCTTTTTTACCTCTTCAGTTGTTTCACCTTTGCTTTACTGCCAAGAGAAACACCTTGACGGTGGCAAGAAAGGATAAAAATAATAGAGGAGAAAAAACAGGTTCTGAAATGGAAAAAAAAAAAAGGAAAAGAGTAAAGAACTCTTTATAAATTATTCTGCTGTACTTTGTTAACCACAGTGTACACGTGTGCTGGGCAAAAGAGATACCTGCAGGTTTCTGACAGCCCATTCCATTCCTTGGCTGAATTTTCAGGTCAGATTTCACACAGGTTTAGCCCAGAGAGATCCAAACTGTTCCTGCAGGCTGGAGCTGTCAAGAGGGATGGATGCACTTCCAGGATCCCAGACCTGAGCTCTGGTCCTGGCTGCCTGAGCCCTCTGATGGGAGGGGAATAAAATCCTGGCTGCAAATAACACTCAGTTCCCCTCTGGTGAGGAAGAAGAGGACCCCTGAGGGCACCCAAAAAGTCAGCACCTCTCAGGTCTCTGTTTTGCTCTCATTTCCTCTTGTGAGTGCAGGAAAAAAGTGAGACACAAATGAATGGCACCTGCTGGCTGCTTTGACACCCACTGACCTGTGAAATGGGTGTTTCAGCTGCAAATAGATTTGGGGTTTTTTTTCCACATTTAAAAAGGAAGCATTTTAAATGTAATCAGCTGGAAAAATGTGACTGGGGTAATGCCTTGAGCTGAGTTTGCTGGTTCTGGTTCTGGTTCTGGTTCTGGTTCTGGTGCTGGTTGTGCAGCACTACAGATCTTTAGGCAAACAGAAACAGGGTTTTGGAGAGCCCAGCAGATCCCAGAAGGTCACAGTATATTCCAGCTATTGCTGAACACCTTTGTCCCCAGGGCAGAAAATCCTGGCACCTTCTCTATGACCCACGAGGCAAGAGAAATGTAGAAGAGGAGGGGAGGGTCCAACTCTTTGTTTTCTGGGTAAATCTGGGAATGAATCCAAGCCTCTTGCCACAGCTGAATGCCCATGAAGCAGATTAAGGAGCTGTGAGAGGTCACTGAAACGATTCAGGCTGCACCTAGGTCTGACCAAAGTGACCATCCCTGACCCTGCAGCCACCAGAGAGAGGAAATGCAGGAGCCTGGGAGCTCCAGGGTGGGTTTGCACCTGCTGGATCTTATTCCTACCTGCCCTCCACTGCTCGTTTCAGTCTCTTTCTCTGGGTCTGCTTGTGCTGAGATTTAATTTTACCCAACACATTTGTAGGTTATGCTTTTTATTTATTTATTTATTTATTTATTTATTTTTTCACAAATACCCCTTTGTACAAAGCATGGTTATGAACTGTTGCTGCTCTTGCTGCTCTGTTAGTTTGCTTTCTGTCCTTTCTGCAGGATCTTTTCCAAATTGCATTTGAAAACTCTGTTGTTTTGGATTATTTTATAGCCTCTCAAGGTGCTCAGATGCCTCAGTTCCAGCACCAGCAGCAGGAGAATGAAGCAGAAGAGAATCCCTGTATTAATAGAAATGAGTGTCCAGACTCCTTTGGATGAGGTGAACATACCTGAGCTCTTCACAGCCCTGCACTCCTCAGTGTAAAACTTCCACACTTCTCCCCTGCTCAGTGAGCCTTTTAGGAGCTGATGTCTCTGAGCCAGGGGCTGTTAAAAACCTCCCCAACCTGTGGGGTGCCAAAGCCATTCCTGCATCCTGGCCAAACCTAATTCCAGGTCTTGGTATCCCTTGTTCTGGCCTGACCCAGCTGAGCACCTTTGAGAGACGGGGTCAGAGGTTTGGTGGCTCCAACCCTGACTCCCTGGTGGCTTCAGGGAAGAGCTTTCCACTCACCCTGCCAGCATGGTGTACAGGAGGATCCCCAAGCTCCAGATGTCACAGGCTGCATCATAACCCTGGCGTTTGAGGACCTGGGGGAAGGCAGGAGAGAGACAAAAATTAATAATTCACCCCCAGAGCTGATTTTTTTAGCATCAAAAAGCAGTGGCACCTGGACATCCCCAGGGCTGAACCCCAGATCTGGTGGGAAGGGGTGATGCCTCTGGAGGGGGATGCTCAGCAGTGGGGTGGAGATGGCTCAGACCCTGCACAGATGTCACCTCCACAGTGACAGAGATGAGTGGAGCTTGCTGGGGGCTCTGGGAGCCTCCCTGACCACCTGCACACAGAGCAGAGCAGCACAGCATTGCAGTGGTTTAAAATCTTTCCTAAAAAGAAGTTTGCTGGCACTTTGCAGGGCATCCTCCTCAAACCCAAGCTGCCAGGAACACCCCGGGTACCACACTTGCAGTGACAGCAGGAGCCTCCCTGAGCTCAGGGTGGGGCTGAGAAGCAGGGCAAGGAGAGGATAAAAAGCTCATTCCTGTCCTCATTCCTCTCTCCCTGCTGTGTTCAGTGAGCACATCTGGGCTGGGCTTCCCAGGCTGAAGCTGGAGACTTTTTCCCCAGGAGGAAGTCAAAGCCAGGATGCTCAGCAGGGACCTGACCTGCAGCCTCAGGGCTGGTGCAGCTGGCAAGGGGCAACAGTCAGGCTGAAGCCTGGATCCCAGCAGCAGACCAGGAGCAAAGCCTGTCTGGGTAAGTGCAGGTCCCAGTGAAGTCACCAACTGAGTCCAGGGGAAAAACTCTTTGTGTTTGGCTCAGGAAAGCCCAAGGGCCACCTCCAGGGCTCCCCCTTGCTCAGGGGACCCCAGTGCCCTTCTGTTCTGACACACAAGGAGAGTTTTCCCCCCTCCTCTTGGATCAGTAGATACAGTAATTTATTTTTTTTTCTTTTGCTAAGCACAAGGAGAAGGAATGTGCCACCCCAGCAAAGCTCTCTCTGACCTGCAGCCTTGTTACCCAGGAGGGATTTCAGCTCCCTGAAGCCTCTCACAGAAAAGACCAAAAACCTGCTTGGGAAAAATGCTTGTTTCAGAGCATGTTGCCTTGACAGGTTTTACAAATGATGACTGACAAAGCCACCATCTGCCAGGTATGCTGCTGAGTGAACATTTGCTACCTGGGAAGTTAAAAAAAAAAAAGAAAAAAAAAGAAAAAGAAAAAGAAAAAGAAAAACAAAACCCCAAATCCAAATGCTGTTGACAAAGCTGATAAAATCCTGCTCCTGCCTCTCTCTCCTGAGCATCGTGTGGACATTCTCTGGCATTTCTGTTTCTTTGGTTCCTGCATCCATCCCACCCTCTTCATGTTGGTTCCCATGGGAAACATTTCTTTGCCACTCGACCAACTCAGCTGCTTCTTGCCCACCCTGTGACACAGGCAGGGGTGGACCTGGGTGTGGAGGCTGATAAACAACACGGGAATTTTAAAAGCCAGAAGAACAGTTCTTCAGGGTTTTTTTTCTTCAGGGATCTTCCCTGGAGACATTCAAAGCCCAGCTGGATGTGTCCCTGTGTGACCTGCTGTGTGTGACCCTGCTCTGGCACAGGGGTTGGGCTCAATGAGCTTTCAAGGTCCCTTGCAACCCCACTATCTATGATTCTATAGCTCTATGATTCTATGATTTTGGAGGAAAAAGTGCAGAATAATTAAAAAAAAAAGCACTGAAATCAGATGAATGAGTGGGAGGTGTCCCTGCCCAGGCAGGGGTTTGGGTCTGGGTGAGCTTTAAGGTCCCTTCCAGCCCAAACCAGTCTGTGGTTCTGTGATAATTCTTATCAGTTATCTCACAAATTCCTCTGTCATGAAGAGATCTCATCTAATTCCTAACACCTGTGGGAACCCACTAACAGAAAGATGTAAACAGAATGATATTTATGGTTATAGAGACCAGCAGAGGGAATGAGGATTCCCAAAGAGGTTTATTCTTGGGCAGGTGTGTGGGTGCCACCCACAGCCTGCCCCTCCCTGCCTCCCAGCAGCCTCCCTCCTGCCTCAGCTTCTCTTCTGCACCCCAAACCCAGTGATTCCCCAGACAAAGGGATTTTTGAGCAGGGGAACTTGTCATCCTTCCCCTGCCACTCTGGGGCCATCAGCTCAGCTCAGCTTTTGCCACCCATGGAGCAGGATATATTTTTTGGTTTAGAAATTGAGCTGCTGTGGTGCCACAACCCTTTTTTTTTTTTTTTAAAAAAAAATAAATTTTAGCTCATTCTGGTTTCTAAGATGCAAACCCAACCCAACAGCAATACAATAACAAACCAGACTGTCATGGCAATGGATGATTATTGGCTGCAAAAAATCTGCTTTGAATTTCTGCTGCCCTGGCAGTGGCCTCAGCTGAACAAATCTCTGTGCTGCTCTCATCTCTCCCTCTGCTGCTGGGGGGCTCTGAGTCCTGGAACATTTGCTGTCACAAGAGGGGATTGGATGGAAAGATCATCCCATTTTTTCTCTTCCCAGTGCCATACCATGCAGATGAACATTGGCTGGAGGAGAGTACTGGGGAAGTGAGGATTGTTGGGTTGCTGAATGGTCCCAGCTGGGACAGAGAGCTGTTTGACAGCAGAGGACAGACAGAATCACACATGGGTTGGGTGGGAAGGGACCTTCAAGCTCCTCCAGTCCCAACCCCATGGGCAGGGACACCTCCCCCAGCCCAGGGTGCTCCCAGCCCCATCCAACCTGGGCTGAGACACTGCCAGGGATGGGGCAGCCACAGCTTCTCTGGGAAACCTGGCACAGGGGCTCAGCACCCTCATGGTGAAGAATTTCCTTGTAATATCTAATCTAAGTCTCCCCTCTCCAAGTTTTAACCCACATCCTCAAAGCTGCAATCCTTTTCCTTCTCAGGGCAAACCAAGCAGAGGCAGACAGCCCCTGGAGCACAAACACTCAAAGTGCTGCTGAGCAAGAGGCAGCTCTCAACATCTCAAGGGTGAAATGCAGCAAACAGACCAAACCATTCCAAACCATTCCAAACCATTCCAAACCATTCCAACAGCCATGGGGGGCTATGTGAGAGGCCCAGCACTGGCCAGCCCTTCAGAGCCACTCACCCAGCCCCAGGGCAAGCTGCTTGGGTGTCCCCCATTCCCTCAGCTCTGAAAGCAGGAAAGCCCTTTCCTCCCACCCCTGGAAGAGAGGGGACTGGCAGGAGCAGAGCCCAGGGAGAGAGATGTTTCTTTAGCTCAGTGAAGCCACCAGGGATGGTCCTGCTGACTTCAGCAGGGTGAGGGTGAGGGGCCTGTTTTAATGGGTGCTGAAGGCCTTCCCACCCATAAAGGGGTCTGGGTCCCCTCTAAAAGAGAGTTTGGTGGCATCTGAAATTCATGCCTGGGTTTTCCTGGCGAGTTATTCCTCATGTCAGGACTTCCCTCTTGAGCCTCATCCCATCCTAGAGCACTAGGAAAAAGATATTTATCCCAACAAGAAGCCCAAGTCTTGTGTGTGTCAGCCCAAGGAGGGGGTTTTCTTCTGCCAGGAGGTACCCCAAGGAGCCCAGGAGCAGGCAGGGAATGGCACAGAGGGTGGGATCACAGGGGATCACAGAGGATGGGATCCCAGGGAATGTCACAGAGGGTGGGATCTCAGGGAATGGGCATGGGATCACAGGGGATCACAGAGGGTGGGATCACAGGGGATCACAGAGGGTGGGATCACAGGGGATCACAGGGAATGGCACAGAGGGTGGGATCTCAGGGAATAGCACAGAGGATGGGATCACAGGGGATCACAGAGGATGGGATCACAGGGAATGGCACAGAGGGTGGGATCACAGGGGATCACAGAGGGTGGGATCCCAGGGAATGGCACAGAGGATGCTGCCAGCTGGGGGATGGGATCCTACCTCCGGGGCCACGAAGTTGGCAGTGTAGCAGGGGGTCATGAGCAGCCCATTCTCTGCTCTCAGCTGCTTGGCAAACCCAAAGTCACAGATCCTGATGGAGTCAGGGTTTCCTGACTCATCCATGTAGAGGATGTTGCTGGGCTTGAGGTCTCGGTGCACAACCTGGAGGCAGAGGAGAGGAGAGGAGGTTGGGGAGCATCCAGGGCTTGGCTGCCAGCCAAGAACTCAGGCAGGGAACATGGAGCTTTTGGAAAGAAGCTCTTTAAAAGTCTTGGCCAAATGAAAGAAAATAAAGGACTGAAGTCTGTTGGAATCAGAAATATCCCCATCAACAGCCCCTGCTGGGGCCCTACAGGGAGACACCTCTCCTGGGAGTTGCTGTACAAACCCCTTGGCATCAGAGTGGCCCTAAATATTCAGCTGGATGGTGCAGGAGGAATCCTGCCATGGGAAGGGGGTCTGTATGGGTCTTAGGATCACAGAACTACCAAGGTTGGAAGGGACCTCAAAGCTCACCCAGGTCCAGCCCCCTCCATGGGCAGGGACACCTCCCACCAGCCCAGGTTGCTCCAAGCCCCATCCAGCCTGGCCTTAAAAACTTCCAGGGATGGATGGGGCTTCCACCACCTCTCTGGGCAACCTGTGCCAGGGTCTCACCACCCTCATGGGGAAGAACTTCTCCCTCACATCCAACCTCAATCTCCCCTCCTCCAGCTGGAATCCATTCCCCCATGTCCTATCCCTCCCTGACAGCCTCACAAGTCCCTCCCCAGCTTTCCTGTGGCCCCTTCAGCCCCTGGAAGGCCACAATAAGTTTTCTTTTGAGCTTTTTCCTCTCCAGACAGAATAACCCCAACTCAGTCCTCCTGTGAGTGCCCATGGGAGGGGCTCACACCTGAAGGAGGAGTTGAATTTTCTTCCCCCCTCATTTCCAAATGTAGTCACAAAAATCCTTCCTTGTCCTACCAGCCCCGCTGCCCTTCAGAGGTGGGAAACCAGCCTTGCCTTGTTACAGCCAGGCTGAAAAACAATCACGAAAAGGTGAAAAAGAAGTGGAGAGGAGAGAGTTCCAAAGTGCTGTCTGTGGAGAGCGTGGGTCTGAGAGCCCAGCCCCTGGCAGTGTGTCAGCAGCTTCTCCCATCACTGCCTCTGCCTTGGGATACCTCAGCAGGTTTGCTACCTATCTGCTGAGCCAGCTGCTCTGTTTGAACAGCTGCTCAAGGATCGGAGGCTGCAATAATAAGTGGGAAAAACCAGGAAAAAATCATAATGAATAACTCAGCGAGGCACAGGAGCAACGAGGCACTGGAAAGCAGCGGAGCTGGGGAATGAAAACACTGCAGCTGGTTGGGAAATGGCTACAAAACCTCTCTTGCACAAATGGAATTATGAGTAAAGAGAACTAATTTGGGGGTTATCTGGGGAAAAAAACCCCACTTTTAAACTTCAGAGAAGCAAACCCACAGGCACTTGTTTCCTCCGATTTTTTCTTTTTTTCCCGGTAAAGTTCTTCTCAAGTCGGATTTTATGCAGATTGGTGGGGATACCCCCCAAAGAAACAACCCCCAAACCAAACCCCAGAGGACCCAGAAGCAGTGCTGACCCCCTGGGAGTGCAGGTAGTCCACAGTCCTGGTGATGGTGCAGAGCACAGCGCTGGCCTCCCGCTCCGAGAAGCATTTCTGCCGCAGGATGCGGTCCAGGAGCTCCCCTCCCCTCATCAGCTCCATCACCAGGTAAACGTATTTCCCGTCATCATAGACCTGGAGGAGCAAGAGAATAAACAGGTAAAGGAAGAGAGGAAGACAGGGGTGCTTTGGGAGCCGTTGCCTGGGGGAGGGCTGGTCCCCTGGATGGCAGCACTGGGGGGAGATGCTGCGGGGCAGGAGAAGGAGACTTCCCAAAAGGACTTTTTCCTTTTGGGAAAAAGGAAATAACACAGTTATTTGTCTGTGTGTGGTGCCTGTAGCAGCTTCCTGATCTCTCCACACAGGAACTGAGCTCCCCTGAGCTGCCCCACACCACAGAGCCTGTGGGTGTCTGCTGGCTCCCCCCAAGCCTCCTGCTCAGCAGTGTTCCTGTTTCCCCGTCTGCAGGGTGACATTTCCCAGCTCCAGCATTAATATTTCCCCGTGACTCACAATCAGCCAAAGGAACTGCTGGATCCCTGCATCCAGAGCCAGCAGCTCTGCAGCTCTGCTGAGCACACTCTTGGCATCAGCTGCAAGGTGGATTTGCCCTCAGTGTCAGTTGCAAGAGGTAAAAGACATCATTTTGGGGGCTAAATTGGAAGATGGCCATTTTCATGCCCTTATCTTTATGTCCTTTACCTTCATGTCCTTATCAACCTTTAGCTGGTTGGCAATAGCAGGTGGTGTTCTCAGCAGCAGCACTAAATGGTCTGGGGGGAAGGAAGAGGAAACCCTTTTTTTTCTGCACAGATTTTAGGCTGCTCTCTGCCACCTCAGGTGAGCCTTTCCTCAGGGCATGGAACTGGAAGTTTTTTACATATTTCTCCAAGACCTGAACCCTGGTGCACTGGGCACCAGCAGGATTTTGTTCTCTTCACCCTGAATCTGATCCAGTGTGGACAATCACATGGCCAAGGGCCTGGAGGGATGGGATGAGGGGGGATGGCTTAAGCTGGAAGAGGGGAGATTGAGGTTGGACATGAGGAAGAAATCCTTTGGGGTGAGGGTGCTGAGCCCCTGTGCCAGGTTTCCCAGGGAAGCTGTGGCTGCCCCATCCCTGGCAGTGTCCAAGGCCAAGCCTGAGCACACGGGGGGGCTGACTGGAGCTCTCAAAGCCAACTCACATCTTTCAGAGTGATGATGTTTGGGTGCTGCCCGTATCGTAAGAGGATCTCAATTTCTTCTGAAGGGTCCCTCTTGCTCTTATCAATTATCTGCAATAAAGGAAGCAGAGGGGAGTAAGGCACCAGCTCAGAACACTCAGCACCAACAAAACCATTTTGACAGTTCAGACAGGTTAATATCAGAATAATCAGTTAAACAGATTAAATATTGCAGATTCTTTGGTCATCACTCCAGGAGAGGGCAGCTGGGAGCCTGTGCAAAGGAGAGCAATGCTGATGCTGGGCCAGAGCCAGAGGGAGAAATAATTCAGATTCTGAAGGCTCAGGACCTCTTCTTGGTGCCTCTAGTTTTGTTTGCCTGTAAGTAATGGGAGTCACAAGAAGTGTCACTTCCAAATCAATCAGCTGGCAGAGCTTAAAAATAATAGTAGTTTGAAAACAACCTCTTTAACATAAAACTAAGCATGGTCAGAACGTGGGCACATGGTTGTTATCTGCTGACAAAGCAATAGGAATCTGTAATCAGGTGGGGCTGCTGGAATAAAAATGACATTTACTGCCAGGGAGATCTGCTGGGAACCATTTGGTTCTTTGGGCCATGTTGTAATGAACAAGATTTTCTTCTGTTTTCAGCACCTTTTGCCTTATCAGGGCATGGTGAGACATGAAAACTTTTTAGTTTTCCAGCAGCAGGTCTCAGAAAACAAGACACAAAACCAAAACAACCAAGGTGTTTGCAGGGGAATTATTGTTTCAAAATCCTTCCTGGTACTGAGGATAAATGGCTGCTTGGGCATGCAGTTTTTTTTTTTTAATGGCTTAATTCTGACAATAGGTATTTCAGTGCCAGTCCAGAAGTCTTTATGCCTTGGGTGCAGAGGTTTGTGGCTGAGGGGTGCACTTGGAGCCCCATCAGTGACTTGGTGAGACAACAAAGTGCAGCAGAGCTGAGACAGGCAGCTGGCTGCTGTCACATTGGGGTAAAGGAAGGAGAAACCTCAAAAAAAAAGTGAGTGGGAAAAAAAATAATCTAGAAGCAATTTCTCTTTAGAACTGTGTTATCCTTCCAGTGTAGTTGGGACCTTCTATGAAACCAGTGGAATGGCTCCACAGGGATGGAATGGGTCCCCCTGAAGCAAAACCTCTGACATGCACCAAGACCCTCAGGGCTGAAGGAGTTCAGCTCCTGGGAAGCTGCTGGAATTCCACACACAGGCACCAGGTGGGATCTGCCAGGGGGATTTCCTCCAGCATTACACCACGGTGGGAACTCCTACTCTCCCCAGGAGCAGTTGGCTTGCCTCGTTCCCTGCTTTCCTCCTGCTCTGGGCTGTCATTATCTGGGGTTTAATTAATTATCACTGGGGTCTGGATATCAGCTCTATTGTCAGTCCACCTCTGCCTGTGGGGAGGTTTTAACTTTGGCTGAGGGTTTTGGGAGGTTTTTAGCTTTTGGCTGGTTTTAGCTTTAGCTTTCCACTGCTCACCAGGGTGTGGACACCAGAGGGTGGTGGCCCCTACCCCCCACCTGTCCTACACCACCCCCCAGCCCCATGCCCTCAGCCTGCCCAGACCCCCCCCTGCTCTAGGGAGGACCAACAGCTCTGGGTTTGTTTCCTACCTCTATGTACTGGAAGCTGCAATGTTATTAAAAAAAATAAATAAAAATGGTGTGATGTCTGAGATAGGGACACAGGAACTGCTGTGCTCCCCCCAGGCTGCCTGCCTGAGACCACAGAGGACACACTGCCTGCTCTTGTTCAGAATTATTCTTATTCTTATTCTTATTCTTATTCTTATTCTTATTCTTATTCTTATTCTTATTCTTATTCTTATTCTTATTCTTATTCTTATTCTTATTTTCTTATTCTTATTTTCTTATTCTCTTTTCTTGTCCTTTTCTTATTCTTATTTTTTCTTATTATTCTTTTATTCTTGTTCTTGTCTTATTCTTATCATCATCATCATTATTATTACTACTACTACTATTATTACTATAAATCAGTTAATTTTTATTTTGCTGCCTAGTAGCTTTCAAGCTCTGCTGTTGGATGCTGGCAAGCTAAATGTATCTCCCTGAATTCCAGGCAGGGAATGACACTCTTAATTAAGCCCTGATTACAAGCTGAGCAAAACTATGTAACTTCAAATTGTATTTAATTTTTTTTTTTTTTGGTGGTAACAAAGAGCATTTGCCACCCTGGGGGCTGTTTGCTCTGAGACCTTGTGTTTTGCATGAAGCCAGAGTTTTCTCTCTTCCTCCCTGTGGCAGCCCCTGAGCCTCCTGCAGCTCCTGCTGTGCAAGGAGTGATGTATTTTCTCTAGGAAATTCATTCTGGTCTGAACACTAATAAAACACTCCTGTAAACAGCCCATATCACACAAATCAGAGAAGATTCTCCCTGCTACCAGCCCTGAGGAACATGTAATGATGCTGCTTTTCCCTTCCTCTCTCTGCCTGGACACCAACTCAAAGCCACCCCCAGGTACCACTGGGATGTCCCCAGGGCTCTGGAGCAGGGGGAGTTCCCTTCAGAAAAAAAAAGAAACCCAGCCATGCACCAAACAGAACCTTTCTCTATGGATTGGACCCCCAGGGGCTGCTTAGAACCTGCTCAAGCAGTGGATGAAAGAATTCCAGAGTGAACTGGGCTCAGCATGTGCTGAGTGTCCTTCCGTTCTGCCAGGGCAGGGCTTGGTTCTCTGCCCATCACACCCTCCCTGAAAGAAAAGCTCCATTTTCTCCAGCAGAATTTAGGGTCAGAACTTCATGGTATTTGAAAATTGTCCATCAAAGGGCAACACTGAACTCTCTAGCAAGGAAGAGAGGATCAGGAGAGAACACTTCCAAAATCTTAATTCCTGGGTCTGGCCAGCCCAGGAACAAAATTCAAGTTCCAAGTCCTTCTGAAAGTCTTCTACGTGGAAAGAAAACACCTGATTCTCCTTTGCTAATGGATTTGCTGTGTCTTTGGCCCTTCCAGAATGGGCTGATGAGTATCAAAGCAGTATCAATAGAAGTGCTGATGTTTTCAGCCAGGAACTGGTAAATCAGCAATGCAGACAGTGCAGTTTCCTTCTGCTTGTTGGAGCTCTGTGAGACATCTCTGTGCCTCCAGCTATGGGGAAATGGGCTGTGGAAGCACTTCCCCAGTCTGCTGGGGGAAAAAAAAATATTATTTGTGTGTTTCTGGACATTGCATCTGGGCAATAGCTCTGCTGTCTGGGAAAATTCAAGGCCCCAGAGGTGAACCTGACCAGAGGTGGGTTCTGCATCCCTTCTGGAGAGAGGAGGTGCCACCAACCTGCAGAGGTTTTGACCTGGCAGGTTTCATCTGCAACAGGAATTCAGGAGAAAGTGTCACAGAGATTGAGTTCTGCAGTTCTGTGCTGATGAAAAATGGCACAGGTTTCCATTTCAGTAATATTTCCTTCTAAAAATAAGCCCTACTCATGCCAAGCATCTGTTTTAATTTCGTTCCTTTTTTTTTTTTTAATGTCAAATTACTCAAGCTGGATGAAAATCACTGCAGCAAAGGCTAAGAGTGTTTAAAGGACATGGGATAATTTTCCATTTAAGATGTCTCTGAGGAGAATTATTCCAAGCCTAATAGTCTCAGAGGGCTGTTTGCTGGGCTGTTAGCTTTGATTAGCTCCAGAGATTCATTCCCCTCGTCCGGGCTTAAATCTTTCAAGAAAACACTGAAAATGAATATGAGAAGAAAGAGGCCTAATTAGCAATGCTTCTGGGAGGCAGAGGCTGTCCATCAGCTCAGGCTGTGGGGGTGAGACATCCCCATCCTGCAGCACAGAGCATGGTCCTGGCTGCCAGCTGAGCCCTCCCAGGCTCTCACCTGGACCTGCAGGACTCAGGCAGTAGCTCTCACCAGCAGAACCTATTTTCCAGGCTCTGCAGGAGCAGGGATCTGCTCCAGTGGCCCCTGCCAGCCAGCCAGGCTCCTCAGAGGCAGAAGGGGGGGTTTGTGGGGGCAGGATGGCTCTGCAGGGTTGTAGGATGCTCTGCCCAGCCCTGGCACACCTCCCTGGGGCAGGCTGAGATTTCAGCCCAGCAAAGCAGTGCTGCTCCCACTGCTGCTGCAGACAGGGAAAACCACCACAGCAGCTCCTGAGCCCCTCACGAGGGAAAATCAGTGCAAGGAGAGGGGAGGCAAGAACAAGCAGCAGGGTCTAAGTGGCCCCAGAAATGGAACAGAGCCACCCAGGACCAAACCCTGTCCTAAATACCAAGGTATTTGGAGAGCAGGCTGGAAAAGAGGAACATGGTATTACTGAGCTGTGGGAAGGCTGCTGCCTGCTCCTGAGTCTCAGGAAAATCCAGTTAGCAGTGAGCAACACCATCACCTTACACCCTTGGGCTGTGCCAGGGCCAGAGGCAGCCAGAGCCCCCTGCCCAGCTGGGGGGAGGCTGGAGGAATCCCTGCACCAGGGGATGCACAACCACTGCACAGCCAGCACTGCCTTCCAAGCTGAGTGTAAGATGGGACTCACACTCATTCCTCTGGTTTTATCTCCTTCCTCTGCTTATTTCCTACGTCTCAAGCAGCACCTTGATCCCATCCAGCCAAAAATTCCCCATCCAGCCCAATGGCCCTGCCTGATGGAACCACATTTGCTCCTTGCAGAAGCAGCCCCCAGCCTCTCTCCACCACACTTTGCTCCCTCACCCACTTTCCTGCAGATAATTTTCTCTTCCCATCACATCTCCAGGAGCTCTGTCTGTGCTGTTGGTGAGCACCCTCACCAGATCCACCTGGGATCCCAACTCAGGTTGGGGTCAGGTCAGCTCCAAGGCTCACCACGATGGTTTTTTCTTTGCAAAGAGCTCTGGGAAACAGCCCCATCCTCTGCAAACCCAAAGCAGCCCAGAGATTCATCCCTGAGTCTGCTCTGAAACCTCCCCCATGGAACCCTAGAGCCTCCCAGAGCTGCTGCCACCCTACAGCATCCTTCAGGCAAGGTGAAACACCTCTTACTGAACTGTCTGGACAACAGGACTTCCTAAATCCCAGCTCCATAAACCAGAATTCCTCCTTTATCCAGGTGGGAAGAGGTCTCACCCCTCTGGCCCTGTGTTTCATCAGGCTCATGTGGCAGGTCCAACTTCAGTGCATGCCAGGGGGAGGTCACCACAACCATCTCCTGGAAAAGTCTGTCTGGCTGCCTGCTCTCACCAGCAGCCTTTTTTCCTTTTCCCCCAGATTCCCTTTTTTTAGCTTCAAGACATTCTGTCTTGTCTTGCTGTCTTTAGCAGCCAAATGCTTGCCATCCATCCTTTATATCACCTTCCAGATATTTATAGGTTTTTATTGCATCCCACTGGATTTGTCTGTCTGACATCACGTGTATTTGTAGCTCTCTTGACACAGCTGGCCCTGTAAATCTTGCATATTTCCTGCTCTAGATTTTCTCCCATTTATTTATGTTCCACCTTAACCCCTGGGTACCAAACCAGGATATTGTCCTGCCCAGCTACTGCAGGCAAAACTCACTTCTATCCAAGCTTGTGAGGAAGACAGAAATTCATAGATTTGTTTCTCAATATTATTAATTAAACTTCAGCCAGACTGGCAACATATTTATGCAATCCTTGCCTGATCCTGGTGTTGAAATCTTCATATTTTCCTCCTGTGCATGAGCTGAGTGTATTAAACAGGTTCCTAACACATCAGACAGTGAAAGCAAAGAGGAATGAACACGTCTGGGGAGATGAACACCTTTGCAGCCAGAGATATTTTCACCCTTCATCTCCCTGGGCTTCCACTCCAGACTCCCTTCCACCCTCACAAATCCCTCCCATTTGCTCTAGAATATATTTTTTATTATTATTTAATTGGCTCCTTTTCTCTAGATACTGATGTGAGTGAAATTGCTGGGTCTGATTTTCCTTCCCTTCTGGCCTGGCTGTTGCATTTACACCCCCGTGGAGCCCCTAGCTCTGCCTGGCAGCACCAGGCCCTTGGCCTTAAAAAATCATTTCACCTGCTGGACCTGAGGTGATCGATATTCCAGCAGGAGAATCTCAAAGATGTTATAGGTCTGTTGGAGGAGAAACACCCTTTTTTCTTTATCCCACATCTCTTCTTTCTACCAGTGCCTTATAAAGCCTTCTGGAGAATGAACAAGATACTGGTATGTTTGTGTTGGAACTTCATATTTTTTTCCACTTGGGAACGAGCTGGGAAGAAAGGGTAAGAGTAAAATAATTTAAAAGAGTTAAAATAATTTAAAATAATTTAAATACTTTAAAAAGCACCTTTAGAGGCTGTACATGCAGAAGAAGATGATACCAAGGTTTGCTAAGCCACTGTGTCCCTGCCCTGGCCAAGGCAGGGGCTGCTCCTTCCAGGCCAGACTCACTTCTCAGCAGATCTGGATGTCTACAACCATTTTTTTTTTCTGTTGCAACCCTGTCAGAAGTGGAGATAAAAGTCTGAATTCTTAAATATTGCATTTAGGGGCCTGAGGGCACGTCTGGAATAGATGTAGAATTTATTATTAGCTTTTCATTTGTACAGCAGCCACGGAAAAGGAGAGGGAATAGGGTGCAAGGAAATGCTCTCCTGCAGGTCCAGGGCTGGATTTAGGAAGATTAGGATTTAGGAATTAGATGCCTACAGGTGCAGAGAGGTCTGGGGGGGCTCCCAAAAGCCCCTCAGGGAGGGACACACCTCGTGCCACTGAAATGAGTGAAATCCCAGATTTTTTTCCCAAGAATGTTACGTTTTAGGGAACCCTGAGGAAATGATGGGAAGAGGCTAATTACAGGGATTTGTGCAGAGTCAGGGGGTGTGTGTCAAAAGGACTGATCTGTAATCATGGTAGTAGCAGCTGCCAGCCCTGTGCTGCCCGCCAGCTTGCAATGGGTGGCACTGTGGCAGCTCTAAGGAGTGAGCTGAGAAAACGACAGAAGCTGCAAGAAAAATAAAGTGGAAAGTGAAATGGATCCATGGGCAGGGAGAGAGCCAGAGAGGCAGCACCCAGGGTGCTGGGGAGGCAGAAACCCCAAAACCACCTCCAAGCCCAGCTCTGTGCTCCACCCGGGGGCTCCTGCCTGTCCTGGCTGTCAGAATCAGGAGTGACAAGCCAGGGGAGGAACAGAAAGAGGAAAGATTAGTGAAATCTATTGCCTGAAGCTGGCAGCCAAAGCATGAAACTCTTCTGGAGGTTTGGGTGTCTCCATGTGTTGAGTTTGGCTCTGGACTGAGGTGCTCCATCACAATTAATCATCACAACAAAACAACAACAATAATTAATAAATAATTGAGGGCTGGGGCACTTCCCCTGTGCAGACTGGCTAAAGAGGTTGGGGTTGTTCAGCCTGGAGCAGAGGAGGCTCCCAGGTGAGCTCAGAGCAACCTCCCAATATCTGAAGGGGCTACAGGAAAGCTGGGGGAGGGCTTTGGACACGGGGGGGTAGGGAGAGGAGAAGGGGAAATGGGTTAAAACTTGGAGAGGGGAGATTGAGGTTGGACATGAGGAAGGAATTCTTTAATTTGAGGGTGCTGAGCCCCTGTGCCAGGTTTCCCAGAGAAGCTGTGGCTGCCCCATCCCTGGCAGTGTCTCAGCCCAGGTTGGATGGGGCTGGGAGCAACCTGGGCTGGGGGAGGTGTCCCTGCCCATGGGGTTGGGGCTGGAGGAGCTTTAAGGTCCCTTCCCACCCAAACCATTCTATGGTTCTGTTTTGGCTTCATGCTGGCTGTATTCCCCTGCTAGAACTGCCAGCAATGCTCAGTGCAGGGAAGATCCTAAGGCTGTGACTTGAGCATGCATCTTGCTCATCAGACACATCATCCCATTACACAGAACCCAGACCTACACTAACAGAATGCCATCTGTCCACAAACGACCTGATCACTGGAAAAACCTCATTTTCCCATTCGTGAGCAATGAAAATCCCAGCACACTCATGTGCCAGCCCACAGACCTGCTGCTAGCTCCATGCTCCTAATGATGGAGCCCAGAAAAACCAACTGTGTTTGAGCTGGGACATCAACAGATTGTCACCTATTGCTTGTTTCCAGATTTTTATGGCTGCCACGGGGAGAAATCACAACTTTCCTGGATGCTGCATGATCAGTCAGTCTTGTAATGGAAAATAAAACTGAATAAAATGTTTGATGTTATTGTACTGACTACCTGCAGCTCATCTCTCTGCAACTGGCTGCACTTCTCATCACTTGGCTCAACTCACATCATCTCATTTAAAAGCAAAACCACCACCTAGCAGAGAAGCTAGCTTATATTATAAAATCTTAAAATGAGAAAAGTAGAGCAGGAATGGGCTAGAAGCCTCCATTTCCTGCAAGCCTGGTAAACACGTTCCTCTGTGGCCTGGTTTCAGGGAGCTGCTTTTTGTCTTATGCTCAGGCAAAAGCAATCTGTTCCCAGGAGATCACAGCCTGAGAGGACCTGACTTAACTCTGTGTTAATTTAAAGTGTATATATATATATATGTATATGCTTTATATATATATACTTTATACTATATACATATATAGAATAATTCCTCATTTAATCCAGTTTGGTCTCTTTGGGGTAAAAAAAAACCAACAAAAAAACAAAACCATTAAATACTTTTCTAACTTACTTTGAATTTTTACACCTTTTTCCTTAAAGAAGACTGACTGTTTGGATCTCCTGCTCTGAGCTGTGCCCCTGGCAGCCAGGTGCCACATGCACTGATTTTGCTCCATCCTCTTTGTTCAACACTCAGCACAGACTGGGGCTCAGGGCTCTGGGCACAACTTCCAGAGCAGCTCTGCTGGAGTTCTTCCCCCCCCAGCAAAGGTTCCCACATCCCCCTCTCAGCAGCTTTCTGGCCTCTCAGCTGCTGGGGCTGCTTTAGGTACCAGTTCTTGACCTGCCACACTCAGTCCCACTGAATTCCTCATTTTTAATCTCTGGGCTTGTTGCTCCTTTGTGTAGCATGCTGGAGCTGAATGTCAAGCAAACAAAAGGAAACCCAAGCTTTTTGCAGGTGATCATGGTTTTTTCATCTCATCTAATCACAATCAAAAATGTCAGAACTAAATAAGTTGAGAATGAACAAAATGATCTTTGAAATTCACAATTATTTAATGTTCTTTTGCTTATTTATGATGATTCAATGGAGGATCAGTGAAATCTACAGTTTACAGGGGTGAAATGATTAGCAGGGTTCCCATGCAAGACTGTAAAATTGTTTTCCATCCCAGAATTTACCTTGATGAGGGTGAGGTCTGCCTTAAATAAAACAAGGCTTACCATGAAACCTGGCATCTTCCAAGAGAAATAATAATAATAATAAAAAAACCAACTCAACAAGACAAGCAGCAAAGGATCAGCCAAGAAAATCCCCCCCCTCATTCCAGATGTCCCTGGATGTGAAGATGTCCTTACCTTCACTGCAAACTCTGTTTCTGTGGCTTTGTGAACACACCTCTTGCACACGGAGTAGGAGCCAATTCCTATGTCCTCCTTGATCTCATACCCATCTGTGAAGTGAATGTTGTTCCCATGTAGCTGCTGGAGGGACAGAAAAAAGGGACATGAGGACATGGGTGTCACCATGCCAGGAGCAGCTTCCCCAGGCTCTCCTCTCCTTAGAAATTTCCTAAGTCCAGTTAAAAAATTCAGCAGCTCTTTACATAAACAAGTATCTCCCCTCCCTTTTTACCTTTTTCCAGTCCTCCATGTGGAATGGAGATCATGGAAAAAATGGAAGTAATGGCAAAAAAACCCCCATGACTTTCTAAACTATTTGTTGCATGTGGGCAGCCTCTTCCTCTCAGAAATTCCCAGGAAAATGTGGGGCCAAATCCCCTGACATCCCCAGACATGCTGCCAATATAAACCTATAATCCAGAGGGCAGATAAACTAAAAACCACTTGTAGCTTCCCAGGTTTCAAAGCAGACACCCCACCCCTGGGATGTGCCTCCAGCTCCTGGGCATCTCCTCCAGGATGTGTTTGATCAGGATTTCCCTGTGAGGGAAAGGAGCTGTTTTAGGGCAACCTGAATTAAGATAAGAGATGGCAAGTGAAAGGAGTGGGAAAGCACTTGAAAATCTCTCATTTTATTTACTGAAGGATGTAGAATTCACTCTGGCATCATGAGCTCACAAGCCCCTGGGGAAATGCCTGGGCAGCTGAACTGGTTAGATGGAAAAACCCAAACCTGAGGCCTCCAGATTCCATCCCAGGACTCAGGAAATTCCCAGCAGCTCTAAAAACCCTTTAGGATCCTTTGTCTGAAAATGTCACCTAGCAAAGGCCCCAGAGACCCCCCCAAATGGTAAGCCAGGCACGTGTTAGCATCCAAAGCACTCTTCCAAAGCAAGCCAGGGGAACACACATCCCATTTTGGGGGTGCAGTGGCTTGGGTGACATTTCACTTGCTGTTGCACCTAAGAATCTGTAGGAATATCAACTACCCCACTGCAAATTTAATAATTTAAATTTCATCCCTGTAAAAAAACACAGGCAGGGGCTCTCCCCTGCACTCCCAGAGGAGCCCATCATCTCCTCTGATGCACTGAGGCTTTTGTAGGGACGTGTTCCTGGTTTTAATGGCACCAACTGGACAGCAAGTTTTGGGCAAGTGGCAGCCAAGACCCAAGTGTCTGCCACCCCCCCTGACACCCAGGGTGCACCCAAGCCCTTGGGCAGCAGCAGCAGGAGCAGGGTGGCCTCTTCCACCCAGGAGCTTGGGCTCCACGTCTGGGGGAGCTCCAGTTGATAGAATCATGGAATGGTTTGGGTTGGAAGAGACCTTAAAGATCAAGACCCAAACCTCCTGCAGGGGCAGGGACACCTCCCACCAGCCCAGGATGCTCCAAGCCCCATTGTGGGCTCCTTTGCCAGCACAGACTGGACCAAGAGGCTGTGGAGCATGACATGTCCCCTCTGAAGGGACAACACTGCTGCACAGCTGGAAGAGGGTTTCAGGCAACCAGAAGGTCCTTGCACTCCAGCTGTGGTGAGGTGTGGTTCCTATTTCCTTTGTGAAGTTTTCTTTGGAGACTTAAAGAAAAAAAAGCCTGCAGGGAAAAAGGTTCTCATTTCCCATCTCCTGCCTCCCCTGGGCAGCTGGGAAAGGCCAGGGATGCTCCGGGGGCAGGTCCAGGGGGAAGGGCCCCCCAGCAGCAGTACCTGCACGATGGGATGCACAGTGATCTTGTGCACATCTTGCTGGGCAGGCTCCTGCACCAAGCTGGAGGCAACAAAGCTGAACCCTCTGAAGAGGTGATGAGCGTTGGCACTTGGAGGAACACCTGGGGAATCTGCAGGAGAAGGGAAGAGAAACGGCCCAGTGAGCTTCAGAAATGACCAAAAAAGTAACAGCACAGCATCTGGAAGGGCCAGCAGCAGCCCTGAGAGGCAGCAGCACATCTGCTGAGCTGGCAGCCACGTGGGAACATCATGGACCTTCACATGGAGGCTTTGGGGTGCCTCCTCCATCCATCCCTTCCCTCTGGACCTCAGCAGTGCAGGGCTGCTGTCTGCAGGGATCTCTCCTCCTGGGTAAAGAGGTTTTGATCCCAGTGCCTGTTCATTCTCAGACACTCCTGTGCCAGGAGCCCATGCGGGGAGAGGAGGCAGAGGATGGTGAGGCTGGGAGAAAGGCAGGACAACCCCTTTGGCTTAGCAGAGGTTCTCAGGGACTGGAGAAAAGCTGGAAGATGTGGTACCTGTCCTTCACAGCACATCTTGTGACAGAAATGACACAGGCTTGGTGGGTGTGTGTGTTGTGTGGGGACCTGGACAGGTGGGAGCTCGTGATGCTCTTCCTGCAGCAGATTGAGGAGCTGGGAACAATCCCAGAGGAGATGTTGGTTGGCCTGTTCCCAGGTGAACAAGATGTCTAGGAGTGTTTTAACCAAACTTCATGGAGGTTTTTGCCCCCTCCTACACCTAACATAGAATCACAGAATGATCTGGGTGGGAAGGGACCTCTCCAGGTCACCCAGTCCCACCCCTGCAGCCTCAGGGACACCCTCATCAGATCAGGGTGCTCAGAGCCTCCTCAAGCCTCACCCTGAACATCTCCAGGGATGAGGCCTCAGCCACCTCCCTGGGCAGCCTGTTCCTTGGCAAATCCAAGGGAGGAAGAGCTGGAGAGAAAAGAGCCCTGTATTATTCAGCCTTTGGAATGAAGGGACTGGAGAGCAGTTCCTGGTCCCTATACCACAGCAACATCCTCCCAAACCCAGAGGAGTTGTACTTCACTTAAAGTCTGCAAAGCTTTAAGGAGATCACCCTCCCCAGTTCTGTTTTTTTGAGGTGTTTTCATAAGGAAGTGATAATTCCTGGGTAGCTGGCTGGGTATTGCAGTGCTCAGACTCCCTCACACTTTATTTGCTCTTGATTTGTTGGATCTTCTTTGTTATGAACAATGTACCAACTTCCAACAGGCCATAGACTATAGGATTTCACAATTAAAGAAACCAGTGATGGAAAATATAATTACATACTAACTGGTAAAAACACAAAATCCTCTGAAGTGGAGGGAATTAAGTGGTTGTCCTGGTTTGGGCAACCTGTTTGTTAAACCCTGACAGTGGTTAAATGCAGCTATGCAAGCAACAAGAAGAGTAATAAAGCAGCAAATCAATAGTTATTTTTCCTATGAAAAAGGTGAAAGCTGTCCCTCTGAAGACAAACCAATGTGAAGTTGGTGAGACATTTCTGAGCTGCTTTTTTTTTTTTGGGAAAAGCAAACCAGTCTTTGCTTCCTGCCAGGTATTGGAAGACCCAGCAACCCCACCAGGTATCAGGTGTCTGGGGAGGGGAAGGCACAATGAATGCACACCCTGGGAAGGTGCATCACCCACCTCCACCTTACTGACCTGTGGGGGTCCGAGAGGTGAACTCAGGATCAAAATGAAAAGTGTCTTCTGGCCTCCCCACCGCCGGCTTGAAGGGGGGCTTGATCTCCTTCCTGTAGAGTTTCTGCAAGGAGGAGAACAGATCCCAATCAACAACCACCTCCAACACCTTCAGCACGTGGAGCCAGGCTCCTCTCCTAGGTCTGGGGTGTCCTCTCTCAGCTCTCTGCCATCTGTGCAGGAATGAGTGAAAATGAGGATGCTGTGGTTGGACCCGATGATCCTGAAGGTCTTTTCCAACCTTAATAATTCTAATGGAGGCACCATCCCTGGAGGTGTTTAAAAAATGTACAGATGAGGCACTTCAGGACATGCTCCAGAGGGCATGGTGATGCAGATGTTTTACTTTAGGGTTTTTTTAGGGGGACAGGTTGGGGGATGTTGATGGTTGGGTGCAGCGATCTTGGAGGTCTTTTCCAAGCATGAAAACTCAGTGATTCTGTCAATATTCTGGCTGAGGCCTCTGGAAACGTGCTGGCCAGCGTGGAGTGTGCCATGGTGACACCAGGACAGGGCTGGGTTCAGCAGCACAGCAATGGCCACGAGCAGAGAAATACCAGGAGGAGGTGGTGGATGCTTTAGAGCTGATCGTTTGTCCAGAACCAGCAATGGGCACCAGAACCATCAATGGACACCAGAACCAGCAATGGGCACCAGAACCATCAATGGGCACCAGAACCATCAATGGACACCAGAACCAGCAATGGACACCAGAACCAGCAATGGGCACCAAGAACCAGCAGTGGGCACCAAGAACCATCAATGGACACCAGAACCATCAATGGACACCAGAACCAGCAATGGACACCAGAACCAGCAATGGGCACCAAGAACCATCAATGGACACCAAGAACCAGGAATGGGCACCAAGAACCAGCAATGGACACCAAGAACCAGCAATGGGCACCAAGAACCATCAATGGACACCAAGAACCATGAATGGACACCAGAACCAGCAATGGGCACCAGAACCAGCAACGGGCACCAGAACCAGCAATGGGCAAGCCTGGCTGCCTGGTGGTCCCAACCTAAACACCAGACTTGAGGTCCTGGAGTGTCTGGGGAGAGGGCAGGGGATGGCAGCTGAATGGCAGGATGAAGTTGCCACTAAAAGCTGCCAAGAAAGCAGTGGGGAAACCAGGGGGGGAAGGTCTAATCTGGTGGGAAGTCAGGTTGAAGGGTTGAACAGAGAAGCAGAACCAAGGGAAAACCTAAGGAAGAGAGGAAGGTCCATACCAAGTGGGTGGTGGGTGGGGGAGCTGGTGGTGGCAAGCAAGGGGATGAGCTGACAGAAATTGCAGCCACCATAAGCAGCTGCTAGCCCACTGCCTGGGCTGCCAGGGACCTGGCTGCCTCTTTCCTCATCCTGAGTGATCTTTAACAAATCTCTTCAGCACACTCCTTCCCAAGCATTCACACACACACACACACACCAGGAGAGAAGCAAACTGAGGTGCAGCATGGCTGGAACTCATCCAAAGCCTCTATGGGGAGGTTTATGGGGAGGTTTATGGAGGCTTGAGTCCTCCTGATCCCAGCAAGCTTTGTATCACCTCTGCTTGGATGGCCAAAGCCCATCACATCCTGATGGCCACCTGGGGACCAGTGATCCTGTGACATTTCAGCTCCCTCCCTGCCTTCCCTTCCCAGAGATGCTTTGGTTCCCGGGCTCCAAAGGGCTGGGCTAGTTGCCACAGACTGCTAGTTGCCACATTCACCAGGCTGAACACAAACACAACATTTCATCCAGACTCTCAAGTCACTGTAGGAGCTGGAGAGTTCAACTCTGTGACAGTGTCTAAGATCTAGTTTCGGGTCAGTCCCTCAGACAACTTCCTCACGAGCTGATTTTTCACAGTGTTGGATGGGGATTAATTCCCAGCTCTTTGCACACAGGCAGCTCCTGCTGACCTGTGGGTTTTGTGGTTTATTAACTCCTCTAACATAAAGCATGTGGTCAAACCTGGGGTATACAGACACCAACATAATTTGAATTTGATTTTGCAGAGATAAATAAAGGTTCTTAAGGCATAGTTATAGCCTCAGCATCAGGCACATGGCAGGGGCTGAATGCTATGATTCCTTGGGGAAGTGGGATGGTGGTGAGGCTGGAAAGGACTCTGCAATAATTAATGGCCATTTCACCATAAAAAGTTCCTGCTTGCGTAAAACTTCCCCCTATCTTTGGAGAGAGAGGAGGAATGAGTAATTGCTGGAGCCTCACTGCCTTCCAAAGAATTAAAAGCCAAGTGCAGTCTTCAGCAGGAAGTGTCATTCATCAAATGGCAAATCTCAACCCAGCAACTAACACAGATCTTTTTCTGTCTGCATGGAACTTTAAAAGAGAACCCAGCACCTGCTGAAAGTTTTCTGGTTGCTGGGCTGTCGCCTCCAGAGAGCTGTTTGCTTCCAGCTTCCCTCTATTTGTCTTAATTCCCAGCTCCAGACCTCCTAGTGCAGAAAGCAAGGTGGTCCCAGGCACATGCTGCCTGCTGCACCTCAGTGCCCCCCTCACCCTCTGAGCTCCAAAAAACTGGAAAAGGTTTTGGAGTCATCCCTCAGCCAGGAACAGGCACCCTGCTGATTTTTATAACCATATTCTCCCTGGCCTCTTATTTCCTCTCCCCATCTGCAGTTCCTCAGGTGCTGCTGGGGCTATGTTTGATATTTGGAATCCCCAGGGCACATCCTCCAGCAGGAGGGATGGGTTTGGGGTTCCCCCCAGGGTCACACACCACCTAAAGATGTGCAGGCAGAAATCTGCTGGCTGGGAGGGGATGGGAACACAGCTGAGCTAAGGAATCACAGGCACAGAGAACAAATCACTCAGAGGATTTGGGGCCCTTTTGGATTTTCCAAGAATATTCCTGATTTGGGGTGAAAGGTGTTAACCTCTTATCCCTTCCTGAGGCCCCCGAATTATTTGGGCTCAATGGATCACCTTGAGCTCTTCCAGCAGCAAACAACCCAAGTGGCAGAGGATGCAGCAAGTTACACTTCAAACCTTGTCTTTGACTACTTCTATCAGGCTGTCAGGTAACTGCTGGCCAAGGTGACAGTTACCTACATCCCAAGTCACAGCAATCCTGGCTCTGAATGCAGAAGTCAGTGGGAGTTCCACCAGCTCTGGGAAGAGGGTTGTCCCAGCTTAAATCCCAATTTTCATACCCAAATTATTATTTTGAGGCACCTTATTAGGCACTCAGAAGACACTGGCTATGTTAAATTCAGGCTGGGTACTCAGGATCATTGTGTATGTGTTATTTTGCATGGCTGTAAGAGGCTGAGGAGCTTTTTTCCTCCTATAATGATTTCACACCTGTAAAGAGGAAATTAAAATCCCTTAGCCCTTAATGTGTTATTGACAATGCAATTACTCCCTTGCCTGCTAAAGAATTCCCCTCCACATCCCACCTTCCTTTTTTTAACCTGGCCCCAGCATTGCTTTCCCCCAGGCAGATGTGAGTTCCAGCTGCCAGGGTCAGACAGGTGGATGCAGGGGCTGTGTGTGTGTGTGTATGAGGCAGACCCCTGAGATGAGCTTCATCTGGACACCTCCTCAGCTGGGACTCACCCACCACACCAGGGAGAGCACTAACACGATGCTCTGACATGCATCTCTCTCTTGTTATTTATAAGCAGTTAATTTTTCAGCATCTTTACACAAAAATGCACTGCCAAAAAACCAAAAAAACCCCAAAACAACCCAACCCAGAGATGTTAACACCCTGGTACGTGTGCCTGGCAAGTATCAAGAGATAGAAAATAGTTTAATTTAATTAAAAACCATTCAGTCATTTCCTCAGCTGGGCTTCTCTGATGAAGAATTGAATTATTCTTTAGACACCTCCTAGAAACAGAAAGATGCTGCCCTCCACCCTGATACACTTGTAGTGTGAGGATGAACTGCCTTGATGCATGAACCTGTCATGGGGAATCCAATAAGCAGACAAAAGGATGAACTACCTTCTAAAATGCTTGTCCTCTCCTAGATTAATGGCTTAATGTTATTGCCTGCAAAAGAGAGAAAAGCCAGCAGAATTCAGACCCTGGGGTCAATTCTTGCTGTTGGTAAAAACCTGCAGTTAAAGAACTGATGTTTGCAGTTTAGTTTGATCTCTAATGAATATTGAAGGAGGCAGAAGAAGGTCCAGGTGCTCCCCAGCCCTTCCCTCAGCTCTATTTGTCAGTCCAACCTCCAGATGTCATCTCCTCCAGTTCCAGCTCAGCCTTCATCTAAACCCAAACTGCTGCTTACAGCCTGCTCCCAGCTCCAGGCTGCAGAAATACAGGGACTGAAGTTTTCATTTTTAATGAAAAAACAGCAATTCTTTATGCATGACCTGGAAGGAAGAAACAGCAATACTAATAAATACTGCTAAGAATCACCAAACCAGGCGCCAGAGTGTGCTTCTTCAGAGCCCCTGGCTGAAACCACCTGAGCTCAACTTCTCCTATCAGGGAGAAAAGGGTTTGCAAGGGCAGTCAGGAGGCAGAACTCAGAAGGAGCTCGACATCTGCTCTCCTTTCAGTCAATCCCATCCTTCTCATGAGAGACAGCACACTCATTTAACAAAAGATCTATTGGATTTCTGTCAAGGCACCTCCTAAATTGCTGGCAGCAGTAGGGCTTGCTGAAACCTTCAGCTATTTTTCAGCCTGGGAATTTGGACTTTTGTTGCTGGGTGACAATAGCTTTAAAGATGAGACTGGCACAGAGATAAGCTCATGCCACAGTTTAGATTTTTGGGCAAAAACCTCAAGTTTCAGGCTGTCTGCAGGTGCCTTGGGTGCTGCTTCTCCACCTGAAGTGAAACTTGGGGTGTTCGGAGCTGGGTGCTGATGGGCAGCACCCTGGGACACGGGTGCTTCTGTCTGCCTGGGGACAATGAAAAACAAGAAACACTTTGGGATAAAGGGGTCCTGATGGAGGGTCATTTTCCTACAGCTGAAAGGTTGTTTCAGCAGCTGCCAAGACAGTTCAGGATCTCTCCAAGAGAGCTTGCCTCTTGCTCTCTGAACTCCTGATGCTACCAAGATACAAAATAAACCAATGTTGAAGCCCTGCTGCCTGCCAGTCAGTGTCAGAGGTTCTGTATTGGTGATGGAAGAACAAAATGAGGGCACCAGAGCCTTTTTTTCCTGTATCAGTCCAGAGCCCAGCACTGAACATCTGTGCCTGATCCTCCCCTGTCCCTGCTCTCCATGGAGAACACGTTGGCAGCTGGCTGGGTGCTCCCCATCAGACCAAACCTGGGGCCAGCTCAGGGCCAGGCTGGCTCTCACTGCTCTGAAATTCTTCCAGTGCTGATGCTGACACTGGATGGGCCTCCCAGGATCTCCAGGAGTGACAGGAAAATGAGGATTAAACGAGCAAACACATTACAAAGAGGAGAGCTGATCTGAGCAGTAATGATCCATCTGTCTCCAGGAGAGTGCAATGAGCACTGATTGTATTGGCTTAAAATGGGTCTTTACAGCCACATTTTACAGCAGAATTAGAGGGCTGGGTAAGACATCCCAGGGCAATCAAATCCACCTCCCCCTCTAGCTCCAGGTCATGTTCATGCACACCTGTCCTTTTCCTGGTGGGTATTTCCTTAACCTGTCCCTGATGGAAACGATGGAAAATGATGATTTTCCAATGATGGAAAACCCCTGCAGTTTCTTCAGGGCAGCCATGAAATTGTTCCCTAAAGAAGTGAACTTGAAATGATCCCCAAGCATCAGGAGGTGGCCCTGAGGAGTCCCACAGCCCAGCACTGACTTTGCTGAAGACCTTCCCGAGGTGCAGAGCCTCCTGTCTTGTGATGAAGTTACTGAGCAAACACAGGAACAGGAGGAACCCTCTCCCTGCTAAGGTGTGTGCACCTGCCCTGTGTTTGCCTTGCACAGCTGGGGGCTGTGGAACCAGTAGAGGAACTCAGAAAATAATCAAAATTAAGTACACAGTCACAGAATCACAGAATGGCTGAGGCTGGAGGGGACCTCAGAGCTCATCTCCTCCAGCCTCTCACCTCTCATCCAGCCCAGGCTGCTCCAAGCCTCATCCAACCTGCCCCTGAGCAGTGAGGGGACAGCCACAGCTTCTCTGGGCAATCTGTTCCAGTCTCACCACCCTCATCCTGAAGAACTTCTTCCTAAGATCCAGTCAAACACTTCAGGATTTTCTATTTTTCCCTCTCGCGTTTCCATAAATGCCAAGTCTCCATGTAGAATCTCATGAAGAAGCAGAAAAGGAAAGAGAATCTAGACACCAGAACATCCCATGAGACTAAAAGCCAGCTGGGCCATACAGAACCAGCTCAGACTTGGCTTTGATTGATCCTCAACACGCTCTTGAGCCCTGCCAGCCCTCCAGCAAACAATCCAAACTACATCAAGGAGTTCTGCCAAAAATAAGGGACTCTGTGGGCCACCAAAAAAAATCTGCTTTCCCAGAGGCAGTGGCTTTGCAGCTGGGGAATGGCTCTGTCAGACACAGCCACGCTGCTCTGGCAGAACCTGCAGTGAGAGCAGCATCCAGGGGACCTCTTACACCAGGGCTGATGGGTGAGTCCAGAGCAGGTGTTAAAGAGCCATAACAAACCCCAGAGCACAGGTCAGATAAAATGAAACCAGGCAGTTCTGGAGGCAAACAGGAGCAGGGGTGCACTGGCAGACATCCTGATAAAGAAGGAAAAGTGTTTGCCTCCAGGTTTGCCTGCCAAGAAGCCAAGTTGAAAAAAAATAACAGAACATGATGCTGGAAACGTGAGCAGCTTTAATCTGCTGCAGGTCTCAGCTGAACTCTTTGCTAATCTCTCCCAGCAGCCACGTGAACTGTAGCTGACAGCAATAAAATAAATCCTTGTTTACCAGTGTGTCTGCTGGGGAGGGAGCTACACTTGAGCAATGCTTTGCTGTTCCACTTGGGAGGTTAAATTGATGGCTTAGGGCCCTGAACCAGAAACCACTTGTAAAAAGAGCTGCTGCTTCCTCTTGGGGCTGGTTTTGTGTACTCAGTGGTGTAAAATCACTCTGCTGAACACCCACCTAGGGTGGTCTGTAATGGCAGCACAGGGGAAGGGCAAGAGCCTGTCCTGGGGTCACTTAGGTTAAATGGGACAAGAAGGGGTTAAAAAAAATCATAGGAGATTCATGATTTCCCCAGCATAAAGCAGGGGCATTGGGGTCTCCTCAGAGGTTATGTGTCAGAGCAGAGATGGGGATGCTCCAAATAATTCCAAGAAAATGATTCCTGGATGTCCCTGCTAGGGGAAAGAACCAAACTCCCATTTTAGTGCAGCTGAAGAGAAGGGGCAAGTATTGCAGTATGGAACTGAGAGGCTGAAATACAGAGACCTGGAGCACCAGACCCCTTCCTGCTGGAGTCTCTCCTTCAAGCCCAGCCCCTTGTTTTCTTTTGCAGCTGGAATATTACAGGAATCCTTTCATCCAAAGCTGCTCACTTGAAGCATCTCATTTGCAGCTCCCACATCAAGGCATCACCTTCATGAGGTCTGAAGGTGGAAAGCATTCTGCAGAAAACTTCAGACAGGCTCAGGCAGCCCTGTGAGGAGCCAAACAGAGCACTGGCAGTGCTGAGAGCCCCTCCTTTCACTTGTGGGGGTGTGAACAAATGTACGTACAGAATAATAACCACAGAATCACCCCTCAGGCTGGGAAAGACCTTTAAGGTCATTGAGTTCATCCATAAACCTAATGCTGCCAAGTGTGCAGGCAGGAGGCAGAGACACACACCTGAGAGCCCTGGCTCTTGGAGTCTCTGGGCTGCTCTTCACTAAGTGTGGCACTTTGTCACCAAAAATTTAGCTAAGAAAAAAAATAGATAAACCAAAATTAACCCCACCAACCAATGCAATGCTGCTGCACTTACATTCCAGTCTATAGTAAGGAAGAAAGGGTGCCTCTTGATTTCTTCCACTCCATCAAACCCAGCACCTGGCAGGAGAAGGAGAGAGGTAAAATGAGGAGTGCTTAGAACAGTGCAGGAAGACACCTCTCCTCCAGCCTGCTCCCCATCCCCTCCTGCCTTCTGACAAAGTCAGGGTCCCCATCTGAGCACAGAGCCCCGAGCACCAGGAGCTCCAGGGAAGGGCACTGCACAAAGCTGATGGCTGAGAGCATTCAGGCTGGTGCCAAGGCTGAGGAGCTGCTGTCCTTGGGCTTCAGAGCTGGATTTTCATTTTCACAGGCACCAGGGGAGATGTCCTGAGGCTCTGGCCAGGCTGCTCCCTGCCACCACCAGCACCTTTCTGTTCCCCCTGACCCTCAGACCTCATCCCATCACCCATTCCCCATGGCAGGGAAAGCTGCAGGATGAATAAACTCAGGCTCAAAACACCAAAAGGCTCCCTGAGGTTTGAGGTTTCAGGTCCCCCCTTTGCCAGCCCCGACTTCAAACCACGAGTGAGCACCAAAGCCCCGACTGGTACCTTGCCTTCAGGCTTCTTTTTCTGTCCATTCCTCTGCCTGGGGAACCTTTTCTGAGAGCTGGTGAGGAATCTAATTCCTTCTTTACTTCTGCCTTCTCTGAACACTGCCCTTTGCCATGGACCCCAGGGGCCAAACTGGCTGCTCCCTGCTCTCTGCTGCTGAAGCTCAGAACCCCAGGGCCAAGCTGGGTCTGTAGGGCTGGGATCAGTGCCACAGCCACTGCCAGTTCTGGTGGCATTCCCTGGAGGGAAGGCAACTGCTGGTGCCCTCCATCTGCTCTGTCCCTTCCTCTTTCCCTTTTCCCTCTTCTGGAGGCTGATGGGGACATCCCTGTGTGATGAGAATGTCCCATCCTCTCCAGACCATCCCAGACATCTCACTGCTTTGCTGCTGTTGCTGGTTTGGTTTGGTTGGTTTTTGGGGTTTTCTTTTTTTTTTTTTTTCTTTTTTTTATTTTCCCCAAACCCACGGAAACCAGAGCCAAGGGGAAATCTCACCCATAGCTGCTCCCCTGGGAGGGCTGTAGTGAGCTGGAGCAGTGCAGCTGACATGGGCATTTATTTGGGAAATTAACATTTCCCACTTGGGGCTTCCTCAGAGCTCTGGCACAGGGAGAAGAAGCTGTTAGGAGTGCCAGGGCTTGACTCCTTCTCTGCTTTGTTTAATATTAAAGAGATTTAGGAGAGCAATAGCTTAATTTGGCAAAAAGTGAAGTTCCAATTCCCAGAAACTGATTTGTGTGTGTATAAATATTCCTACATCCAACCCCCTGAGGGCCCAAGGAAATCAATAATGCTTTCAGACCAAACACATCACAGAGTGCAAGGCTTTGTACAAAAGCAGTCTCATGCTAATAACCAAGAACTTGATTACCTAAGATTGGTTTACGCAGTAATAAAAGTGTCTGGAGGCAGAAAAAGTGGAATGGTTTCTTTGTAATTGGCTTTGATTATGGAATCGTTCTGGACAGTGTGAGCCTTGAAATACATTTAGGGGAAAAAAGGGACACCTCTGAAATTCATCAGCTGGTTATTTGGGTGTTCAAAATGAGCAGAAAGAGTTTCCAGATTTTTAGTTTCAAATAGTAAAATTTTAGTGCTTCCACAGCCTCAGAACATTAATGTTAGGGATTTTTTTGGAAACATATTCCTAAGGCTCACAAGAAAGATGTACAGTTAATCTAAGGTGAAACTTGCTTTTTAAGGCAGAGCAGAATGCATCTCCTCTGAGACCACAGGATTAAGGCAATAACAGCTATTTATTTGGCTTTTGCTCTGACTCCACTGGTGCATGCTTTGACCCTGTACCTTTTGGCCATGCTTCTCCATCTTAAGTCCTATTTACCAGCCTGAGGAGATCCAGGCATTAGGATAAAAACAAGAATTAGTCTCTGGCTTAAGTTCCTGTCAATGTAATGAACATCATACACTTTCCTGAGATGCTTACTCCTTGGTTGCCTGGATATTCCAATCAGGTTTCTTTGTTTAAGAATTTAAAATCCAGATCATCCCTAATCAGAGCAATGCTACCAAAGCAGTATGGGCTGAGGAAAGAACAGTGTGCTCACAACAAGGGATACCAAAGGAAGGAAGACTGCCCATTCTTAAAAAAAAAAAATGTTTTAGATCATTAATAAGGGCACCAGACTTAAATCCAGAATCTGATAAACTGGATTATTAAATTCCTTCTCTTCTTTGTCTATTTCCTGTCAACTCTAATATTTTTTCCATTAATAATGCAAAGCTTCAAAACAAAATTCCAAAGTCAGATTTTAGAACACACCCTCACTCTTCCCTTCAGTTTGTGAAGGCATCAAAATCAAATGGCAAACCCCGAGCTGGTCCTCAGAACAAAGTGATTTTCAGAGCCTGGCCTTTTTCATTTTGCCAAGGTCAAAACCACTTGGGAACTCAAAGCAAACACCTCCCAGGTTTGCAGACTTTTGAAACAAGAGCTGCAAACGAGTGTTTGATCCACAGGAGGGGTCATTTGTTTCAGCCTGAGTGGTTAATTTTCTTGAGGTTTTGAAACAGGCTCTCCAAGCCTACTTTTGTCACTTCAGACTCATCCCTTTCCCCCAGAAGGCTGAAACCCACAAAGCTGCAGCAGCCCTGTTACGTGCTGAGCTCTGCCCAGGATCTAGACTCACCATTAAGCATCCTTCCTTTCATGCTCAACGAGACCATTTCCATCCTCCTGGGTTTTGATGCTCCATCTGCTAAACCAGAGAGAGCCTCCTGAAGCTTTCCTCCTCTCTCCCTGGAACATCAAGATCTATTTTTCTGTTACTCTCGGAGATGTGGTTTTCCTTGGATGTTTGCTCTACAGATAACCTTTGCCTTTCTCCCAGCTTTCTCAACCTTTCCAGAAACCTCAGGTTTAAAACCTTGACCCTTAGCAATTCCCTTTTATTAAATGGGGGCTATGAGTGCCATGGCTAAACCAAAGTACTTTTGCTTATTTTAGGGAGCAGCTTTTTATTTCAAGGGGCTGGCTCCAGCAGCTCCCCTGGATGCCTCTTTTGGGTGGGCAGCAGCTTGTGGGGAGCCACGAAAAGAGCAGAACAGAACAGAACAAACCCAAGCAGCAGAGGAAGGGGGGCAACAACAGAAAGGAACAGAGGGAGGGAGTGGGGAAAAATCTCCATTTGCTCTTCTGCTGCTTGTAGATTAAACCGAGAAATCCCAGGACTCTTAATTTTCTGGAATGTCAAGCAAACTGCTTGAGAGCAGTTGTAAGCTGCTAGGAAAATGTGTTTGCCACTCTCATCTCTCCAGCTACAGGAGTTCCCTGTTAGGTCAAGAGGTAAAAACCCTTTTTTGGGCCATGGGTCTCCCCATGACCCCCTCAGGATGCTCAGAGCCCTCTCCAACCTTGAATCTTCCCATGGATGTGGCTTCTACCCCCTCTCTCTGGGAAACCTGTTCCCAGTGTTTCACCAGCCTTCACGTTAGAACTTCCTGCTAATATCTAGTTTAAATCTTCCCTCTTTCATCTTAAAACCATTACCCCTTGTCCTGTTGCTACAGCCCTGCCAAAAAGTTTGTCTGCAAGGCTTGAGAAGGTCCTGGGAGAGCTCAGAGCCTTCCAGTACCCGAAGGGACCCTACAGGAAAGCTGGGAAGGGACTTCTGAAGAGGAAACCTCCAGAATTTGTGACACAAGTAGATGTGATTTTAAAATTAAATATAAAGCAGTGCTGTTCTCTTCATATCATTCAGCTGGTATGACTGTTCTTTTTTTTTTCCCCTTAAAAACCAAAGACCAAGCCTGCAATGACAACCCTGCAGCTGGCATTGCCCATGACCTTGCCAAATGCAATTAATTTCTTCATGAAACTCCCAAGCAAAGGTGCAGATGGAATAGGACACGTGATCCAATACATCCTTCTGGTTTCCCACAGTTTAAATAGGATTACTAACAAACTAAGAAAGGAGATGATAGGTTTAGGGCAATACAGAAGAAAGCCCACTGTGAAGATGTGCTCAGCAAACAGACAGCAACAAAATGTGTTTGAGAGTGGGGGACACAAATGTGACTCCTCCTTCTGCTCCCCACCTGGGATCTGCAGGTAAATTACAGAGAATTAAACAGAAACCTCTTTCTCTGTTGGGTGTTCATCTGCAGCAGTGACCTCAAACCCTTCATGAATGGTGAAGGGGTCTGGAAGGGTTTTTTCTCTCTCCAGGGTTCTGATCCCCAGGGTTTGGATCCCCAGGATATGGATGCCCAGGATTTAGGTCCCCAGTGTTCATCCCCAGGGTTTGGGTCCCCTGGTTCTGATCCCCAGGGTTTAGATCCCCAGGGTTTGGATTTCCAGGGTTTGGATCCCCAGGATCTGGATCCCCAGTGTTCTGAACCCCAGGGTTTGGGTCCCCAGTGTTCTGATCCCCAGGGTTCGGATCCCTAGGATTTGGAAACCCAGGATTTAGATCTACAGTGTTCTGATCCCCAGGGTTGGGATCCCCAGGGTTTGGATTCCCAGAATTTGGATCCCCAGGATTTAGATTCCCAGAGTTTGAATTCCCAGGGTTTGGATCCCCAGTATTTGGATCCCCAGGATTTGGATCCCCAGCGTTTGGATCCCCAGGGTTTGGATCCCCAGGGTTTGGATCCCCAGGGTTTGCATTCCCAGGGTTTGGATTCTCAGGGTTTGGATCCCCTGGATTTGCCTCTGCTCTTTGCAGCTTTCTCCAGGGGTGCCCAAGGTTCTCCATAGTGAGGGGAGGAATGCAGAATGAAGAGGAAAACTCCGAGGGCAGAGGCAGGAAGGGAAGAGCATCCTGGGCAGACCTCCTGCACCTACCTAAGCGGTTGGAGGGGTTCCTTTTGAAGAGGGCNGATTTAGATTCCCAGAGTTTGAATTCCCAGGGTTTGGATCCCCAGTATTTGGATCCCCAGGATTTGGATCCCCAGCGTTTGGATCCCCAGGGTTTGGATCCCCAGGGTTTGGATCCCCAGGGTTTGGCATTTGGATCCCCAGGGTTTGGATCCCCAGGGTTTGGATTCTCAGGGTTTGGATCCCCAGGGTTTGCCTCTGCTCTTTGCAGCTTTCTCCAGGGGTGCCCAAGGTTCTCCATAGTGAGGGGAGGAATGCAGAAGACTGCAGGATGAGGAGGAAAACTCCGAGGGCAGAGGCAGGAAGGGAAGAGCATCCTGGGCAGACCTCCTGCACCTACCTAAGCGGTTGGAGGGGTTCCTTTTGAAGAGGGCTCTCAGCAGGCTCTGGGCTTCTACGCTCAAGAACTGGGGCATCCCCAGCTTGGCTCTGAAAGAACACAACACTTGAAGAGAAAATAGAGTTTTCAAAGCTTTCCTCCAGCCTGCTGTGGTTGCTGAGGTGGAAGTGGGGCAGTCAGGGGGGGCAGATTCCTGGGGCTGCCTGAGCCTGAAGCAGCAGAGTGAGGAGCTGAGACTGGTCTGTGGAGGTTGGAGGTTGAACCAGTGGCCTTGCTGGGGGTACAAGAGAGCTAAAGAGTCTCATAACACCTTTGGCAACTCAATAAGTAACTTTCCTATAGGTTTTTTTTTTTTTTTTTTTTTTTTTTTTTTTACTTCCCCAATTTTTTATCTTGGTGTAATAAATTTGGGAATCAGGAGGAATTTAAACAAACAAACTTCATGAATAGCATTAGGCTACAGCACAAATGCACTAAAGAGTATAAAACTTCTCTCCTTTTGGTGCTTCACTGGCATAGAGGAAAAAATGTAATACCAGGCAGAGAGAAGCTTCAAACCCTGAGGTCTGCACTTCACCTTAGTGAATGATACAACTGCAAAGAAAAAGATTTAAAACTTGGCAGCAACAAAAGCAGAAGCTGCCCTGCAGATGCCTGGCTGCTCCCACTTTGGGCTGAGTGCTGACATCCCTGTTCCAGCCAGCAAGGTACATTGCTTTTGTGAGGCCCTCTCAGGAGCTGACTGGAGGCAATCTGATGAAATTCATGTCTACAGAGCTCTGAAAAATGCATTCTGCACATTCTGCCTCTCTGCCTTTCATATACTTTGGGCCTCAGGGCTGCCTGGAGGGTGCAGGTAATTTATAGAGGAAAAAAAAGCAGCTTGGGTACTCACTTGAGAATGAGTGCCATGGTCTCCTTTCTGTCCTTCCCCTGGAAGGGCAACGATCCTGTCAGCATCTCAAACTGTGGGATAACAAGAGGAAGATGAAGGGGATGAGCCTGGGGATGGTCTCTGTAGTGAGGGACACCACACACCCCCCCTGCTCCCAACACAACTCAACACCTGAGGAAAAGAAGTGATCCAAGAGCTGTGCCTCAGGACCAAGGGGGACAGCAAGCCTGGGGCATGCAGGATGGGAAGGACCAAATCAACACAACTCGACCCAAAAGCCTCCTTACAAACTGGTTACACTGCTGTCTGGGGTCAGGTTTGGGTGTGTTTGGGAAGAAGGCTGTTTCCCCCAGCACCCATCTGGTGGCCAGTGCTGGACTGAGCCTGGAAGGGAACTTTGAGATCATTTACTCCATGAGATGTTTGGCTGGGGGAAACCTGAGCCTGAAAGCAATGGCTCTTCCTAGGTGGTGGCTGGTGCAAGGAAAACGGGGTCAACTCACCACTCCTCAGCTTTTAGCTGGAGCTGAGCCACTTTCTCCTTCTGTATTTGCATCACTTTGAGGCAGCACTGTGGTGGAGCTTGCAAGTGTCCCACTGAACCCAAATCCCAAAGCAAATCCCAGCAGCCACCACCAGTCAGTTCCCTAACTCACAGCTGAAAGCACCAGTCAGCTCTGGGCCCTTTGAAACAGGGAGTGCTGGCACCACACCTGGCAGGAACTGCACAGTTGTTAAAAAAAAAAAAAAGCAAAAAAAAAAAGGATCCCTTCGTCATCCCAAACTGTCAGGCTGCCCCACAGCCTGGTTCTCCCTTTTACCTGATAAACTATGATTGTATTATTATTATTACAGTCATCATCATCACAATTAATAATAACAATAACAAAACAACAACAGTAGTAAACAATAAATAAATATTAAATAACTGAGGACTGGAACACTTCCCCTGTGCAGACAGGCTAAGGAAGATGGGGTTGTTCAGCCTGGAGCAGAGGAGGCTCCCAGGTGAGTTCAGAGCAACCTCCCAATATCTGAAGGGGCTACAAGAAAGCTGGGGGAGGGCTTTGGACACGGGGGGGTAGGGAGAGGACATGGGAAAATGGGTTAAAACTTGGAGAGGGGAGATTTAGATTAGATATTAGGAGGAAATTCTTGAATTTGAGGGTGCTGAGCCCCTGTGCCAGGTTTCCCAGAGAAGCTGTGGCTGCCCCATCCCTGGCAGTGTCTCAGCCCAGGTTGGATGGGGCTGGGAGCACCCTGGGCTGGGGGAGGTGTCCCTGCCCATGGGGTTGGGACTGGAGGAGCTTTAAGGTCCCTTCCAACCCAACCCAGTTATGAATCTGTAGCCATACAACAAGAAATAATAGAAGAAAACAGTAACTGTGAAACTGTTCTGCTACTCTGGAGGAAGGCAGAGGAGATGCTTAGAAGCCAGGTATTAACTGACTTTAATGAACTGAAGGAATAATCTGCATTAGGAGCAAACAAGGCAATAAAACACATAGTAGAAACAAGAGAAAAAAAAACCAAACAAAGCACTTTAAAAAGCCTGTGTGACTGTAAAATATAAACAAAACTTGGAAAACACAAAGGTCTTAACTCCTGCTTGGCCTGGGAGAGCAAGTGGTGGCTGGGAGAGCTGGAGGAGAGCAGCTCATCCTCTAGGGAGGAAGAGAAGCCCAGGAAGAGCTGGGTCTCCAGCAGCCCATGGCTGCACACCTGCTGGTCCAGCAGCCCTTCCCTGCTGGGATCAGTGCTTTGGATCTGAGGGATCTGCTGCCTTCTCTGCTGGCCACACTCAGCTTTCCACCTACCATCAGGACCCCAAAAGACCACCAGTCCGCGCTCTGCGTGTGTCCCCGCCGGTTCACCACCTCTGGGGCCATGTACTCTATTGTCCCACAGAAGGAATATGCTCTCTTGTCATGGTCAATGGCTTCTTTACTCAGGCCAAAATCTAAAAAAAAAATTAAAAAAAAAAATTAAAAAAAAAGAAAAAAGAATTGAAACAACAAATACTTATTGGGTCTTCTCGATATTCTCAGTCACCTCAACTGCTCCACCAAAAGCCACCACCCGAGTGATGGAACACCATCTGGTGCCTGGTTGGCACTTTTAAGAACTTTTAGAAACTTTTAAGTAGGTGTAATCCTTTTCTCTGCCCTCTGGCACAGTGATAATCCAGGGAATTGAATCTGGAGTAAGTGATGAAACGGGAATCATCCTTCCCCCCACGGTGGTAAACAACCCAGGCTGCACATTTCCCACCAGTCAGAAGAACAATTTCACCAAGGTTTGTGATGTTCTCCATCTGCTGTGCAGCAGGGGTGCCCGAGGGACTGCCAGAGGAGAGGAGAGGAGAGGAGAGGAGAGGAGAGAAGAGGAGAGGAGAAGAGAAGAGAAGAGAAGAGAAGAGAAGAGAAGAGAAGAGAAGAGAAGAGAAGAGAAGAAGCCTGGGATGGGAGGAGAGCTGCTCCTCTGCAGAGCACAGCAGGGCTGAGGAGAGGAGAGGAGAGGAGAGGAGAGGAAAGGAGAGAAGAAGCCTGGGATGGGAGGAGAGCTGCTCCTCTGCTGAGCACAGCAGGGCTGAGGAGAGGAGAGGAGAGGAGAGGAGAGGAGAGGAGAGGAGAGGAGAGGAGAGGAGAGGAGAGAGAGAGAGAGAGAGAGAGAGAGAGAGAGAGAGGAGGAGAGGAGAGGAGAGGAGAGGAGAGGAGAGGAGAGGAGAGGAGAGGAGAGGAGAGGAGAGGAGAGGAGAGGAGAGGAGAGGAGAGGAGAGGAGAGGAGAGGAGAGGAGAGGAGAGGAGAGGAGAGGAGAGGAGAGGAGAGGAGAGGAGAGGAGAGGAGAGGAGAGGAGAGGAGAGGAGAGGAGAGGAGAGGAGAGGAGAGGAGAGGAGAGGAGAGGAGAGGAGAGGAGAGGAGAGGAGAGGAGAGGAGAGGAGAGGAGAGGAGAGGAGAAGAGAAGAGAAGAGAAGAGAAGAGAAGAGAAGAGAAGAGAAGAGAAGAGAAGAGAAGAGAAGAGAAGAGAAGAGAAGAGAAGAGAAGAGAAGAGAAGAGCCCACCCTTCACAGGATTAGCAGAGCTGGAAGGGACCTCTGGAGATGATGTAGTCCAAATCCCCCACTAAAGCAGGGCCACCCTGAGCACATTAACTCAAACTCACTGGTTCATGAGGTTTTGGAAGCAATTTTTTTTTTTCCAAGCCAACACGACATGGCATAGAACATGGCAAGGAAATAAAAGATCATCAGGTAGACGTGGAGTTGCACGTTCCTCCCATACCTGTTATCTTGATGTGGCCCTCTTCATCAAGGAGAATGCTGCCAAGCAAAAAAAAAAGCAAACATTTCTTCATTAGGCAGACAGGGAGAGCAGTTAACACGAACAAAACAGGGTTAATGCAAGATTCAAATGAAGAATCATTTGATTCTTCAGTGGATGATGTGTCTCCAGAGAGCAAAATGCCCCTCAAAGGTCTGTCCCACCTGGTGAGCATCCTGCAGCAGCTGCCAGCAGGGGATGAACCTGAAGGGTTCCTGCCCTTTTCACAGCAGTGAAAGCAAACACAGAAAATACTCAGGGTTTGGACTCGTTGGACCTAACATTGACTCCAGAGGTGGAGATGTTCCACCTGAAATAATAAAAGTGATTGTAGAGCACAGTGACAACCCACGAGCTAACTGGCTGGACCTCAGCCCCTTCTCATTTGTTCTGGACAGAGGCAGAAATGAAATTTCAGCCCAGAAGCCAAGTCCAAGTGTTTGCCAGAGGTTTTATTCCCCCAGAGGCACTCCAGCACCTCCCTGAGAAAAGCCACAGCAGCTGACAGCCTGCAGAGCCGGGCTGGATGGCAACCAGAACCCTGGAGCAGGCGAATGATGAGTTTTGTGAGTTTGTTCCTACCCACCCAGCAATGAGGGTGGTGTCTCTTCACTTCTAATTAGAATTAGTGTATTTGTCTCCCCAAAAGGGTTCTGGTGAGGTGTCAGCTGCTTTGATATTCCCCTTCTCTTAGCAAGTCACTTCAATTATTCAGGAAGCAAATAAACAGAAGTGAAACAAACACATTGGGCAAGACTTTGGGGAAAGGTTGTCCCAATATTGAAACATAATTGGAAAGAAATGATCTTCTGTCATTCATTTCTGTGTTTAGAGCAGACTCTTACCATGTCATTCATCAAAGGGCAGCAGCTGAGTCACCACAACCTGTTCCATAATTAAAGCTTTTTTCTTCTTGATAAAAGCATCTTCCCCTCTATTCTTTCTCCCCAGCTCTCTCCAAGAGGCATCATTTTTAAGGACCAGGCTGTAACAGCCATGCTCCAAGGTATTGTTGTGAGTACAAGCCCTGAACCAGATCCCTGTGCTCCAGGGGGGAGCAGGATGAAGCCCCTGGCAGCCTGGGGGGAGGTCAGGGGCTCAGCTCCACAGCTCTGCCTCTGGGAAACAGCCTGCAGGATCCCCTCTGATGTTGCCCCAAGACCCAGAAAACCCCTGAGAACAGCACCACAATTCAAAGTGTGTGGGATTTCCCCCTTGGAACATCCATTTTCTATTTTTTCCATTTTGTATCCAGAGCCCTTGCTGTTTTCTAGGGACACAGAACACATTTTTCCTCCCTTTGGCCTCACTAGAGGATTTCCACCTTCCCCTCACCAGAGAGGGAGGCAAAAGTAACACAGCTATGGGAGAACATTGCTTTAGGTTTAGTGAGTCTGAAGCACCCAACAGATTTTGTAGGGGCAACTTTTTTTAATTTTTATTTTTATATATATCTATATATATTTTTTTTTTTTTAAACTTTGATTCCCTGAGTAAAAATCCATGTTAACAATCCCAAGCTGTGGATTAATGTGAAGTGCAACCAGAATTTCCACTCTGGGAGTTGTTATAAAGTTAGCTGTTCCAGTGGCCTCCTTTGTGGAACAAGGTGCTGCCCAGCCACACTGAAACCCAGGGAGTTATTCACTGAGGCTTCTTGCTGTTCAGGAACTCCAGCCTGTTCCCTAGGGCAAACAGACCAAACCAGAAAAATGGGATCTTGTTAGAAAGTAGAATATGATGCATGTGAAATTCCTTATGCTGGGGTTTAAGAGTGGGAGTGACTTAGAAGTAACTTTTCCTTCTGAGAATGCACAGACATTATTATTATTATTATTATGATTATGATTATGATTATGATTATGATTATTATTATTATTATTATGTTTTGCCTTTTTTTAAATCTCAGGTAACCAGATGCACCTTTTCCAGCTCTGCTGTAGGGCACACTGTTTGTATGAGCAGAAGAATGGAGGGATGCTCATTGTCTGTGGATGTGCATCCTCTGCCCCCTAAAACTTGACCCCCAGTTCCCTCCTGGTCCCCAACCCCCAAAGTCCTCTGCTGGAGCTTCCCATGGCCCCTGGATGAGCTCTGCCCACATTTCCCATCTGCCAAGACACCCAGTGCTATGGGTATGGACCCAAAGCTACACTGGATGTAAGAAGATCAGAGGCCACGAGTGACAGAAAGAGAATTGTTGCACTGAATTCATTTGGGAGCCAAGTAGAAGCAAAGAGCATGGTACCTGCTGTTCTCTGATCATTCTCTCTGTCTTCCCTTTTTTATCTGTATCACTTTACAGTTCCTTTTCATTCCCTGCTGTCACTAGCAGGAACTCCATTGTGACAAGCACAATTCCTGTGCAGGATCAGCTCAGCTCAGATGGGACAGTCATGTTTTGCAGAATGAAACAAAAAAAAAAGAATGAAAAAGCCAAAAAAAAAAAAAAAGAACCAGGAGTTGTTAATGTGATTCAGACTTTAGAAAAATCTTTGTTCTCCATCAATGTTTTGAAATGATAAAACCATAAGAAGCAGGCTACTCTTCAGAGCTAAGTGGGCTGTAGCCCCCTGGAGTGTTAACCTTTCACTACAAGATTTCCTCATTTTTGGGGCTTCAGTTTAAGGCTTGAGTGTGTTCATGGGGTACTACCATTGCCAGCCTCTTCTTTGTTAAAAAAAACCCCAAACATTTTAGGTTCAGGGTTAGCTGCTTGGCCCACAAACATTCCATTCTGTCACCCACCCCAGTTTAGGAGTATTCCTTGAAAAAATAGAGGCTCAAAGTCTCCATGTTAGAGGCTGGAAAACTGAACTAGTAGCTGGGAAACAACAAACTCCAAAATACAGGAGAAACTCATATCAGAACCAATTCCTTTTTAGTAGTTTTTTTTCCTGCAACTTTAGCAGAGAGCACCCTTTTCTATTGCTGAGATTATTTTATAGTGACATTAAATCAAGGCCATAGCAATTCTCTCCCATTTCTCTCTTTATTTTAAATTCTGATTCCTGTCTTTTAAGCTTCACTTTGACCTCTAATGCACCAAAATCATTGTGAAATTCTGCTAAAGCTATTGAAGCTGGAAATGTGTTGGCTTTTTTTTTTTTTTAAATTATCATTTAAGTTTCTCTCCGAGCCAGATCACTTGTGCAAAAAAATTTCAACCCACACTTTCTGTTTTTCAAAACCTGAAGCCAAAAATTTCCCAAAAGAAAACCTGAAGACCTTCATAAACCTGGAACCCCTTCCCAAGGGGTCTTTAATTTGAGTGCAGGTTGGTTTTGTGTTGGGAAGTCCCAGGTAGGGTGAAGTATTCAGGTATCTCCCAAAGGGACCAAGATTCTCCCAGATTTCCCCCCTTTTTTTGTGACCCTCTGCTATCTCACCAGCCTGACATCAAACCCATGACATCCCCCAAAGAGACACCTTGCTCCTCTGGAGGCTGGTGGGGATTTGCCACCAGAAGTCTTTGTCCTTCACTGATTCCCAGCTCTCCCCTCTCTAGGCAGGGGTTACCCTCAGGACTGGGTTGCTGGGGTTGGGTTTGGTTTTTTAAAACAGAGTTGGGCAGCTCAGGAGCTACAAGGTCTGAACCTTCTACAGACAGTGAGGGCACTGCAGAAACCCCACTCCTACACAACAGAGTTGTACCAAGGGGCACCTGAAGGTACAAAAAAAGATAAAATTTAATAATAATAATATCAGTAATAATAATAATAATAATAATAATAATAATGTCTGTGCATTCTCAGAAGGAAAAGTTACTTCTAAGTCACTCCCACTCTTAAACCCCAGCATAAGGAATTCCACATGCATCATATTCTACTTTCTAACAAGATCCCATTTTTCTGGTTTGGTCTGTTTGCCACAGGGAACAGGCTGGAGTTCCTAAACAGAATGGAGCCTCAGTGAATAACTCCCTGGGTACTCAGCATCACCTTGTCCCACAGGGGAAACCACTGGAACCACCAAGATAACTCGAGAAGAACTGAGCTGCAAGAGTTCCAGAGAAGAAGCATCTGCTTGTTCTGAACAAGCCTTGAACCAGAAAACCCAATTGTTTGCCTTTTTGTAGGAAGTGCAGCTTGCTGTATAACAACTCCCAGAGTAGAAATTCTGGTTGTACTTAGAATTAATTTGTAGCTTTGAATGTTAACATGGCTCTTTGCTCAGGGAAAAAAAAAAAAAAAAAAAAAAAGGAAATTGCTGAAACTGAAATTTTAATGTTCTGAGGGTTCTTCCAAGTGGTCTGAACAGTGCTGGTTTCTAACCAGGCTGCTGGGACTCTGAGGAGCAACCTTCTTGGTGTCCAACAAGGACACTGCTAGTCCAACATTCTGGGATGGTCCTAATTTTCCCTTCGCATCTTATTTTGAGAGCTCTCATTTCCCATCCGTAACTTAAAATATAAATAATCTTTTTCTCCCTTAGGAGCCAATATTTCTCTTTCTTCTGTGCCTCTTTTTTCCCCTTAGAACCTAAAGGTCCAGTGAAATCACAGGTGGCCACACTCTGCTGTGCAAAAAAAGAAAAAAAAAGAATTGCTTTTTGGGAAAATATTTTGGGTCATTAGTGAAAGTGTTTTGAAGAGCCTGATTGTCACATCCCTCCTGAGCTGATGTGCAGGCTGCCTTCAGAGGGGCTCATTTATTTATTGAAACTTCTTATAGCAAACATGGCTACAGTCAAACTGAAACAATGCCAGAGGGCATTCTGGAGGAGGTGGAAGTGGAGTCACTTCAAGCTGCTCACAGGAAACCAAGGGAAAGGCCAAATCAATGGCTGCAAACAGAGAGCAGCACTTCTCTTTGGATTTTTTTTTTTTTTTAGCACCTTTTGACTTACCAGCATGACAAGGAGCAGAAACACCCTAAAAGCTCAGCTACTTGTGTTCCATCTCTTTCCCATCAACTTACTTTTCGGGTTTTAGGTCCCTGTAAATGATCCCCAGCCCGTGGAGGTGGTCTAAGGCCAAGGCCAGCTCAGCCAAGTAGAACTTGACATCCTCTTCTGTAAACATCACCTGGAGAGGAGGAAAAGCAGAAGGTGTCTGTTGAGTGGGCTGTGGTGGTGCTTGGGTTAAACAGAGGTGGGGAAGGAATTGCCTGGCTGGGGATGCTGGAAGGACCATCCCATCGGCTTCAAGTTTCCACATTTTTTTCTGAGCTCCCATTAAGGGTTCTCCCCAGGTTCTCCTCATCAAACAAAACCTCAGCTGTTTTTTATCAGACAAAATAATGGGGATTGACCTCCTGGGGGAGGTGAAATGCTTCCATGTCAGAGCAAAACAGGTGGAGAACAGCAGAACATGAGGAGACTCAGGTTGCAAACCCTGGGTGTGATGGATTGAGGGAATCTCAGTGCAGATGCCCAAAGAGCTGATGTGTTCCTGGCACATCTGACACACGGCTCCTTGCTAGAGCTGCTGTGGATGCTGCTAACACTGGAAGCTCTGGTTGAGGTGGAAAGAAACTTCTGTCATCCAAAACCTCACTAAGCTCAGAAAAACTCAGCAAACCCCATTGGTTCCATTTTCTCACCCAGATGTGGTAAATTTCTCCTTAATTAAATATTTCAATCCATTCAGTGATAATACTGGAGAAAAAGGAGCTGATATATTTGGTATACAACTGTAAATACCAGCAGTAAAATGAGTCAGCTCGACACAAATTTATCTGTCAGATCTAAATGTAAACAGCTGCAGAAGGAGCTTTTAAAATTTTAGTTTTAAAATTAAGTCTTTGCTCTTGAAAAGGGGCACTCACAAACTTGAGTGCTCTGAGAAGCTGCAGCAGGCTGAGAGCAAAAAGGATTTGGAGAACAGATATCCCATTATTTAATGAAGAGCAGCACTCCAAAGGACAGACAGAAAAAGGACACACAAGGATCACTCTGACAAAAAAAAATTAATTTGCCTGAACATAAACCCTGCATGAATTATCAAAACAAATTTAAATTATTCATCAGGTTTTAAACAAATATTGGAGGCAAGAGATGAAATCAAGGGGGTCGGGGAAAATCTCATCTCTGCAGGTCTGCCTGGTGCAAGGCAAATGTCTCGGGAATACAGAGCAAGGGGGAGATAAACTTTGCATGCTGGAGGACATGGGAGCTGACAGGAAGTCCCCTGAAATCAACCCCACTGTCCCAAGTCCCTGATTAACAAACTGCAGACACCACAAATGTTCCCAAACACCTTCCCCTGCATCCCTGCCTCTGGACCGCCCCGAGGGATGGGCAGGAAAGATTCACTGGGAAAAAAAGAAGTAGATAAAGGGACTGTCCAGTGAAGAAGACTCATTCTCTTGCTAGAATAAAGCAGGGCAGTCAGCAAATTGCAGTGGGAGAAGCTTTGGGGTAAATGGGAAGTTTTGAAAGAGTACAAGGCACCCTCAGCATGCCTGATGGCTCGACACCAGCAGGAAGGGGTTTTATTGCCTTTCATCCTTTCCCTCACATTAAAACCAAGCAGTGCCATGTCCTGAGGGCTGATCCAACTCCCATGGCCCTGCAGTGCCACTAACCTGCTCCTAAAGCCTCCTACCAGCAACAAATAAGCCCTGGAAGCAAACCCCTGGGCTCCCAAGCTGCAGTGCAGGCAGGAGCCTGGAGCCCCTTCCTGAGCCACTACTCAGGTGGGGAAAAGCCCAGCAAGAAGCTGGGCAGCTATGGAAGGAAAGTTCTCTTTTCACAGCTTTTTCAGTCCATCAGTTCCTCCCCTAACCCCTCAAGGTGGCAGCTGGAAGGTCCCTGTTGGATCTTTGCAGATGGGGTGTTAGGTGGGTGCTGGCAGGGGGCTCAGCCCCTCACCTCTGACCATCTCTTCTGCTTGGGATTTCTCATCACTGGGCAAAATACATTGAGGACTGAGTTCTCAGACTGTTTCTCACCCCATCCAAGATGCATTTGGTGAACAATGAGCCTGGGGCTATAACAGTTTTGCCCCCCAGTGATGCTTCCCTGCTGCACTGCTGGTGGGCACAATCCAAGGAGAATTATTAAGAACCCACTTCCAGATGCAAGAGGAGGCACCTCCATCACCCATGCACAACAGGACTTATTCCCAAGGCTGTTTTTCATTCCCACCCACTTCACCAGAGTCCTGGCAAGCAGGAGGGTCTTTCATTCCTCAGGTTCAGCCCTCTCAGCTTACCTCTTTGGAGAGTCTTGTGAAAAGGTCCCCTCCTCGCAGGAAGTCTAGGATTAGGTACAGCTTTCCCTCTGTTTGAAATGCTGCGTGAGAAAAGGATGGAGATGGTGGAAGTTGGAAGCAAGATAAAACCTCCAGAAAAATTCATCTTGTTGGCTTGCAGTGTCTCATCCATGCCATGAGCTTCCCTATCACCTCAGTGCTCTGGGAACAGAAAGAATTAATTTCTCTACAGAACTGAGCAACTGAGCTCAGGATATGGGAAAAAAAGATGCTCTCAGCTGAGAGACAGGGATGCAGCACTGCTGGAGGACTGACACGCTCAGTACCCATGGAATAACACTGCTTCCCATCACACCAGTACCTGGGGTCACCCAGAGAAGCTGGGAGGTTGGGATGGTGTGAGGGGACAGCTGGTGCTGGCCCAGCTCTCCCAGAAGAGCTTTAGGAGGAATAATGGGGCTGCTGGGGAGGCAGAAGGCAGCCCCAGCCCCACACCACACTCCCACACACATCCCCACATCCTGGGGCTGATTATTCCAAACCACTGGAATTCAGGTTCTCTACATGGCATCTGGCAGCAGGGGAGGGGGTGGCAGATGTATTCCCACCAGCATTCCCACCTCCTGTCCCACCGCCTGAGACTTTGTGGGAGATGGATTTGGGTGGAGGGATGGAGAAGGCAGGTCCTGAGGGCTGGCACCAATCCTCCCTCTAGCCACAGGAGAACAAAGCTGAATTACTTTTTCTTATCATTACCATAATGAAGCTTGACTATGAAGGGATGATTCACTTCTGCCAAAATGTCTCTCTCCATTTTGGATCGGACCCGGTCCCGAACTACAAGGAAAGAAGAGGAAAAAAACTCATGAGAAAATGAGTGCAGGGAGCATGTGGCTGGGGTGAACCTGGTGCTGCAGGGAGCATCCTGGCTGCAAGGACCACACAGCAGCACACGAGGGGAAGGTGATTCTGCTTTGCAGGAGAGAATGGTAATGCAAAAATGAAAATCACACCAAAAACCCCAACTCCATCTCCTTTGAGATGAAACAGAACATCCCAGAGCTCACCAGGTTAACCTTGTGCAGATCTGTGGCAGCACTTCTGAGATCTCCCTGAGGAGCAGTTACTGGAAGGGATTTATTGTAAGAGATTTTAAGCTTCTGAGAAACCATCCAAACAAACAGTTACAAATGATAATAATTTTTAAAAAGGCCAGTTAAAAATATTACAATGTTATTGTGCACAGAGGTGAATTATTGTGTGACAGCAGCAAGAAAAATATTTTTTATAAAGAATTTTAAAAAGTTGCTTCAAACAGTTATGGTGCAGTTGGCTTTTATTCCAATCCAACCTGGGCTGAGACACTGCCAGGGATGGGGCATCCAAAACCTCCCTGGGCAACCTGAGCCAGGAGCTCACCAGCAGAACACCAAAGGATTTCTTCCTCATGTCCAACCTCACTCTCCCCTCTTTCAGTCTAAAGCCATCACCCCTTAGCCTGTCCCTCCCTGCCCTTGTCCCCAGTCCCTCCCCAGCTTTCCTGGAGCCCCTTCAGGCACTGGAAGGTGCTCTAAGGTCTCCCCATTGCAGCCTTCTCTTCTCCAGCCTGAACACCCCCAACTCTCCCCCTGGCTCCAGAGCTGCTCCAGCCTCCTCCAGTTGGGATGTTTATGGACAAAACCAACAACCTACATAATATGAAGTGAGAAATCCTGGAAGGACTGGCCCTGGGGCATTTCCCCTCAGTGGAGAATGCCCACACTGGGATGCTGTCCTTTGCCACCAGGGCAGCTGTGCTCACAGCCTGAACCAATCCTGCCAGATCTTTGCTGTCCAGAAGCCCAAAACTTGGAATTTTGGATATTTTCATAGATAGCACTGCTGTGGCTTTCGCTCTGAATTGGGATAAAAATCCTAAATTCAGCAAGTTTTGCCAAACTAAATTGCCAAAAAATAAGAATGTCCTACATACTGTTTTAACTTCATTTTTGATCCACTGTTTCTTAAACTAATTATAACAGGAAACTAAAAAATAATTTTAAAAATAACATACAAGCAGATCAGAGTGTTCTGATGAAATGCTTACTAACAATGTTTTGCCAAGTGAAATCTCAGCCACCAGCCCCATTCCTGGGGACAGACATTCTACCAGGAAAGGTGCACGGACTCTTTTGGCAATCCTGATGCAAAGTGGGAAGAAGATGAGATAGCAACCAAGATTTATGGGTATTTCAGGAAAAATAGGATTTTGAAACCCAAACCCTCAACCCTGTGTCTTCCAAGTGGAGGGTAACCACCCAAAAAATGGTTTTGTCTAAACTGGAGAGGAACTGGGCCAGCTGAGGTGTGCTGGGGGAGGTGGGAGGCTGTGGCTGGGCAGGGGATGAGTTTCTCAGGAGGGTTTGGCTGGGTTGGTGATGGAGAATGAAGGAAATGTTGCCATTCCCCAGCTCTGGGCTGGCTTCTCCCCCTGAACACTTATCCCAGGAGGCTGCTTGGACGTGGCCAACACTGAGCCACTCCAGCCTGCCAGCCCCTGACAAGACCTTCTCCATCAGCATCTTGGCTGCTCAGCCAGTCTGGGTTTGGAGATGGGGGCCTCAGATATCTCAGGTGATCCTGGGGGGCTGGGAGAGTGGTTTAGCATCTTGAGAACTCTCCCTTGCTTTGGGAGGTTCAATCCCTGGGGCAGCTCCTGCAGGCAAAGCAGAGATTCCTCAGATATTTCAGAGGAGCCCCAGAGTTCCGTGCCAGCACTTGGGCAACCCAAAGCCTGGCTGCAGAGACAGGCTCCAGAGAGCTGCCTTGCTATGCTGGCCTCACCAAAAATAAACCAGCAGCTGCCAGTCTGCCACTGCACAAACCTCCAGCCCCATCCCCAGGGAGGGTGTTGAGTCAAGGCAAGGTCATTTCCTGAAGCAGAGCCCAGGGAAAGCCTGTTCTGCTGGCATCACTGACAGCCTGTGCCACCAGCAGAGCCTTGCCCATGCAGCCAAGAAGGAAATAAATCAGAAAAGCTGATGCAGTGTTTGCTCCCACCAGGGGAGACTCAGAGTGCTAAAAAAAATAAAAAAAATAAAAAAAATTTGCCAGTTATTTTTCACCGTGTAGGGAACCTCGTGGAAGAGATGGCTTCAGTTCAGAGGGTGAAATCATGGCCCTAAAAGAGTCAGAGGAGTAAAAATGCTGTTGACATTAATAGGGTCTCTCCAGCCACGTCTCATTCCCTGTATACAGTTCTGAAAATACACAGAGCTGCCTGAGCTCAGAGGGAACTAACTGCAGGGGAAAGCTCTTCTTTTCCCTCTGTCACTGGGCAGCTGCCAAGGGCTGAAGATAAACTGTGCAGAGGGGAGAGCAGATAAATATTTAAAGGCCATAAACAAGCAGGACAGAGAAGAATTATTTATCAAAATAAAAGGCAAGAAAGCAATATAAATAGGAGGAGGTAAGGAGAGGAACTCTGGCTGGGTCAGGCAGGCTGTAACCTCAGCATGGGACAGAGCTGAACACCCAGCTGGACACCAAAAGGGAAATAGTGACTGGGTAAGAAGGCAGCCTGGAGCAGGGGAGGGAGATTGCAGCTTTCACTGGGTGTGCTGCTCTGCTGCACTGACTCCTTTTTTCTAGAAAACACCTTTTTTCTAGAAAAGACGTAATTCTAGATTTCACTGCTGTGTCTGAGAGACTGACTTTGCACCAGGGTTAACACCTGTGACATTCTGTTAGAAAGGTGTAGAAAAATAAAAATAAATATGGCACCAATATTTCTCATTGTGCAGCTTATTGTACCTATAAGTGAAAAAAAAATAAATAAAAAAATTGATCAGCACTGACAACATCTATGCAGCCATCCCACCCCTCACAACTGTCTGAGCAACTCAGCCTTGGCCCAGATTTACAAAAATTGAACACAAGAGGAAAATGTTTCCCCATGAGGACAGTCAGCCCTTGGAATGGTCTCCCAGGGGAAGGGGTGGGTTCCCCCAGTTTGAAATCTCAGCTCCACGGGGTGCTGGGACATCTCAGAGAAACAATAATATGAGAAGGGTTGGGGCAGATGGGCCTTGGGGTCCCTTCCAAGGTGACATTGGACCAGATGGGCCTTGGGGTCCCTTCCAAGGTGACATTCTGTGATTCTATGAAAATAATTTACTGAGAGAATGTCAGCTAAATGACTGCACCATGGAAACCTCCAGTGTGTCAGCTACAGCTGCACAGAGATAGAAAATGATGTAGACAAAATAGAGATGATGATGATGATGATAACAACAACTTCTTTTTCCCTGAAAACACCTCCCAGATGGCAGTGTCCCACCCCATGCCATCCAGTTGTCCCAGCAGTCCTCCTGTGCTGGGAAACACTCCCAGTGTCTGCACAGCAAAGTCTGAAGCTTTGGCTGAACCCAAACTTAGTGCCTGAGCTCCAGAGAGTACCTCTGGGTGCTGGGACCTGAGGTTCTCCCCCCCTGGTTCTCACACTTTGGTCTCTGGAGCTCTCTGCTTTCGTTCCACCAGGAGGTCCCATCCAGCTCCCTGTGCTCCAAAACTGCTGCAGGCAGAAAGCCAAGGGAATAGTGCTGGGAGAAGTGCTTCCAAAAAGCTGGGATGAGCCACAGCACCAATGCTGCTGGGGGCTGGCTCTCCCATCACTCTTCCTGCCCCAGCACTGAACTTCTGGAGAAAGCTGGGGGCTGCTCACAAGTCCTCTTCTCTGCTCTCCTGAGGAGGAGAAACCAAAGGCATCCCATGGGAAGGTGCTGCAGCCATCCCCAAACACCCCATGGGAAGGTTTTGCCACACAGGGACAAAAGGGTGGGCAGGGAAGGGCTGGGGACATTGCTGCAGTCACCCAGGGGTGTGTGGCAAGAGCAGAGTTCTCCTGACTGGATCAGCCTGGCTGAAGGAATGGGGGAAAGACAGGAAGACTGAGGTCAGTTTTTACCAGTGTTTAGTCAAAGACTTCATCATTTCTTCTTAGGATAACAGGAGGCACTGGTAATCCATCAACACTTTGACCAAGGGGACTCTTCACACAACTCAACAGCCAAAATTCTCATGAATTTAATGCCCAGACTGACAGCCCTGGGCTGTCAAAAAAAAACCAAACAAACCAGAATTAAGTCTTTGTGTTGCCATCAGAGGGGTCACAGAGCCCTTCCTCAGACCAGGAGAGGGCTTTCCCTGGAAGGGAAGGTTCTTGGGATCTGAGTTCAGCTCAGTTTGGGCTCTTCATGGTCCTACTCCTGGTTGAGAAATCAGAGAGCCCCTCTGCTCAGCACCCTGTGTACATCAGCCTGACCTTTGGCTTGTTGTGCATCACTCCCAGACCTGCTGAAGTGGTTATTTACACCACCCTCTCCTGCCAGAACAAACTTTCACGCCAACATCCCTTCAGACCATCATCATTTCTTTGAAAAGGCTTCGCCAGGAGAAAAGACTGTGTAAATACCTCCCCACTCCCCCTGGTGCTCAGCAGAGCTGCCACTGCCTGCTCCAGCTCTACTCTGTGACTGCTGGTGGCTTCATTCTTCCTTTGGTTCCCCAGCCTGAGGCAGGCTAAAACAATTCAGTTTCAATTTTCAGTTGTCAAAACCACCTCAAAATCACCCCTCTTCGTACTTGGGTGGAAATTTGAGTACCATACTACATTGTGCAAAAATCCCCAGTAAGTTCTTGTTGGTTGGAGTGAGGCTGGAGCAGACAGTGGCTCCAGGAGATGATGGCCAGTAGTCATTTGTACCAGTAGTCATTTGCACCAGTAGTCATTTACACCAGAAGTCATTTGTACCAGCAGTCAGTTGGCCCCAGGCTACTACAGACCATGTCCTGACTGCTCATGAGCAAGGAAACACCATGATCCCAACAAGTTCAGAGCTGGAAACCAACCTCACACTTGGAAATACACTCCCATGGATTTCCAGGAGTGCACAGAGAGAAGCAGCAGCTGGAAGAGCTTTCTGCCCAGGAGAAATCTTCAGCAAAATCCTCCCTGGATGTCTGATCAGCAGCAGAAAGTTACAGCCACAGCAGTGCAAATTAACCCAGGCCCAACAGAAATCCTACAGCTAACACCAAGCAGACAGCCTGGAAACTCCCCAGCTTTGTTTTCCTGCTCCCACACTCCACAGGTAACACTTTTTCTGTGTTGTTTTTTATTTTGAGCACCAGCAACAAGCAGGCAGGGACACAGCTGAGCACCAGTACACACCCTCAGACAGCACCAGGGCAAAAAAAACCCCAAAAGTAAATTCCCAAGAGCCCCAGCAGCCTTACCTTTCAGAGTTGCCTTCTTTAGTACCTTCATGGCATAGAGCTGACCTGCATCAGACCCTTTGACCTTCCTCACCAGAAATACCTGCAGAAAGCAGAGGATAGAGCTCCCAGTTACACACTCTGCTGTGTGTGATGGAATAGGTACTGCAGTTCAGCAAATCTAACAAAAATTACTAGTTGAAAGTACTTGGCATCTGTTTCACCTGCAATTGGTTGAGCTAGCTCTGGAAATCTCCAGTTTTAAGCCTTTAAAACATGCTCAACATTAATAATTGCCCTTTGTCAGTTGAAGATGGGTGAGCGGGCAAAACCAGTGTGTGCATCTCTCCATCTTCCAACCAGCCTGGCATGTGAAAAAAAAGTTATGTCTCATTTGTGCTTAGGGATGTGCAGTGTCTTAAAATGACTGCCATCAGTTCAATTCAGGAGAAAAACCAGTTTGGTGTAATCGAGGTTGTAGGTCATGCTGGTGACTTACCTAAAATGTAGAAAAATGTTCATGCAGCTGGAAATCTGTGCAGAAGTAACAGAAAGCAGGACTACTGTGCTTAACACATGGGTTATTATAATAAAGGCAGTCACAGTCTTCTATCTACATCTTCTGCCAGGGTAAAATGGTAATAGAAATAAAATAAAATCCTAGCTAAAATGGTATTTTAATACATTTTTTTACTCCATTTGACAATTTCTCACCAGCCCCTGAGTGGATCTGAGCACTGGAGGGGCAGGAAGCAAAGGTTCAGCAATTTAGTTTGGTCTTCGTTAGTCTTTCAGTGTTTTAATAATTGAAAATAAAGCAAATTAAAAATCTTTTAGCTGACTGGCAGGACTGACTCCAGCTGCTGAGGTCAGAAACACCAGGCAATGGTGTCTCTTTTTTTCTGAATTTCAGCACTTGTGTTACTGGACAGAAGCAGAAGTGAAGCCAAATGCAGAAATATGTTTAGGTCCCATGAAGTTTGTAAACTGCCTCCATCCAACACAGAAAAAGCCCCAAAACAAAAGGAGTAAGGAGGCAGTCTGCTCCTAAAACACTAGTGAAGAAAGGCTCTTCCCCTCCTGAGACAAAATAACAATGTGGAAACAGATGATTATTTTATCAAACATCCTTTGAGGGAAGGGAACAACTTCTAATAGCTAGAGAAGCCAAAAATTGACAAAAAAGGTTAAATTATCTCTGAAGACCTTCTGCAGGGCTCTTCCACCTGTACAGCAACCCAGCCACAACACTTCTCCAGGATGATCTGATAGGTTTGGGGTGGGAGTTTCCTTCTCCAGATGTTCCCTGTGCCCAGGGGATGGGCTCAGTGCCCCAGGTGCTGCTTCCCTGCTCACCACTGCAGCCAGGAATCCTGACAGCTGGATGCCACAGGGACACACAAACCTTTCTGGAGTGGTTTCATTTAATATTCGTGATAAATTTAGATCAGCTGCTTCAGCATCAACAAGAAGACAATTAATTTAGAAGTTTGGCTAGATGGTGAAAAATTGTGATGTGTTTCTATCCAGCCCAAGGGGGGAGTTTTTGCATTAAGTTGAAAATCAGAACCAACTTGCCCAAACACTAGGTTTTTCAGCTGTATTGTTATTATCCTGTAAAAATGCTTATGGAGTTTTTATCCCCAAAATAAAAATGCAGTCCCCTAAGATAATTATTTAAAGCTGTGCTGCACATAGCACAGCACTCTGCATCTCCAGAACTATCAGACTGCACTTTTGGAAATATCTGCCATGCAGTCCTGCCAAGCTGGCAATAACCTTGCTGTAATAACCATCAATTGCTGTGACTGATCACTGGCCAGCTGCTCCCTGCACCCTGGGGTAGGGTCCTTGTCTGCGTTCCCCCCAGAGCAGAGGAGTCAAAACACAGTGTGCTGATTCAGAGGCCATTGAAATAATCAAATAGGAAACAGAACAATGACAATCCCTTGTATTGCAAAATGATGTCATCCTCCTGATTGGGCTGAAAAGCAAAGTTACATTCTTCTGGAAGCCACCAAGTAGTCCTGGAGGGCTCACCTGCCTGCTACTCTGTTCAAGTTTGCCAGGACAGCACAGGCCTGTGCCTGGCCATGACTTTCCATTTTCTAGTTTGATGTGCATGCAGATCCCTCAGGTTTTAATACCTGAACTAGCCAAATTCCCTTAGCAAATCCCAGCACAGAAAGCTCAGCCAGTCCTGTGGCTTCCAAGAGCACGGAGAGCACTCCCTCTCACCCCAAAGGAACCTCCTCTAATTCTGCAAGAAATGATTTAGGCTGCAAACTTCCAAACTGGTTTGCATCCTCAGAGCCCCATGGGTTTAAACCAGCAGCTCAAATACCAAAGTGATGAAAATTCCTGTGACTGGGGAGTGCCTAAGCCACACAGAGCAGATCCCTCTGCCCCTCTCCCTCCTGCTCTGTCTTTGCTCTTTTATGCAGGCTTGGGAAGGTGATTTGGGGTTGGCTTCAGACAGGTCTGATGTCCACACTGGTGCTGATCCCTTAGTGAGCCAGGTGGAGCATGTCCCAGGAACCACATCTCCTTCTGGGAAGTGGTGGCAGAAACCAAGCACTGTGCCTGGGGAATGCCTGAAGCTAAAAGGCCACCTCGAGCACAACCAGAGAGCCAGTGAACCACTTCTAAACTCTTTACTGGATCTGAAAACTGACCATTCTGTCTAATTGCACAGGTAATGATGCTGCCCAGTGCTCATTTGTCCAGGTCCAGAGCCATAAGCACAGTTTCTTCAACTGTTTTATAGAGAGGACTCCAGCTCAAAGGCTTACAAGACAGAAAGGGCTTGGCTTTGCTCCTCTGCCTCTACAGTGATACTCAGATAAATGATCTCAGAGAAAGGACATGACATTCCCAATGTTGTTCTAGGTGGCCAGAGGGCATTAAAAATTACCTTTCCATATGAACCTTGTCCCAGCACTTTCAGCAGCTCGAACTGAGAAGGATCTGCTTTTTCAAAGCCTTCCTTTACATGGTGGCTGATGTCTATTTCCTTCACGATGCCTTCTTCCTGGAAAGGAAAGAACAAGAAAAAGAAAAAACAACACAGATCCCCACATCAGAGCTGTTACACCAAGGAAACATCTTGTTTATTCAAATCTTCTTGTCCCTGATGCTACAATCACGTCTGACATTTTGGAAACAGAAACAAATGCTTGTCCAAATATTCCACGTGCCTGTTACTGGCCATGGAAGGTGCCATCAGGACATCACAGCCTGCTGCTTCTGTTTACTGAGCTGCAGGACATGACAAGGGAAAGGCAAAACATACAAGCTGGAACACAAGATCACAGACTCATAGAATCTCAGACTGGAAGGAACCTCAAGGACCACCTGGTCCAACCCTTCCCATATTATTCTCATATTATTGTTTCTCTGAGATGTCTCAGCATCCCATGGAGCTGAGACTTAAAGCTTTCCAGAGTGGGGGAACCCACCCCTTCCCCTGGGAGACCATGCCAGGGTCTGACTGTCCTTGGGATGAGGAATTTTCCCACTGCAGAGCTTGGTGTGCCCATCACAGACCTTGCTGGCAGAGGGCCATGGACTCAAACCTGTCCTCTAGAGCTCCAGCACACTTCTCTCCAAGTCCTTTCTCATTTGCCTTCAGAGCATCATTTGAACCCACCTTAAAAGCAGAAATTCTTATATATATAATATAAAGTACATTTCTAAAAGCATCTCTTCCTGTTTACCTTAAATAATAGAAAGGTGTTACCTGGTAGTTAGAAAAAAAAAAAAAAAAAAGAATGATTTAGATGGCTTGCAGGGATTAACTTATAATGCTTTGGTTTTTCCAGCATTTCCAGTGTCAACAGATGCCCATTCCTCAGATAGATGCCCCAGCTGATCTGGGACTTTCACCTGGCAAGCTGTGACAGATGGCATTTATTTTACCTGTTTGGTTTGTCTTATTGTGGCATGGGGCTTTAAAAAGAGAGAGATGGGGTCAGGTGAGACCCAGGGAGATTACATCAAGTTTGCAGCAACCCAGAAAGTCACTGATCTGAAAAGAAACCTGGAAGAAAGGACCTGTACTTCAAGGACAGGATGGTGAGGAAAGATAATGTTTGCATGCATTTTTATTTCTGTAGGGTCTTCTACACCTAACATTTCAGCTATTTTTCCTATTCAAACTACTTGTTCTAACTTCTCTGCAACTAAAATGTGGATGTTGAGTACAAAACCTTTTTGTTTCATTTCCCAGGTCAGGGGGAATTACTCACTTAGGGAAAGGTTTACATATTTCTGCACCAAGAAATATTTATAAATATACCCTGTTCATTTTTTTTTTCCCTCCAAAGAGAAATCTCTTTGACAAGTCCTGGTAGTATAACAGTTGTTTCCCATTTGTAAAAATCAACATGAAGAAACCAGGAATAACATCATAAAATGAAAATGCATCCACAGGAACATTGAACCAAAACACATTCATTTATTAAACAAGAGTAAATTTGATTCCCTTCTCCAGAAAAAAAAAAATTGCTATCACTTTCTACCAGCTGTAATTCATCTGATGCATGGCTAGCATTACCCAACTTACTTTCTGGACTGCAGCTCCATCCCTCCTTTAACCTCCTCTGCCTCTTAACACTCACGTGCTCTGGAACTGGGACTACATCCTCTGCTTGGGTTGGAAAGCTTCCTCTACTTTGTGCCTGCTCCCACAAGCATGGAAAATAACCATCATCTGACAACGACTCCTTCTGCTGCTCCTAATTCCTCCAGTTTGAATTCTGCCTGAAAGGAAATGCCTGAAACCAAGCAGTGGTTTTCACAGAGATATAAAGGTACCGAAAATCAGAGTGAAACCCAAACTACCAGGACACAAACATAAAGAACAGCTATTTTTACTCTGGGTTGCATCCTAGGGTCTTCTCTAGCATGGATTTTTTTTTTTCCACTGGTTCAGCAAGGGCAAGGTATCTGCATTAGGAATTTAGATGGCAATAATACTGAGGCAGGGGAGGCAGGATGCAGATGAAGCCTGCACGCTGCACCAGCTCTTTTGGTGGAGAAGATTTCACTCTGGGAAAAAAACCTGACAAACCCACAAGCCAACTTCCAAACTGGTTGTGATCAGTAAGGTTGGTGGAACCAAAAAATGAATGTTCCACAGTTTGGTCTCTCAACAGCTGTGCACAGCAGCCCGGGCTCTGGCTCCCTGCTGCCTTGTCCAGACACTGCATCAGCAGGAATGCTTGGCTTGAGGAAGCTTCATCTTTTGTAAACTTCTCTAAATATTTGTACAAAAAGCATCATCCTGTGACAGAAGTGAGATGGATGGTCTAGAGGAAAGCAGATGATCAAGCAGCACAGAGCAGGGAGGGAGGGCAGGGGACTGGAATAAAGGATGAAGGAAGAAGGGAGAGCGCTTCTCACCAGTTGGAACTGATGGTCTCAAAGGTCTTTTCCAACCATGATGATTCTATGATTCTCTTCTAGGACAAGAAAGACTTATACAAGGCCTGAATCTATTGGAGTATTCACTTAAAGGCCTCCCCTTAAGTCAGCAGAAGTTTGGACAGCCAAGTAACCCAGTGTTGGAATGGAAAGTCCAGTTTGCTCCCCTTTGGGCCAGAGGAGAAGACAGCTTCTGCTCTGCCCCCGGGGCTGGGGATGGCACAGACACATCTGGTTTGGTGCTCCCTGGAGCACTGGTCTCAGCTCACTTCCAAGTGAAAGAGAGGGGAAAGAGAGGTGCCAATGCTGGGTGGCTGCTGGGAAGCCAGCACTGAGCACAACTCCCTGACTCCCTCTCCCATCTCGGGGCAGGATGGGGAAACGCAGGGGTTCAGACCTGGGGCTGGATTACAAGCCATGTAGAAGGGGTGCCCCTCCTGGAGAGCAGCTCTTTCCAGCAGTACAGCCTCTTGGCAAACACCATGGAAAGAATAGCTCCTAGAAAATGGGGGTTTAACCTCTTCTGGAATCAAACTTCTCCAGAGCAATGGTCATCCTCAAATCCAGGGGCCACACTACTTGTGCCCAATAGATTCCAGCCACGTGTAAAAACTGGACTTAGCAAGGCTTCCTGGAGTGGTCTGAAACATTGGAAGAGAGGGTCATGCCAGAACCAGCTACTTTTTGCCATGGACAGTTTTATGCAACCTCATATCATGGGAAAAAGTTAGGGTGCTGAGATGATCACAGTCTTGCAAAACCAGTAAGAAGGAATTCTCTGATTTTTAATTCCTTGCCTGGCCATCTCCCCAGCTGCACAGGATGAAGACTGCCAGGCATAGATGGCCATCAAGGATAAAACTTTCTTTTCCCAATAAAAATCTGTGCAGTTTGGGTGTGCAAGTTCTCCAGCCTTCTGATGCATGGGGCTTGCAGGCCTGAGGTCCATGAAGAAATGAATGAAAATGTGGCAAAAGGAAATTATTGTTGTTTGAGAGAACTGTTATTCATCTATGGCATTATGCTCCAGACACAGATTTTATTTTGTCTCCAGTCTTGCCACTTGGCAGGTTACCACCTAGTAGAAACCCAAAGCACAACTCTTTAACCCCCAAGTGCCACAGGCAACACAACTAGCCAAATAAATAACACAGTTCATTAGCAAAGCAGTTCTAAAGCTCAGATGTGGGGAGGGGATATGTCTGATAAAGAGGAGGATGGGTTTCCACCTCTGTTTCACACTTTCTTGACTGGCTCAAAACATAGGAGAATAATTTTTGTCAAGACATAATGGGCTACTCAAATGCTGCCTAGTGCAGGAAATTAATTACTGGCCCATATTCAGTCCTTTAAGGACAAGTATCCATATTAAAAAGAAAAAAAATTAAAACCAAAATACATAAGCATTTTCATTAGCCACTTCCCAAGCCAGTCTCCAGTAGCTGGAGTAAAATTTGAAAAATAAATCTTCCATTTTAAATGGTTTGTAATCCCAGTTCTGCCTTCTGCTGCTGTCTGGAAAGATGTAAACTGAGAAATAATACCCTAAATGGGTCTGTTGCTTTGTCCTCTCCTGTCAAATTAACCTTTGCTTTAGGAAAAATGAACTGGACTTCCTGAACCCTTTGAGGAGCCTCTGGGACTCACTGTGAATTCAGTGGCATTCAGTGCCAAGGAGGAGGTAAGTTCTCTTCTTGAGAGGCCACACAGAGCTAAATAATACACAGTGATTTTTAGAGGCTGGGGTTTCTTTGCCAGACCTTTCACAAGCAACAGAAGGTGACATCTTACACACAGAATTCCTTCCACCAACCAGGGCAAAACTTAGTGGAAAACAAAAACCCCAGAATAATCTCTGCAGGGTGCCCTGCCACCAGCCCCTGATAAACTCACCTGAATTTTTCCAGAGAGAAAACCTCTTACACTCTCTTTAGCACTTTGCTGAAGCACTTTGGGTTGGATTCAGTGAAATCTGTGTAAGAATTTCTAGTGCAGGAGGCAATGGCTTCACCTGACTGTCTCAGCCTTGCTCTGCAGTCAATAGGGAGAACAGGCACTTGGTCATCAGGAGAGATCAGATCAAGTCCCATCCTAAAAGTGCACAATTATTTCTGAAGCAGGAAGAAAATGATGCTGATTATGAAGAAAGCCCCAAGATAACCTGCTGAGTTGGGAGCTTCTGCACTTGTGTGGAATAAATTCATATTTTATCCTAAGCTCTTGGAAAATACTTAAATAGAGAAGTATTGTGGCCACATTTTTGATGGCATTACAAGAGAAATGTTTGCAGACACATGCCATGGAAATGTTAACAGACCCTTTATTGAAACTAAATCCGTTCCAAAATGCACATACTTGAAACATCCAGGCACTTAAAAAAATGCTCTAAGGCGTTTGGAGTAATCCAGTTATCAGGAATTGGCAGTTCTGGTAAATCAGGCATTAATTCTACTGTCTCCTAAACCTGGAAAATAGGGATCATGGCTTTGTGCTGTCTCATGGGAACAGCATAAGAATAAACACGGAAAAAAAAGTGAATTTTTCAATTTTTCTCATACTGCAGTAATAGACAGATAAATGACCTGAAATGAATCCAGTGTTATGGGAGACACAACAGGCTTCTCCTTTAGCTCAGATTGAGACATCTCTGTCTTGAAGATTGATGCTCTCTGTCTGATGACTGCAGTGCCTTCACAGGCTCAGAGTTTGGCTGGGACAAACACATCCCATGTCCCACCCGAGGGCTGGGGAGATGCAAGGGCAGAAGCACCAGGACCACCTTCCTGTTCAAAGTGCAGCTAGACACCAAGGAGAGGGAGATCCCAGTTCTTGACCTAACTTTCAACTCTGGACTCAACTCCTTAGTCAGGGTCAAGCTGATTTTTATGATAATTCCAGTGCAAACTGCAACAGTTTATGCAGAGGGGTGAGAGGAAAGAACTCCTAAAAATAAAAACCCAGTGAAGCGAGGAGGTTAAAATACACAGAGCAAAAGCAGAACCATCTGCTCACAAAAGAATACAAACTCTTGGCCAGCCTTGCTGGTAGAGCAGCACTCTGCAAACACCCCAATGCTGCTCTGACTGCTAAGAGGAGTCTCCAGGAGAGTCCCTGGAGGACAAAGCACACAGCTCTCCTGCCCTGAGCTACCAGAAATAAGAGCAAGAACCTTCCCATCAACATCCTGCTTGGGGCAAAGGCTTTAAATTAGAGAAGAGGAGATTTAGGTTGGGTGTTAGGAACAAGTTGTGTCCCAGGAGGGCAGGGGAACCATGGCCCAGGCTGCCCAGGGAGGTGGCTGAGGCCTCATCCCTGGAGATGTTCAGGGTGAGGCTTGAGGAGGCTCTGAGCACCCTGATCTGATGAGGGTGTCCCTGAGACTGCAGGGGGGTTGGGTGACCTTGAGTTGTCCCTTCCCACCCAGATCATTCTCCTTGGCATGGTTTGCTGGTGAGTTTTGGCCTTCACATCTCCCAGGAATTGTAAGGTCCATGACTGATTTTTTCTGCTTCAGAGAAGAAGAGTTGCTGCTCATCCCCCAGGGAACTGAGTGCAAGGAAGTCAAGACCCAGTGCCTAGCAGAAGTTGTTGTTGCTCCTAGAAGCCAAAGTCTTCTTGATTCCTCAGGATGATGCTGGGTCATCACTACCAAGGGTTATGTACAAAGAACCACAGAATGGGTTGGGTTGGAAGGGACCTTAAAGATCTAAAGATCCAACCCCCCTACATGGGCAGGGACACCTCCCACCAGCACAGGCTGTGCATCACAACATTTAAAAAACAAACCAATTCCCTTTATACAGGAGGTTTTCATCTTCAGCAGGGCACAGGTAGCCCCCCCACCCCCACATCCCAGCTTCCCACCTCTAGAAGATTCCTTTCTCATGGGGTAGCTGGAGCAGAAGGGCAGGAGGGTGGCTATGAAGTGCTGATACCATGATGTTCAGCTCAGGTGAGAAGGAAGGCAGAAAAAAAAAACAACAACATTCAGGACACTAATCAAGAAATATGAATACTTCCCAAAGGGCTTCAGTTCCCTTCTTGCTGTACTCAGCTGCTTTACAGACAAGAAATACAAAAAGAAAATAAAAATGCCTTCTGCTCTGCTAGTGCATCTGAGTGTGAAATAACATCTCCAGCTGTACCAGGAAGATAAACTGCTCAAGCAAAATGTATTTCCAACAATTTTCTCAAGTGACCCAAACAAAACACTGCTCACCATAGCAGAGTGAGCTGGCAGCCCAGCCCAGCAAGTAGGAAATGCTGTAACTAAACCCTGGTGCCTTTACACGGGGATGTTAAACAAATGAATCATCTTTAATATACTTATTAGAGGAAAGAGATCAGATTTCATCTTGAACTGCAAGGCAGAGTGGATAAAAGGCTGTAAAAGAAGAAATAATCACCTTCCCTGAAGTGCTGGGTTAATCAGTTTAGGAAAAATACCCTTCTGCTCATTCCAAATCACTTGTAGGGTTTGGTGATTGCCATTTGCTCTCAGAGGAACACTTTCCTGCTGGCACCCTCTTTGCATCCTCCTCTTAATTAAATTGAGCCTCAGCTAAGAGTTAAAGCAGCTCGTGCTCCAGAACCTGGGACACTGTTGCTGTCATGTGCAGGCAGGATCCTCATCTGGGGGACGTGTGCAGGCAGAGTGTGAAAAGGGACAGGGACTCATATGAGGTCATTATGGAATCAGGGCAAAGACAGATGGGTTTTAAGGCTGCTGGTCACAGCTTGGCACTGAAGGAGAGAGGGAGATGGAGATGGTTCATGCAGGGAGAAGATGGGAAAAGGGAAACTCTGCAGAGAAAATGAGCAGCACCGTGGGCAATAAGATTTGTGAAACCAAAAGAATGGTTTGGGTTGGAAGGGACCTTAAAACTCATCCAGTCCCAACCCCATGGGCAGGGACACCTCCCCCAGCCCAGGGTGCTCCCAGCCCCATCCAACCTGGGCTGAGACACTGCCAGGGATGGGGCAGAGACAAAAGGGGGTGTAAAAAAAAAGGACAGCAGACTTATAGGATGTGGGCAACTGTGGTTTGTACCTCTGCCAAGAGAGAAGTGAACCCAGGCTGGGAGAAACTTGTTTTGACTTTACAAACTGACCCACAGCTACCAAAGCCCACAAGGATTTCCTGAGCAGGGTTCACACAAACACAAACTCCTCTAGGAGGTGGCTGTCTAAACTTCTGTCCAGCTGATGGAGAAATGGGGGCTTTGAGCTTTCATTTGTACCAGACAGAAGCAGCTCCTGAGAAGAGGACAGAGGAAGAGTCCCTCTTTCTCCTGCTGCCCACAAAGGATGAGGACTTCAGATCCAGATTGCTTCTCCCTTCCCCTGCCCCTCAGGCCCTCCTTTAGCATCTGATGGACCACGTGTCCTTTGCCAAAGCTGGATGTTGTATGATCCTCACTATTCCCAGGCCAGCCTGTGACTGAGCCACCTTTTTCTCTCTGGGTTTTACGCAGCCTCTGAAAGATGAAGTGAGATGCTCCCCTTTCATCTCTCTGGCCTGCCTCGTGCCAACCACCCACCTCACCCTGCCTGCCCACTGCCAGGATTTGCCACCACAAACTAGAGAAATCAAGGCTCTTCTCAGGCATGAAACTGGAAGCAAAGCCACAAAGCTGTGTCAGACATCACACCGGGGAAAGACACCCCAGAGAGCACACCAGCTCCTTCAGCCTCCCAGCTCAAAATACCTTTTCCTTGCAGTGTTTCACCCATCAGCTGCCCTGCCAGCAGCTCCCAGCCTGCAGACAGGGCTCTCAGCTCCTGCTTTGTCCCCTGCCACAGCCATGGGAAGGGATGCTCAGCACAAAGTGCTCTTGGGCTCATCTTCAGCCTCTTGATTCACAAAAGCCCCACTGAAAGCAAAGGTACACAATGAGGAAGGCAGATGGGGGGGGGAAGATCCTTTTTGTTTAATCCATTTTAGTGCAGAAGCCTTCAGGGTTTAAAAGCATTGAGGAGAGCAATTTGAGAGCAAATTCACTGCTCTAGCCTCCAGTCTCCAGCTATTTTGCTTTTAATGTATGTGCAAACATGCAGAAGGTCAAACTGAGATTGTTCCTGCCAGAGTGTTTTTCATTGACCTGTGGCTATTCCAACATTTTCCTGTTCTGGCTGAAAACTTTTCTAACAAATCCATACAGCCTCTTAACAGGTAGAGTTGTTTGGGTTGGTTTCTTTGGTTGTTTTCAAATAAAAGGTTATTCAAGCAGCTTAACTGAAAACCATGATTTGAAAAAAATGTCTTTACAAAAAGGGTTGTGGCACACCAGAAGAGGCAGGGATGGGGTCCCCATCCCTGGAGGGGTTTCAGAGCCCTGGAGACATGGTGCTGAGGGACCTGGGGCAGTGGTGGCCTTGGCAGTGCTGGGGTGATGGTTGGACTGGATGATCTGAAAGGTCTTTTCCAACCAGAACAATTCCATGATTCAAAATGTGGGACAGATTCCTTCTGGCCTGCTAAGGCAAGCCCAAAAGATAAATGGATTCTGCAGTCCCCAGACGTGCACACCACACCTGGGAAAGGTGGAGGGAGAAGAGCAACCCCCATCTGCTGTCCTACCAAACAGATCTGCTCCCCAGTGAGCACAGAGCTGCCCCTACAAAAAGCCCCCTGCACAGATAAACCTCTTCATGGCCTTTGAGCCATCACCACCACCTCTCCCACAAGAGTCTCCCCAGTGAGCTGGAGGAGTTAAAGGCTTCTGAGCAGCAAACTGCACAGATTGCTCCTGTCTCAGAGCCACCAAGCTGTCTGGGACTCCTGCAAGCAGCTGACCTTCCATTCAGAGCAAACCCCATGGGCAGAGGCTACAGGGGTTCTTCCCATTCTGCTTTTAACCTTTATGGTTTCACATCTAGCTCCACTCAGGAACTTAAAGAGAGGCAAAGGAGCAGAAAATCACAGTGCCCCACTTCCTACACACAAACCCCAATTTTTAAATTCAAGATGATGAAAGAAAACTACATTGTGCTGCTCTGTATGGTGATGCTGTCACACTGAGAGCTGAAATCACCAGCTGGCACTACTGGGCTGCAGTGACAGGGAAATTCTTAATGGAGCTGGGTGAAAAAAATTCTGAAGGAGAGGCTGATGCAGCAGTAGAATCATGGAGCTTTTTTTTTTTTTCCCCCCACATCAAAAAAATCAGACTCCCACCAGAACTGAGTAATCCTGGATGGAACACAGGAGACAAGCAAAGCTACTCCTTTTCCTTTACAGACAGGGCATTTGTTGGGCTCCTCAGCAATTATGTCTCCAGTAGGCTACTGACTTTATACTGAGTCTTATTTTAGGGTTTTGGTTGTTTGTTTTTTTTTTTTAGACTAACCAACTGACCACATCTGCACCACTTGTTACTATATCCACGCTGTATAAATAATAGCATAGAGACAACTGAATGGCAAGGGAAATAATTCAACCCATCAGTAACAACAGGGAGCTAAAACTAATATTCTGGGCAAAGGAAAACTAGGCAATACAATCAAAAGGAGACAAAAGCTGAAAACACACAAATTCAAAGACACCAGTTCAGTGTTCATCTGCTTTCCCTGTTTCCCCTGTCAGAGTCAAGAAGCAATGCCACAGTTTTTCCAAGAAGCCATGGGGGGTAGAGTTTCAGTAATTTAAGTCAATACTGCAAAGAAAAAAAAATATCTTTAATGTAAAACACAGTGAGAAGCTCTTTATGAATTTGCCACTAATTTTACACTGTTTATATTGTGAAAGATATTTACATTTCAGACTGTTCAGTTTCATTGCCCAGCACACAGCAGGGCCCAGAGCTGGGTTCCAGTTTGCTTTATAAAATGCTCACTTTTCTCAAAAACATTATTTTTGGACTGGGGATTATTTATTTATTTATTTATTATCTTTGATTTTCAATATTCAATGCTTCTTCACCCGCAAGGGTTGAGAACATTGATGTCTGCAATCCCCAAGCTCTATCCAGACCTTAAAACTGAAACTGTTTGTACAGGGCAATGCCAAAAGCTTTAAAGTGCTTGTGAAGATGCCCAGGGGTGTCCTCAATGAGTCTGCATCCAGCTATGCTACCAGATCTCTTGGAAAAGTAAATTAACAGAAGAATTCCAGCCCTGCATGGGTGCAGCATCTCAACTCCCAGGTAGCTGAAGCAGAAAGCACAGAGCCAGAAACCACTGCTGGGAAATCATCTTCATTTGGAGGGAAGAGTCAGGAGAAGTTGAGAATTCACATCAACTTCTCCTTTCTGGGACTGTTTTTATGCCAACGAGCTGCAACTGTATGTTTTAAGGACCCTGAGGGTTGGTGAGGTGCATTTGTAATGAAGATCCCTGGAAGTGCAGAGGAGAGAAGAGTAATCTCACCATCTTTCTCATGGTTAAGGGCACTGAAAATAGATGCAGCCTTTTGCACACAGGATGCAAGTTGACTCAGGGTGAGGTATACCAAACACCTTGAGTATTACACCCAACATTATTACCAATTATTAGCAAGAAAAAAAAAAGTGCTGTATGTGTACATGTATTACGGGGCTTAGCTGGAGCCAAATCAGAAGAAAGAAGATTTGTATTTTTTATAAAAGTTAATCTTCTTCTTGGAAGGGACCTTAAAGATCATCTCTTTCCAACCCCATGGGCAGGGACACCTCCCCCAGCCCAGGGTGCTCCCAGCCCCATCCAACCTGGGCTGAGACACTGCCAGGGATGGGGCAGCCACAGCTTCCCTGGGAAACCTGGCACAGGGGCTCAGCACCCTCAGATTAAAGAATTTCTTCCTCATGTCCAACCTCACTCTCCCCTCTTTCAGTCTAAAGCCATCACCCCTTAACCTGTCCCTCCCTGCCCTTGTCCCCAGTCCCTCCCCAGCTTTCCTGGAGCCCCTTCAGGCACTGGAAGGTGCTCTAAGGTCTCCCCATTGCAGCCTTCTCTTTCTCTTCTCTTTCTCTTCTCTTCCCAAAACAACTCCTCACTTTATTATTAGGCATACTTCTCAGTTATGGTTTTTCCTCTCCATTACCAGCAGTGTGAGTAGAGGCTTGAGAAGAAACTGCTCTTGTAACAGATTTGTAGGATTGGGCCCTTAAAAAAAAAAAGGACGATGCAGATGGTGAGCAGGAGATGCACATGGAGTGAAAACAAGCTTTGCTTTCCAGGGTGGCAAAATGCCAGCGAGTTAGACCCTGCTGATGGTGGGAGAAGGAGAGGAGGAACCATCACCCATGTGTGCCAGATTTAAAAAGTGAATTGGAATTGGGTCTCACTGTCTGCTGCAGCTCATCCACAAAATGAGATGAGTGGGGCAACAAATTATGCCCCTTTTCATCAACCAGCACTGTTACAAACAAGGATTCTTTCTAAATTTGTTCAGTTGGAAGCTCTAGAAGAAAATGGAAACATCTTGTTAACACATTAGTGGCTGGATTCAGAGCTTATCAAAGACTTCCTACAGAGTCTAGGTCAGGGTCCAAATGCATAAGGAGCATCACTTAGTGAAGAGGAGTCAGGCTTGAAGAGCACAGTCCCCACTTGCCTTTTTAAAAGTGATGTGAAAAAAAGAATGAATTCTTAGAATGAAAATCTTCTCTGAAAAAGGTGCCCATGATCTCTCTGTATCCAGCAACTGAAGCTGATGGGAACGTCTGCAGGAGTTCCCAAAGACCTCCAGTACTGTACTCAGTTATTTTTATACTATTATTATTAATTTTTATTATTTTAGTGCAAAAGAGCTCAATTCCAGAGTATAATGCTACACCAAGAGAAACCACAAAGACACTGGATTTAAAAAAAATCCATGGAAGTAGGCTGGGTATTTAAAGAAATTTTTCCTGCACATGTGATCAATTAAATCTGATCTATAGAAGATGGCTGTGAAAAATCTAGGTTTTCATCCGGATTGGAGAGCTACTTGTACAGAATGACAGCAGATGCTGCAGTCATTGCAAAAATCTTTAACACAGAGACATAATAGAGCTTTACCAACTCCAGTAAATCCAAAGTAATTCAACTGGAAGCTAAATAGGGGGCTGCACAGTTCACCTGGTTTACTAAAGGCTCAGAACCTTGAGTAATGCAGTTAAAGTGATTTACAAAAAACCCAAACTTGACTGCCCAGGAGATGAACACACAGCCTGGGCTTGTACACGCATAAGGGGACTGCCTGAGGAGCAGCCCAGAGATTCATTACTGCCACAGAGTCCTTGCAGTTTTGCTTTCCCTTTTTGTCAGGGGGAAAATGAAATTCTCTTCAGCCTTCCCACTGCAAAACATTTCAACAATCCAGAGACAGGATTTACTCCACTGACCACTGGTGCCAAAGGCCCCAAACCCACTTACTCTGAGTGCAGGTAAGTTCTTCACTCTCTAGCTGTGTCTATAAAGCCATGAAAAAAAGAGATGGGTTCCTTTTGACTGCCACAGAAAGGGCTGCTTTGTACATTTCTTTCCTCAGGGAATCCACTGCTACAATCTTCCATTGGAGGGTTTCTGTATTTCTGCATTGCTAAAATGCCTGACCTCAACTGGGGGCATCAAAGCCCTGGGATTAGTTCCATGCCTCAAACCAACCAACAAGAACAAAAAGTGTTACCCAAACTTACTTGCTTATCTACAAGTATCTCTACCAAATGTATTTTCCATTTTCAAATGTATTTCTACCAGAAGCATTTTCTACACAGCATTCTCCAAAACGTCAGCACACTCAGGCTGTGCTTCCTCATATTTTTCATATCTAGCAAGTGGAAGAGATTCATCTACATTTGGGTTTTCTGCATTGTTAACACTAACATGTGAAAATCACCAATTGCAAAAATGTCAAAGTAAAACCAGAACATTATATTCAGGCTCAGAAGCCCCAGCAAGTTGGGTGAGCGTGGCCCTGGGGTGCTGTGTGGTTAAGCTGCTGGTCTCTGGTCACACAGGGGATTTGGAGGACCAGGAATGAAGCCCCAATTTCCTGATTTCCTCCCCCTGTCACAAGACCAACAACGAGGTCCTTGCCCAGTTGGCATTTCATGGTGTCTTCAACTCATCTTCCTGAATCTCCTGAGTCCAAGGCAGGAGGAAGGAATGGTTTACTGCAGGCTGAAAAGCCCAAAGCACACTCAAAGCAATGCCTAAAAAGCAATGGCCAAATGGAAAATGCTGTTCAGAGCAGGCTGATGCTTACAGAACCCCCTGGAGATGCTGAGGATGCAGCTCTGGGGGTTGAGTTCCTTCTGCCATCAGCCTGGGGATGCAGGGCTGGGGTCAGGGCTCCACTTTCCCTAAGGCAGGAGTAACCCTGGCACTGCCCTTCAGAACCACCTTTTAGAATCATGGAATTACCTTGGCTGGAGAAGACCTTCAGGATCCAGCTGCTAACCTAACCTGACCTAACCTGACCTAACCTAACCTAACCCTGACAAGTCCTTACCTAAGCCATACCCAGCACTCCAGGGATGAGGACTCCATCCCTGCCCTGGGCAGCCTGTTCCAGTGCCTGACCACCCTTTTGGTGAAGAAATTCCCCCTAACACCCAACCCAAACCTCCCCTGGAGCAACTTGAGCCCATGACCTCTTGTTCTACCACTTGTAACTCCAAAGCAGCAGCATCCCAGGAGCAGGCAGTTCCCCCATGCTGTCATTCCAGCAAGCAGGGCATGGGACCAGCCTGGCTGCACAGGGACCTCCTTCTCTGGCCCAAGAAGAAGAAGAAGAAGAAAGGGCAGGATGGCTGGAAGCAAGGTCAGGCTTTGCAGGGAGACTACAGAGCTGTGGGTCACACAGGAAAGGAGAAGACCCAGGCAGCCAGAGGTCAGTCAGCATCCAAGCTGCCCAGGGTGGTTTCACACACCAATAAAAGCTTTTAAAAAGTTTGTTAAGGGAAGGTTCTAAAGAAAACATTGGGCTGATACTTGCTGAGGATGGGCAACTGACTGCCAGGGGCAAAGAGGAGTGGAGGCATTCCCTGGTGGTTTTGTCTGAGTTTAGCAATAGTGACAGACCTGGGGCTGCCCAGGCCCTCCAGGTGGTGGCCATGGGTGTGGGAACAGTGACTTCCACCTGGGGACACTGAAATGTTAGGGACCAGTCCATTCAGGAGTCCATGGGGCCTGATGGGATCCATCCCTGAGCACTAAGGAAGCAGCAGGGGATGTGGCAGGACATCAATCATCTACCAAGTGATGGTTTGGGGAGTCTGGGGAAGTCTCTGTTGACCACAAGTGAGCCAGTGTTGTTCCAGGCTAGAAGATGGGCATGAGGGAAGACCCAGGGAGCTACAGACCTGTAGTCTAACCTCATTTCCAGGAAAAATGAGGGAGAAGATCCTAGAATCATAGAATGTCAGGTTGGAAGGGACCTCAAGGACCATCTGGTCCAATGTCAGGTGGGAAGGGACCTCAGGGATCATCAGTTCCAACACTTCTAATGCCAGGGATGGTCCTGGGTACTGCTGAAAGGCATTTGCAGAGTAATGCAATCATCAGGCACAGCCAACAAGGGGTCATCAAGTGGAAATCCTGTTTAACTAACGTGCTGCCCTTCTGAGAGAAGGTCACCTGCCTGCTGGATGAAGGGAGGGTAATGGATGGGGGGTTTGGGGTTTTGTTTGATTTCAGTAAGGCTGAAGTTGTCCAGCAGTGGGATGAGCAGATTCCTGGGGTGCTGGCTGGAGAACTGGCTGAAGGTGAGAGCTCAGAAGGGTTGTAGGGAATGGGGCTACATCTGCCTGGTGTTCCTCAGCCTCCTGCTCTGCTCAGTGCACTGACCAAGGAGCTGAATGCACCAAGTTTGCTGATGACACCAAAATGACACCAAACTGGGAGGTGCTGCTGACACTCTTGAGGGACAAGAGGCCTTGCAGAGGGATCTAGACAGACTGGGGCAACAGGAAACAACTGCCAGGATGAAATTTAAGAAGTCAAAATGCCAGATTCTGCACCTGGGATGGAGTAAGAGCAGGAACAAGTATGATCTGGGAGAAGAGTGGCTGGAGAGCAGCTCTGGAGAAGGGGATCTGGGGGTGGTGGTCAGCAGGATGCTGACCATGAGTCAGCCGTGTGCCTGCCCAGCCTTGGGGCAAACCACATCCTGGGGAGCATCCCAGACAAACCAGCCCAAAATGCTGACTGTCCTGCCTTGGGTGGCCTTGCCCTCCAGCCCTGGGTCCAGATCTGGCCCCACCAGAGAGCTTCCAGTATCCAAAGGGATTGCAAGAAGGCTGGAGAGGGACTATGTGCAAGGGCCTGGAGTGATGGGACAGAGGACAAGGGTTTTAAACTAGAGGAGATTTAGATGGGACCTTGGGAAAAAGTTCTTTCTCTGCTGGAAGTCTCCAGCTCTCAGTCACAGCCAAAGTGCAGCTCAGATTCCTCCAAGAAAAGGGGAAAGTTTTGCAGCTTGGGTATGGGGAGGAAGTTTCTCTGCAGCAGAGCTCCTGAAGCATTAACTGAGATTTCTGTTTTCCTTAGGGGTGGTATAATCTGCAGAAAATTACAGACAACCAGGTAACAAGGCGTAGCACAGACCTGAAAGGAATTATAATTTCCATTCTGCTACAAGCACAGCTACACAAAGCCCACGGTGCTGGAATACTTTGGTTTTATCTGCTGTAGCCATTCACTAACAAACTGATCCAGCTTCACTCCTAGCAGAATAAAAAACTTTCTGGTAACTTTTCAATACAGTAACCTTTAAATAACACAAGAAAAATGCCAATTTCATATTAGTTTTCACTAGAGGGAATTGACCAAAAAAAAAAAAAAAAAAAAGCTAATTAAAAAACTTCTGAGCTTTAAAAGCTTCAGTTCAGATGATTGCTCAGAAATTCAATCGAGCCCTAAAGATTACTCACATCTAACAACATTATCATCAAGGGCAAAGCAACTTTCTTTTCCCTTTTACAGAGAAAATGGACTTTTATTATACTGCTAGTCACACCTACACTCTGAGTACCCATCACAGCTGAAAGCCAAGAGCAACTTTTAGTTCTTGTTTTTAGAAGACAATAATCTTCTTGGATTGTTCCCTCAGACTTTAGAGCTGGGGCTGTGATTTTCTTCACCACCTCTATTAGTTCAACATTAAGTGCCTTTATGACCTTGAAAGCAGCTTTTTATTTTAAATTACACCCAATCTGAAAAGTATGCTGAATAACATTTTCTAATTGCAGCTGAAATCTCTGAAATGAGAGCTGACATAAAATCCACAGTGTTGTGCCTGGGGATCATTCAGGTTACTATCATTTCCAACATGAAATAAAACTCACTGCTGAAAATTTCCACTGCACTTTCCAACAATATATTCAAGAAGTGAGAAGACCCATTAGATTCTGCATGGTATACGAGTAAAAAATGTTAATATCTGATCCCATCATTTCCATCATGGGCAACTCTTTGCTTTTGAGATGTGTACGGTGCCTCTCAACCCCTTACAATTCATGGCCTCAATTTTTCACCCACAAATGTTGGCCTAAACCATTCCCCAGCAGGCAGCTCCCCTTCCCCGAGCAAATACCTTAAATATAGCCCCCAAATTTCCCTCTGATGCTTACTATTGACACTCCTGATGTGCTCTCACAAATGCTGGGTGGCTTTTAAAAGTTCCTGAGGCTGAAAGAACATCATTTGAAAAGCAGAGCAGTCCTCAAACCCTTCTGCAGACTTCAAGAGCCTCATGTTCTGAGCAATATCCAAGCAAGACTGCTGGCAGTAGTGTTAGGACACAGACAGTGCAAATGAAAATATTTGTCCCCCTCTTCTTGACCATATACCCTTTCCTGAGAAAATTTCCCCCCTCCTCCTCCCTCCCAGCCCATGCAGGATATCCTTTAAGTGAGGTTTGAATCTCAGCATTCATTCCCTGAAGGCCAAGCATGCACATTTTCCCCACATCCGGGCTCCTATTTTCAGTTCTCTGTCATGTGCATTGTGCTCTGGAAAAGTGTCAAGGTTTTTGTAGGAACTGAGAGAGAGGATGGGTTACCCACAGGATTAACATTTCACAGGGAAAAAAGAAAGAGTCTCTCAAACACCTACTTTATGGGAAAAAAAAAATAAAAGGAAAGGACTCCAAAGCTGCCCATCACTAGGGTCACTACCTGCTGAGCACACTGCTTTTGGGTTGCTCAGTTTTATCTCATTTTTGCCTTGTAATCCCCTGTCTGCCTTGTTTGTCCCCACTTTGCATGTGCCTGGCCAGCTGCCTGGGAAGGAGCATCTCCTGTGGAGCACCTGAGCAGAGGACCCAGGGTCCTGGCCAGGGATGCTCTTTGTTATGGTGACACGAGAAGCAACAACAATGCTGGAAAATTCCCCTCCCACCTGATGTAACCAGTGCCTGAAAGTCTTCTGGGTCTATATCCATCTCCTGTCCCCAGGAACAACTCTGCCCAAACCCCCCAGTGCAGCTGGAAGGGAGAAGGTTCCTGCCAGAAACCTGGGAGGCTGGAGAACTCCTTATTCCCATCAAACATCCCAGGCAGGTCCTTGGTGTCTTGCCAGGCTCCTGATCTTAAGAATCCAACCACATCATTGCACTGAGTGATTTAACTTGATCAGGAGGTGACTGGGAGCTGCTCATCTGCCCAGCACCCCTGAGCCAAAACTGGGAAATGGTCATGGACATTCTAAAAATAGTCTGTTTGTCACACCATATATATTGATTACCTTTTGGAAACACTCCAAGGCACATCATTCTGGAAGTCAATCTAAAATAAATATGACCTGAATTCATCCAGCACAGGTTGGATGAAACCTTCTTACCAAGCACCTAGCTTTTATTTTTTTTTTTCCCTTTTCTAGCCCAAATTGCACACATTTAAGCAATATTTAACTGCCTACACATTAATACCACAGCCTCCTGACAATTATGAATCATTACACAGAATTTTGCTGTGGCTTGTGTGCACTGATCTTTGGGAAAGTTCAGCTCCCTCTTCAAAATTCTAAAGTTGTTTTTGCTCAAGTGGGATGGAATCTGCACTGAACCAGCCCCAGCCCTTTACTTGCCACCTGCCAGAGAGACAAAGAGATGCTGCCAGGCAGTAACAGACTGCAGGAAGAGGAAGCATGAACAAAAGTGGGATAAAACCCACCACTGCCAAGGAGAAGCTGCAGCTCTGCTGCTAACAGAGCCCTGGGGCTGCAGCTGCCAGCAAATGCATCCCAGCAAATTCCATCCCCTGAACCTGCCCAGGGAGGATGCAGTTGGCTTTGGAACCAAGGTACAGATCCTCCAGTGCTTGGGACAGGCTGCCAGCCTTGGATTTCCCTGGAATGGGAAGTGATGCCTGATGAGTGTGTAAGCTGCTTGCTCCTGCTGGGGAAGTCAGCTTCACTCTGCTTAATATTTCCAGCTCCCAGGAGCAAAGAGAAGAGGTTGCAGTTTCAGGAGGCCACCTCAGTTCCTCTGCCTCACTGGAATTAACTCCTGGTAGTCAGATATTTTTAAATGCAGATACACATTCCTTAATGCTGCCCATGAACAAGGACCAAGTGCCCAGCAGAGCAGGGGGGATGCTCTCTGGAAGGGGAAGGGCAAATCGCTCTGGAGCAACTGGTGGCTGCAATAAATAATTTATCAGAAATGTTTACAGACACAGAAGTAGTGCTGTAAAGTATTGTTTCCCTATGGCAACTTCAGATCAAAAAGCTGTTCTCAATTCTTTCCTGCCTGGAGCTCAGCCTCCAGGGATCACCCAACAATTTGGACCTCCCTAAAGAGCATCTGGAGTGGGGGGCACCACACTGGGCAAGAGGCATGGCTCTGCCTCAGTTCTGCTTTGACTTCTCCCACAGAGGTGACAAAGGTGTCACCTGCTTTGCACAAGAGATGCAAGGAGCAGTGCTGAGGTCTGGGAGAGCAGAAGATGGGGCTGGGATGTGACAAGTCCTCATGCAGACGGGTTGGCTCCATCACCTCTGTGTGCCCCCTCAGACCTGGGAAATATTCAAGCCTTTTAGAACGTTTCCTAGGTGGCCATACACTCTGCTCTGGTTTACTCAGACTTTACTCAGAGTCACCACTTTTGGCAAAACTGAGAGCACCAATAGCAGAGGAGCAATACCCACTCCTTCCACCAAGTGTTCTGCCTCATCTCTTCTACTCCAGGAGGGGGAAAGGAGATATTCTGTAAGAAGAGGGCACTGTGTAGATGGAACTGACCCTAATAATGAAGAATTTTTCCCCAGGATTTCCATTTGCCTGCCACATTCACTACAGACCACAGTGTCTCAAGCAATGAAACTGGAGTGGAGTATCCACTATTTTTAAAAATATTGGTAAATTGGAAAGGGATCATGCCACTTCCATCAGCTCCTACCTCCTTCTTCCCCCTCCCACCCCCCATGAATATAATTTTGGAAGAGAAGAATACACCCACTGCTCCAGCAGACTCTTAAGTATTTCACAGCTTGTGTGTGTAAGGAGGAAATAATAATAATAATAATAATAATAAAAATCATTTCAGCCAACCTGCAGTGCTCTGTGCCTATAGAAAACCTGCCAGGATTTCAGCAATCCTGAGACTCAGGCAGGAGGAAACCTTCCCCTGGGGAGCAGGGACCTGGGAGCAGCAATGGCTGAGACCTGCTCTGAGCCACTGAGGATGATTTCCAAGCAGTGACTTATGCCTGGATTCCAAAAAAAATCCTTTGCTGAGACTGGTTTATTAAAGCTGGAGCCCAAGGAAAATCCTAGCTCTGCATAATGAAGCAATCTGACCAATTTGTCAGGCATTTTCCCCTCTCCAGTTCTTCATGTACTATTCAAAGCCATCCAGCACACGTAATTAAATCAAGGGTGGCTAAAACAACTCACTTGCTAAATTACTCCACATTTGCCTAATTAGCAATTACAGGCCACAGGTGCCAGTAGTACCTCTGTTCACTGGAGGCTTCAGCACAGCCCCAGCAAGCAGACACAAACCTGCCATGGGCAGATGCACCACCAGCACCATGGAGAACCCAAAAAAGAGGGTCCCAGCTTCCCAGGAACCATAGCCCTCATTCACAGGGCAGGAATTCTATAGCTGATATTGCTAATTATCACACAGTGCTGGCTGATGCTCTCCCACTGTGCCAGGTGATGGTGAAGAACAGAAGGAAGAAGGTGTGGAAGGTGGAAACCAGGGAAACACAAAGGGCCAGCAAGAGAATCCACCTCTGACCACCCCTTCCCCACAAAAACCCCTCTGTGCCACTCTGAGAACCACCAAATCTGACTTCCACACTGGGTCTCAGGATTTAGGTTCCTGTCATGTTGGGATTTGATTTGATTTGATTTAACACAGCTTAAAAGTTCCCTGTATAATAAAAATAGCAATATAATTACTGAGAATGATAATGAGGTGAAGAACTCACTGAAATCCTCTAACCTTGCAGCTTTAGGAAAAGCAAGTTTTAGGAAAACCCCAAAGCAAAGGTTACCTAAGCCCCTTCCCTGGTGCACTGTGCCCCTGATGGGGGGGTCCAGCCCTTCCCTCCCTGCCAGCCTCCTGTTGAGAAGAAAAATTTCACACCTGTCCCACACTTCAAAGGAAGACTTCAGGGAGCTTTTCCTTCCCTACAATGCAGGGGACAAGCAAGGAGAGGGGCAGATAAAAGCACATAATGAGATTAAAGCTCATTAAGAATCTCCCCTTGTGATCCAGAGGCAGAGGCAGGGCTGGGGATGGGTCTCACCCTCCAGCCACTGCTTGTCCTGCTGCAAAGCTCTCCCAGCAAGGGGAAAAAGACTTGGCTGAAGTGCAGGGACTTGATGGGATCAGACATGATATCATATACTTGATGTCCCTTGCAGTGGTGGAAAAGTCTCAGGTGTTTCCCAGAGACTGCAAGTCCTGGCTTCCCGAAGGAGAAGTTAAAGGCACAAAATCCCTGACCCTTAGGAGAAGACAGAAAACTGCCTGCACAACTTCAGCTCTATCCAGTCTGACTTCTCACATCAGAGAAAGGAGACAAAAAAGAAAGAAAGAGAAAAAAGAGAAGGAAAAAAGGGAAAGAGAAAAGAGAAAGAGGAAAAGAAAAAGAGAAAAAAGGGAAAGAGAAAAGAGGAGGAAAAGAAAAAGAGAAAAAAGGGAAAGAGAAAAGAGAGAGAAAAAAAGAAAGAGAAATGAGAAAGAGAAAAAGGAAAAGAGAAATAAGAGAAAGAAGAAAGAAGAGAAAAAGGGAAAAAAGAAAAAAGAGAAATGAGAAAAAAGAAAGAAAAAAGAGAACAGACAAAGAGAAGAGAAAGGAGAGAAAAAGAAAAGAAAAAATGCATCTAAAGTTAAATTAAGATTATTATTACAGGAATTGCTGTAATTCAAAGAACAACTGCATTGAAGAAATTAGGTATATTATTGAAAGTTAGATGAAAGCCTGAATAAAATTGTATTAATACACCTTTAACTGTAGCACCAACAAGTAAGAAATTCAGCATATTCAGTGATGCATGGAATGCTCACCTAAATTACATGTACCTTTTTCAGCTAGAAGGTCTTGAATTTGCCAGATGTCTGACATTAGTCATTCCTTTGGAGATACCTTCACAGACAGGTCTGCACAGCTACAGACATTATCACACTCCACATCAAATGTCAATAACCAATTTTCCATTTTCTCTTTGTGATGGGTATAATTACTGCTTTTATTAGCAAAGTTCCCCAATTTCCATGAAAATAGATGATGCATAAACTGCACTTTAATTTCTGTTTCTAGGGCTTTATTACAGAATTCTTTAGGTAAAATAGCAAATTAATCCTCTAGTGGCCAATGTTCGTCTTGACACTGTGAAGATGACTTAGAAAATTATTTATTAGTGTCATCCTGGTCAAAATTTAGCTAGAGATTGACCTTAATCCTACAGCAGATTTTTGAGCTAGCACAGAAAAGCTGCAGCAGAACTGAGGAACCCAGCAGCACCCCACAGGAATGTTCATTTTGAAAGAAAACTTCACAATAAATTTCTCGTAGAGACACACAACCAAATCTGCTGGTGGGCAGGAGGAACAGACAAGAAGACAAAAACTAAAAAGCTGGGTGGTGTGGCTGGTGCTGCCTCTGAAGGCAGCTCTGAGGGCAGCCAGGGTCACAGACTGGGACAGGGATGATGCTGAGGGCAGTGCTGGAGGCAAAGGGATTGTTTTTCATCAATTCTGCTCTCCCTTTCCCAGTGTCAGCTTCTCAGCTCCTCCATTGCACTCGGTGCCATTTCCCATGGTAGTTTGTTTCGGGGGGTTTGTATTGTTTTGTATTTTTTCTTGAGTAGAGATGAAGATCAATGCCCACAAAGATGTTCCAGATTCACAGTTAATCCCATCCCACTGCTCCCCTCATCTCACCAAGCAGGAACTTTATATATCACAGACATTCCCAGCATGGGTCCCTTCAAACTGCAGCAGCAACAAACTGAAGAGTCAAGAAACTGCCTAAACAACACCAATTTCCAGGCAACAGCCACTTCCCTAGTGGTGAGAAGGGTTTTGTAAGGGTACAAATGGGGTTTTTTTAAGGGTACAGAACAGAAGGGTTTTTTTTAAGGGTGCAGCTAAAGAGCTGTACCTACAGGCTAGAGGAGAACAGCATAAACCCCATCACCTCTCATCCTAATATGAACATAGCTCCCATGGATTCCACAGCAGTACTTAAATTCAGGTTTGTTTGGGTTTTTTTCCCTAGTTGCAATCATGGATCCACCAACACCCCTCTTGGGACACAAGTTGAACTCACAGTCCCCCCTTAGCCCACGACTCATTTTTTACACAGCTCAGCCTTGTAATTTTTATTTCCCCTCCAAGCAGATCTCTGCCACCCAAACTTTCTCATTTGAGAGAAGCAACCCAGGTGGAAATGCTGTGGCCACAGCAGAATGGAGGCTCTGGGGCTGATGTGGGGACAGCTGAACCTGTGGAAGGGGGAGGAAGGAAAGGATCCCAGGAAAAAAACTTTGGGAACCTCATCTGAGCTGAACTGCAGCCAGCACCTCCTTCTGCCACCCCAGCTTGGGGACAAGGGGGTACCCAGTATGGCATCTCTGCAGAACTGTCCTCTCTGAGGGCTCTGGCTCTGTGACTGGGGCTGTCTGGCAGAAATGAGCAATTTTTTAATTGTACAAGGTCCAGGCAGGTGATGCAGGCAGCACTGTCCTGCCCACACCCAGGCACCCTTCAGCTTCAGCCTGTGACACCACCAGGCACCTGAGCTGAGGACTGCACAGAGGTAAGCTGCAGGCTTTAAGATTATTTTTAAATTTTATTTAGAAATGAAGAGGTTCTCTCTATTCTCTCTTTGTGTTCTCCCACCTTCCTACCCCTGCTCTGTGGCAGCACAAGTGATGAACACCACCAAAAACCATAGAACCACAGAATGAGCTGGGTGGGAAGGGACCTCTCCAGGTCACCCAGTCCAAGCCCTGCAGTCTCAGGGACACCCTCATCAGATCAGGGTGCTCAGAGCCTCCTCAAGCCTCACCCTGAACATCTCCAGGGATGAGGTCTCCCTGAGAATTACCACTCCTGCTCTGGAGCAACCCTAACCAGGGGCTCCTGAAAACAGCAGCTCCACATCAGCCTGCCAAAGGTGACAGGGGCTGTGGCCAGAGGGCACCAACCCCCTGAGCTAAACTGGGATCAGGAATTCTGTATCACAGACTCCTAGGATGTCAGCTGGAAGGGACCCCAAGGCCCATCTGGTCCAACCCTTCTCATATTATTGTTTCTCTGAGATGTCTCAGCACCCCCTGGAGCTGAGACTTCAAAGTTCCCAAAGTGGGGGAACCCACCCCTTCCCCTGGGAGACCATTCCAAGGGCTGACTGTCCTCATGGGGAAACATTTTCCTCCTGTGTCCAATGGGAATCTCCCCAGGAGCAGCTTCTGCCCATTCCCCTTGTCTTGTCCCTGGCACTCCCTGTCCCTGGGGAGTCTCCATCTGCTTTGTAGCCCCTTCAAGAACTGGGACATGGTCATAAGGTCTCCCCTGAGCCTTCTCTTCCCAAGGCTGCACAAACCCAATCTTCTCAACCTCAGATCATTGTTTGATAGGGTAAGATTTAAGGGGAGAAAGCACATTCCTCAGGCATTAGTTAAAAACCCCCTCCACTTAAATAATGTGGGTTTTGTTGCATGGAACAAGCCATAACTCATCTGGCAGGCTCAGGGGCTTGCGTGGAGCTGAGCAGCCACAGCTGACCTTCCTCAGCCTCTGACAGCTTGGGCTGAGCTGTCCTCTTACATAAAGCCAATCAATCAGAAACGGGAGAACAACCACCTCCTGGGGGTGCATCCAACCTGAACACAAACCTCCACGCCACCCTGACAGGGACCAGTTATTCCCACAGCTGCAGGCACATCTCTGGGCCAAAATCAACAGGACTGGTTCTTTTTCATTCTGAGGAGGGTTTGGGTCCAGGTAGGGAGCTGGCTGCTTGCCTCAGGAGGGACAACCAGCAGAAAGCTCCTCCTGCTTCCCTCCTTCCTCTGACCCCTGCATCTTCTCCCACGAGGGAGGCACGGAACAGGAGAGGTATTTATAGAAGCAGCTGCTGCAAATTACCTTTTTCTTTTTATTTTCTTTTTATTTTCTTTTTATTTTCTTTTTATTTTCTTTTTATTTTATTTTATTTTATTTTATTTTATTTTATTTTATTTTTTTAAAAAGTTTTTTTAGTATTTAGGTGGTGTTTGGTTGTTCTTTTGTTTTGTTTGGGTTTTTTTTAGTATTCTGGCATTATTCGGTTGTACATGCTTAATGCCAAAAAAAAAAAAAAAAGCCCCAACCTAATTCATACACAAATCTAATTTCAGCAAGGGCTTCATGACTTCATGGGGTTATCAGGGAGGCGTTCAGAGCAAGGAGTCTGTGCCTCCCCCTGGGTGGGAGGGATCCCCACCACTGATTTCTGATGCAGAGCACAGCCAGTGCCACTGCCACACACCCCTGAAATAAGCTCATTCCTTCAATTTTCAAGGGAGAGACAGAGCAGAAAAAACAATTACCAAGGAAGAAATGAGATCCTGGGTGCTTACAGGTCTGCTAGAGGTCACCAGAACTGCAGTTTCTCATATATCTTCAGCAAAAGAAATACGAGGGCTTGTGCAAAAAAAAGTAATGGGACACTGCACATCCCCTTAGGAACTCCAGAGGCCTGCTGGAAAAGATGATAGCTGGTAGTCAGGGATCCTGCTTAACAAACATGGAAAGCAGCTGCTTCTACTGTGCTTGGTTAACCCAACACCACCAAGCTTATTTTTGGCCCCTGCTGGGTCACTTTTCATTTTTTCCCTCTCCCACAACCCTACGCATCCCCTGCTCCAACAAAAACCTTATGGTCCAAAACCCAAGTGGCCTTCATCAGACTTCACATTACTTAGCTCCTGTTCAGTTGTGGGTTTCCTTTTCTCCCAGTCCCACACACAGAATCAAATCAAGCTCCAAGCTTTGGGTCCTGAGCTAATGAAACCAAACCTCAGTATCTGAACAGACAGACAGGGTCATCCTGTGTCCCCTCTGATGGGATTTTCTCCTCTACCTATATTTTGAAGGTGAAAGTAGCTTTCAGAGCCTAGAGCACTACAAACTAAAATTTTCCACTGATGAGGAAAAGGTGGAACAGTCCTTAGTCTTCTACTGTTCTTTCTCTTGCACTGATCTTCACCTGAAGAGCCTGAAGAGCAGGGAGCTGTGCTGGACACCCCTGTTTGCTTTGGCCCCACACCTTCACCAAGTGCTTGATTACTCCTGGGCTCCATCCCAGCAGTTCAAATACCTCACCCAAATGTTTTTACACTGCACCCTGCACCCATTGTCTCCTAGATCCTCCTCCCCCATCGTTCACACACTCATTTCTCTAGGGTAACCCATGAGCAAGCACAATCACTTGATGGAAAATTACTCTTCACTCCCAAATGATGACCAAGAAGTTACCACACAAACCTTGCCTGTATAAAAAGGCACCAATATCATATTTGGAGCTGGAAGTCACATGCCCTATGAAATTTAAGAACTAGAACTGAAACACTACAGTTCATAGACTCACAGACTGGTTTGGGTGGGAAGGGACCTTAAAGCTCCTCCAGTCCCAAGCCCATGGGCAGGTACACCTCCCCCAGCCCAGGGTGCTCCCAGCCCCATCCACACATTAAGTAGAAAAACCCAAACCACTCCTCACAACTTTGAAGACGTTGGACACCTACAATGTGTGCTCCTTGCAGGTTCCATAGAAGACTTCTGCTGCTGACCTGTTAAATTCTTCCCAAGCCCTCTGCTGTCAAGCAGTCCCAAAGTATATATATAAAAAAAATCTCTGCAAGGGATGTATGGAGCTCCAAGAGTCAAGACTGCCTTGGTTCCAGACCTACACATTGGGCTGGGAAGTTATGCCTCACACAATGCTGTTGGTCTGCTGTGGTTGGTTGGTTGTTTGGTCAATTATTTTTTTTTTCCCACACTGTAGCTGCAAATATAATCTAGAATAAGTAGGGCTAACACCAGTAAGTTAGTTTGAATTCCTAACCAGAGGGACACATACTCACAGACTCATTGGCAACTCTATCCATAAAACCACCCAGTATTTGGATTAGAATGCTGGGAAATACTTCCCTTGGTGAAGCAGCAGCTCCAGCCTCTAAGCAAAATCTTTTCCTAGGCATGTTGCACGTGTTCACAGCCTCGTGGGTGACCCAGGCCCCCACCTTCTCACCAGGGTGGGGAAGTGGGGAAAGGGAAGCAAGGAGCTGTGGAACACACCACATACAAAAATACTTTTTACAACTAACTAGATGGATGTGCTGCTGCTTCTGCCAGATTATCTTTCAATGTGTTCCCAAACAAGGGATTTAGAGCCTGGCTCAAATGCTGTCTCCAGTCCATGGGGCTCTGTTATTATTTCAAGTGCTCCCCAATCCCCTGTTGGTCTTTTTCAACAGGGCCAACAGACATGGGGCCATTTAGATGTGGGTTTGGGGGGTATGGTTTAGGGGAGAACTTTGTAGAGTAGGGATGATGCTTGGGCTCAATGATCCCAAGGGTCTTTTCCAACTTGTCAGGTTCTATGATTCTATGAAATATTCTATGATGCTGTAGAAATATTCTATGACACAGTTTAAGCCTCAAATTTCCTGACTCCCACAGTTCAACTGTTTTAAGTAACATGTGTCTTCTCTTGGGTTGAAATTACTCATTGTATCTCAACATCTGGACAGGTGGAAAGCTGCAGCTGGAAAGGTAGGGGGGGAAAAAAGGTAGGAAAAAAAAGATTAAAAAGGGGAGGACAAGTTTTGGAATTATAGCTTCAGAGGTGATGTTGAAATGACTACCCAGATTTCTGCTGCACTAAATATTTTCAGGAGGCTGTACACACCTTAATCCAGCAGAAATCCTGCCACTTAAAACAATAGAGGAAACCCTAGAGTATGTTTTAAATACAGCTGTGCTTTAGAATAGATTTTTGACAGATCCTGCATCTGTCAATAGGGGAGAACAGAATGGCAGGTCTGGGATTTGGTGTATTTTAACACTTTTGGTCTTCAAGACTCTAGCCATTTTAATTCAGTGTTGGAAAGATAGCCTTAGAAAGCAGCTTCACTGCAGGGATAGAAGTATTTTAAGTATCAGTAGGCAAATTTACTTAAACTCCACTTGAGCTTTTGAACTCCAAGCCAAACAAAAGGCTATCATCACCCAACTCCAAGACTGCACACTGGGTGCCTTTCCCTGAGCCTTATGCAGCAGCTGGCCATCTGCTTAACTCCCCTCCTTCAGCAGATGCTGATTTCTAATCTGGATTTTCCTTCTCCACAAAGATTTCATGAAAAAAAAAAATTAATTCCTGTAAGTACTTGAAAGTCAAGTCAGAACAAAAACCAAAATGTACACCCGGAGAGGTTTATGCGTTGTACTGCAAGCTTTAAAATCACCAAGATTTGAATAATTAGAGTCTCTAGCTGCTTTTCCCCCTGTCCCAGCCCAGCTGAAGGGCAGCAGTGTCCCTCCAGTCCCATCTGAGCCTCTGGACATTAGCCCAGGGGCTATGGGCATGCCTGGGATGTAGGGATGTGTGGAGTTTGGAGAGACAGCACTTTGTTGGCAAGGATAATCCTGCTCTCTGGATCACATCCCCTCTGCCAAGCAGGCTTTGTGCCTCCAGAGGGACAAATCTGATTCTTCACCTCCTGGCCCGGGTGCTCTCGTGCTCTGGGTCCCCTGGGGTCACCAGCTCCTGCCTTTCAAAACCTGATCAGCAGGGAAAGGATGGAGAGGCTGAAACTGAGCTGCAGGAATGGCAAGCAAGGAGCAGCTTGGGCATGGACCTCTCCCCTCCTGAAGGGGAGGGAAAGATCTCTCAGCCTGCTGAGCCCATGAGCTGAAGATGGGGTGCTACACAGACAGCTGAGGGATCACAGGAGGTTTGGGTTTGGAAACAAGCTCTGGAGATCATCAACCCCTCTGGCACTGCAGGTAATTCAGGGGATCACCTGGATGACTCAAAGCTTTGGAGTCATATGGAAGTTAGAACCAAGGCTGTTTTGTTCAAAGGTTGTGCTCCCAAGGGCTTTTTAAGAAAAGACAAGAAGAGGTGGGAAGAAGAGGTGGGGCGGGAAGAGTTCCACAAAATATTTTTTAAAAAAACTGAAAAGCCTTGAAAGATGTGGGGAAGAGGCATGGATCTGCATGTATTTTTCTTACTTTTTCTCTTTTCCATGTTCTTTCATGGCTCTTTGACTGCTCAAACCAGTCCATGCTCAGTGTTCCTCATGGCTGAGCTCCCCTCCAAGCCCAGGACATTGTCCTGGCAGTGACACCCACAAAGGAGTCTCTCCACTTGGAAACCTCCTTAAGTAAGGCTGGGCCAGTTTTGGGGCTTTACCACAAGGCTAATTTCTCTGCTACATTCTGCTACAGTGTCCACCAAATCTCCCCCCCCCAAAAAAGAAAAGAAAAATATACCCCAGATCATTTATCCTGAGAATGACTGAAAATACTGCTTCCCCTCTAAGAGGAGCAAAGGGTGGATGGTAAATAGCAGCTTTAAGATGACACTGGGAAGGATATTGAAGTTGTCAGCACATAACAGGGCCAAAAAAATGTTAAAAAGAAGAAGTCTTTTTTATCCTTTTGTTTACCCCTGTAGGAGTAGAACTCATTCACTGGAAAGCTGATTCTGGAAAGAGTTTCCCCCTTGATACTGGAAATAGTTTTCATTCCTGTAACTGACTTCTCTGCCCTTCCTGGCTTTCTCTTTTTCTCTCCTACTGCTCCTGCTGTCTCTCAAAGTTCATTAGAGTACAGCAGAATCTGGGCATGTTCTCCAGCAGTGTTTTGATAAATGCAGCCCAGAAACCAGCCCAAGCCCTCTTTCTTTTTTCTGGCCTCATATTCTTCCTTTGTATGGACTGATACCAGAAGTAAATATTGATTCACTTGCCTGCTTTGGTTAAACACTTTGGTTAAATACTGCTTGGTTAAATACTTTATTTTAAATACTGAGACAGACCTTTTCTTAAATGTGTGTTTAATCCAGGAGACAGAACTTTTACTGTTCCCTGCAGCCAACCCCAGCTCTGCCCTCTTTCCCAGACAGATCTCTTTATTTACATCCTTCCCCCAGTCCAACCCTACGTTGTCATTATCACCCTGCAGTCCTGCAGGATAAAGTGTATGTGATGTATTGGCTTTGCTGAATTACCCAATGAACTATTTTGAGAAAGATGAGTCAGAGAGACAAGCTGGGGAGAAAAAAAATAAATAAAATCTGATATAGAATACAATAGCTTATATAAATCCAATGGCCAGGATTTTCTATAGCACCAGCTGAGTCCTGGGGGTCCTCTGGAAATTCCAGGCTATGTCTCTACTTACTGTAACTCACACTTCTGCTGCTCCAGATCTGCTGCTTTCCATTAGCTTCCCTATCTTTGAAAAATGCTTTGTAGGAAAATAAACCCTACTCTCAACTTCCTCTAACTGAAAACCTAATAACCAAGCCCCAACATATTTCACAAATACTTGCCTGCCCAGCAACCCACAGATGAAGTTCAGAGAGTGCTTTTCACACGTGGGTTTGATTCAAACCCCTTGAGTAAGTGAATCCCCATCACCAGCTCTGATGGAAAGGTTTACAGGACATTAAGTTCCCCAGGAAGCTTCTGAGGTGCCTCCTCTGGGGGCCGTGGAGGCTTTTGCCCCTTTCACTCAGAGTTTCATTCAGCTTTAGTCATTCCTCTGAGTTCAGGCAAGCTGCTTTAGACTGCTTTGCTTTAAAGGTAGCTGGGAATATGTTAGTGGTCCTTGCTGCTCTACCTGTGAGCTGTGTGCAAGCCCTTCTCTGCTTTCCTTCCCCCTGAAGGAGTGGGAAGTGTTAAAGCAGCACCAGAGAGGTTTGGGTTTCACCCAAACCCTTACCCTAACCCAAACCTTCCCTGGGAAACCTTCATGGTTTGGCTCCAGTGCCACACACAGCACTGGGCACTGCTGCATTGCCAGCTCATGGGTTTGAGATCTTCTGAGAAGTTAAGGACCAGGGCAAGCTCACACAGACCCCTCAGCCAAACCCCCAAACCTCCAGCCAGGTTTCCCTCACTTCCTGAAACACGAATTGGAGCTTTTGCATTCCTGAGACCGTACAACGTGTCAATGGAGAATTGCCTTTTTTTGGTTTTTTGTTTGTTTCTGAGGTAAGGTGGTGTTTGCCTTCAGTTCATCAGGGGGTTTAACCCCATGCATTCTGAAGGAAGAGCTGCAATGTCTTTGCCTGGGCAGGGGCACTCAAGTCTCCCACGAGAGCTGAGGAGGCATTTGCACGCTGGAGATCAGCTGAGACACTGAGCCCTGGGAGGACCCTGGATGAACAGCTTGGCCACAGACTTGATATCTACTTGCCCTGTGCTTCAGCTCCAGTGTCAGAAGAGCAGGAGTTTCACAGAGCTGAAAAATTCCAAACTGACTGTTCTGAAGTGACTGGCAGTGATTTGCTCTTCCAGGGGGCAACTCACCTGCAGAAAGTTCCTTGTACACCTGAGGGCTTTCATTTGGAAAGGTAGAAAGGGTATGTTCTGCACTGCTCTGATTTGAAATGGATCTGAATTCTAACTTTGTTTTGATAAGAATCATTTAACTGGGTAATTCTGGTGCTGGCTGGGGTGGCAAATCTGAGTGGATTTTTTGCAGTACGAGCAGATTGTTGATGAAACTATAAAGAAAGGGCATTAAAGCTCTGTAACATGTGAATTGACAAAAGGCAATGATTTAAAAGCTCCTTCTCCCTTGAAAAATAGAAACCCAGGCACTATTCATGCAAACATTTATACACTTGATTAAATATCAGCATGCCTACTCATCTGCTACATCTGCATTAAATGTCTGCAGGATATGGGATTACCTCCCAGCTTCCTTTCAATTCACTCACACTTCCAAGCTATACTTTGGAACAAAAATAAGTAACTTCAGTCCCTCACAGCCCACCACACTTCCAAGTCACTCGATGAACAGTTCTAGGACAATGAGGGATATTAGTACTTCACCTAACATGCAGCTGAACACAGAGTTCAGCTTGGGACCTGAAAAGCAGGAGCCACATTATTGAAAAGGCTTTTCCAGAGTCATTAATCCTTTTTCTATACAAGAAAGTACAGCCCTGGTGTTGGTGATTTATAGTGTTCTCAAGCCTCCAGCTAGCATAGGAACATGGCAACACACTGTGCTTTCTTCTAAGCATGCCTGAAAATATTTATCACAGGCTTGCCTAAGTCCCAGCTCCTCATCCACAGCCTTACCCAGAGCAAAAAAACTGCAAAAATTTGCATCCTTGTTACAAAAGCTCCATAGCCCTTGGATTTAGGAAAGGACATGTTCAGAGGTACCCTGTGCTATTTCACTAAAAGCCATTTTTTCTCTTCCACTGAGGCAAAAATGTGTTACCTTTTCTATGTTGTTTCCACCTCTCCCAAGTTAATTTTCCAGCCTTGCTGATGCAAGCAATCAATTGCAAATCAGATTGAAAAGACTCTGGCAGTAGCATGCCCCATAGCAGGGGATGGCAGGACCAGTCCTGAAGCAAGAACTCAAAATACAAGTGTGATAAGTGGAAAGAAAACTAACTGGAGAAATACTTCCATTATTTTGCCTCATTTGGTACCTTTGCAGACCAGGAATTTTCAGCACACTAAAATCTCAGGAGGGCAGAGTGGGAGAGGCAGAGCTCAGCAATGCCAACAAAGAATATCCTTACTCCCTCTGAGTACACTGCTAAAAATCACTTCTGAAACCAACATTTTAATAAACTGAGTAAATACAAAGAGTCAAGTTCTGCCGTCAGGGAGCACCTCTCAGTCACCACTGCATCTACAGAACAGACCAGCAAGGAGTTGAGATACATTTTTTCCATGACCTTTCCCTGTTTTTCAGTGCTATGAAGCAGATAAAGAATTCCAGTGATGCAAGAGGAAACCAAAGGCACTTCTCTCCCCAGTTTTATGGCTTCACTTGTCCCCTGGCTCACAGTTGCCTTTTGTTGTTCCGTCTGACTGCTCTTGCTCACATGGAAGATCTGGATTTCCACTTTTAATTTTTTAATTATTTAGCTCCTGAGGCTGAAGAGAACAATCTTACTCATTGTCTGGAAACTCTCTTGGCCATTTCATTAAAGAGCCACTGACAAAGGATGAAGAAGCAGCCCACATCACGTTGGGCTGTCTTTGGGAGATGCACTGCTGGCAATGCAGAAGATACCTTCAAAGGCCTTCACTTGCTTACAAGCCCAGACAGCAGTCACAAAAAACACAGACATCATGACAGAGGTCACCATCATCATCTGACACGACTTCAGAAGACGAATTCAAACTAGATTTTTCCCTAGAAAGGTTGGACTAGATGATCCTTGAGGTCCCTTCCAACCCAACCTGGCATTCTGATAAACACAGACTGTTAACAAGATGCTCTAGAATTAGAATACTATTTGAGCTACACTAATTATATTAGCTAATTAGCTATATTAGATAATACTGATTTGAACTATAAGAAAAAAAAAAAAAAGGAAAAAAGAGAACTCCTGGATGTTTATGGGCAGCTGCCTCAAGGTGTGAAGCATTCTGTTTGTCGCTTGCCCACAGCTTACTATAAATTTTTCACCAGATCATGGTGAGGGGGCACAGGTACAACATGTGAGCAGGGAAAGAGAAGAAAATGAGAGATTGAGAAAACAACTCTGAAATGGGTTTAGTGCTTGCAAAATAATTTCTTTCTGCTGCAGCCTCTTTGTGAGGCTCAAAACAAACCCCCCTTCCCAGGTCAGAGATGGTGGCATTGAGGGGGAGAAGCAAGGCTGAAACCTGGAGGGGCTAAGGCTGCAAAATTGGTGAGGTACCAGTTTTATCATTCACTGACAGACTGCTGAGCTGTACTCATCAGAAGCAAACTGAGCTGTCTAAGGGACTGTCATGCTCTGCAATGGATTCCTTGTAAATTCCTGTAATTTCAGGTTGTTAAACACACCCGACACGTGTCAGATGATGGGCAGGAGTGTGACAGGGTATAAAACCTGAATTATTGTCTTGTCTTCTTCCTATTAGACCTGCAGTGCATTGGCAAAGTAGCAAAGGGATGATGGATTCTGCTCTTCATAAACAAAAAGACTCGCTGGTTTCCAGAGCTGTGAACCCATCAGTTATTCCTCCCTGTGCCACATTCCTAAAAGAATTGAAGGAAACAGAAACTGTTGATAAGGCCTGGGGAAAGCTCTGGGAAGAGCTGCTATGAGCTGAGGCAACTTGCAGGAGTTGAACATCCTCCTCTTCCTGTGCCAGACACTCAGGTCAGTTCCAAACATTCTGACATTCACCCCATCACTTCCAGAAATTTGGGAAATTTGCTCCGGTGGCAGCTCCAGCTGGCTGCTGTGGCACAGTCCTCCACATGCTGAACATTTTGCAAGGCAGACAAAAAGATAATTTTTTTTTTTTTTTAACCAACCAGACAGCACCTCCAGCTGTAAGAGGCATGACAGTGATGGGAGTGAGAGCAGACACCAAGAAAGGCCTGAAGAATGGAAAGGAAAGTGCCAGAGTAGGCATCTCCTGCTCTTCCCAACATATCCTAATGGCCACGTTCCCACCCCCCTCCTTCCAAGAACAGAAGGCATGGTAGCTTGAAAATGACCCTTTCTTTGAAAACTGAAGTTCTTTGATTTTCTGCCCCACAGCCTGCTGCCCTTCTCACATTTCCCAAGCCAGGCACTAGAAGATGTGATTCTGGCATGGCAGTCTGGGCTCTGCTTCTGCTCATCCATCTGTTGGGACCCACAGGCAGGGAGGCAGCCAGATGTGATATCTCAGAAAATTAAATTAAAAAAATATTTCTCCTTGCTAGCAGTTCTTGTTATTGATTAGAAGACAAAACGAAAATAAAAATGCATTTACAGGCACATTTGCCAAGCAAATCCTTTTGTTCAGTGACTTGTGAGAATTATTACTGAGGAAAGACCTGTTGCTTGTAAGACATGGGAGAGGAAGTGGAGGCTTGCAGGCAGTACCTGACCATTTCAGAACTCAGATGTTCCCAAACATATTCTCACAGTTAGTTTCTCTCATTTTTAACACCCACAGCCACACGTACATCTTTGAAGTAAGCAGAGAATTATTTTATCTCCCCAAGGAACCCGTTGATAGGAATTACTGTAACTATTGCCATTCTTGCACTTTTTTCACCCAGTTTGTCCCCTCTCCCCAGCAGTGCCTTTCTCCTGGAGGTCCAACTCCCCAGCCAAGTTTCCAGGCAGGCTGCAGGAAACCTTCTGAATAACTAGAGAAGGGAGAGAGAAAGAAGACAGGGGGCTGCCATCAAGATGGAAATCCCTTCTGTCTATTTCCTTTTCGTTTTCAGCTGCTTCCAAAATTTACATTTGGATTAGAGTTTTCTTGCCAAAATAAAGCTCTCGGCTCTAGTTTCCTACTACCTTGCCCCAAGGGCAGCTCAGGATGTTTAAGGATGTTTAAGCCTGTGTGCCTACTGAGACCTGGGGGCACAAACATCAGTAAGAGTTCTGGAAATTTCCACCTGTTTTCCCTCAGCTGTGGGACGTGACAGCAGCCATGGCCAGGGAGATGTTTGGGTACAGGTGATAACCTGGATCCCTGGGACAAAAATGAATTTGGGAGCAGAACTGCTGAGGGCAAGCTGCTGCCATGCAGCCCCTTGTATTCCAACAAGTATCTTTCACCCTCCATCATCCCCATCTGGCTGGCAGGGATGGGAGGGCTGGCAGAAAGCTTCCATGGCAAACCTCTCTGGGTTGGCATCAGCAACAAGAAAGAGAGACAGCAGCAGTGGTGGGTGCAGGGGAAGGAGAGAAAGCAGAGAAGACAGCCTGGGGACAACAAAACCAGCAACCCCAGGGGATGAAGGAGGGAGTGGGGGGGAGAAGTAAGAGCTACAGGATGCACAGCCCAACAGGCCTTTTCCTTTGGAGAGCCAGCAAGTGTTCTTTAAGAGGAAGCTCATCCACTTCCCTGAAAGAGTCACATTTTTTTGCAAGGAGGCAGTCCCAAGTCCCAACTGCTGTATTATTCAGAAGCCTTTTAGCAGTCTCTGCCCAGATTTGCCCAGAGATGGTGATTTGTGTGACAGGCTCAGCCCTGCACCACCTGGGTGCTTCCCAACAAACTCTGCCATTCCCAACAAGCATGGACATAGCAGCACGAGGTCCCCAGGGACTGCTCTTCCCCCACCCAGCAGCAGGAACACACTGGAGATCATTCAGCCCCACACAGGTTATCCCAAATCCTGTACTCTGATGGGGAAAGCAAACCCTTTGCCCTTTCTCAGTAACTGCTCAAGGAGCTGCATGTGCCCTTGGCACCTTCAGTGCTCTTCTTGGCCTCCTCAAACCCTCCCAGCAAGGACCTGAGCTCCAGCTCTCCTGTACCCTCCAGAGCAAACCCAGTACAACTGGAGACCCTGGAATAAAGGCTGATGAGTTTTAACCACGCTCTGGGCAAGAAGTTCAAATCCAACAGGTGGAATGAGCAGGAATTGCCTTAACAGAGACCACTACAGGAAATGTACTTCAGAGCACAGATTCCCACTCTCTGCCTGGAGCTCAGTACAAATATTCCTCTGCACCTTCTTCCATTGCAGGAGATGAACCAGGAGCAACTCACCCATCTCTAAGAGAAATTTATTTGTACCCTGTAAGATTTACAGCCCTCTAATCAGGCACTGTAACTCGAGACAGCCCTGTTTGTCCCAAGCATAACATCAAATTCCATTAATTTCTGCACGCTGGAGCTCAGTTATCCTTCAGCTTTGCTAGAGAAATTTATGGGCTATGCACAGAGTACATGGGAATTTAAAACAAACTGCTCCACTCCTCAAAGGGAAAATATATTTCCACCTTAGCTCAATCATTCTCTGAAAGCAAAATAAGGAAGAAATTATATTTTAACCTCAGGAGAGATTTTTACGGAGCTAAATCTCCTGAAACCACTGCTGTTTAGTGTTAACAAACAGCTGGGGGCAACACCCCCTAAAAAAAGAAGTTAGATGGACAGTTCCATTGTTTAGATATCTATAGGCTGGAGGTTATTTTTAGAACATCCTGTCAACATGAAGGGGACAAAACTGCCAGGAAGAGGATGCAGTAGACTGTTACATGACCTGATGGCAAAACTAGACCTCAGGATAGCCCTAGAGCCAGCCCTTGGCTTGCTCTGTGTCACTGACTACTTCTCCCATATTAAACCTCAGTTCCTGTGCCACTGGAGGTCCCATGAGCTGACAGACTCAGACCTCTCAGGAGGACAACCACAGCCTGCTAGAAGTCCTGGGGAAGGTTTAGAAAAACCCATCCCGTGCTGCTTACACCCATGCCTGATCCCTGCATCACCCAGGGGTAAGGTATAACTCCTACACAAAATCCACCATCTGCCTGTGCCTCGTGCCCATCAAAATGAACTCCTTCTTCAGACCTGGAGCTGGGACTGTCCCTCAGCACCACAGACCAGTTTACTGTCAGATGCTGAATTGCATCCAACTGGAAACCTGCACTTGCTGGAAGGGCAGGAGGAGCAACCTGGGTTTGTAGGTTGTTAATGATGTTGTGGAGAGTTTGCAACACTCCACAGCAAGAAAATGTTCCCTGTAGATAAACACTTCAGCTAAGAGGCCATCACATCAGCCCAAGCCTTGGTCAAGGCCTCAGAGTGAAATGAGAACACTCAAACCTTAAGCTTCTTGCTTTCCTTGTGCTCTAAAGCAAGACCTTGCTATTCCATGAGGAGTGGAGCTTTGTCTCTTGTAACATTGGTGTAGGGCCCCAAAATGTATGCTGTAATTCTAATTCAATACCTAAATTTTATGTTGAAGACCTTGCTTAAGCACACCATCAAATGAAGTGATATTTAAAATATATCTTTCAAGTCAAAAGAACTGGTGTTGAGATGAACAACATCACTCCTCAGAGCTGTGGTGGGAATATTAATGAATGAAATAATAAGTGGAGAGTTTAATAAGAGACTTTGGTCATGTTTATAGTCATAGAGACACAGAAATTAACACAGATTTCTTTGAAGAACTGGCATGGAGCATTTTTATCTAGTGACCTTGACAAATGAACATTTATGTCTCTGGTCCCATTTTTTTCCAATCAGTTTAACACAGCACACTCTGTAAAGAAAATTAAAAAACCCCTAAAATCTGTTGGCTTGGTTACACCATCCAGGCTGATAGGAAAGTATATGAACAATGGAATAAGTAAAGTGGAAGTGAAATTTTAAGAATTATGTGTGTTTTCAGATTAGAGAACAACCAAAGCCACAATTTGGAGGGTTGATATGAACAAGCAGGTGGTGACCCCAGGCCAGTGACAGCTCCTGGTTGGGACTGCACACAGGGGACCTTGTGTTAGTGAAGCATCTGCCCCTGCCAGCCCTGCTGTGCTGCCTGCATGCAAACCAACAGAAGCTGATGGGAAAAGGGGACTGAAAAAGGGAAATGAACTTCCCACTGGTGGTTTAGGTGTGTTTTCCAACATCCAGTTTTTGCTGGCTGAGCCCTGGTATTTGGCAGCAGGAGAAGGAAGAGCACCTTGCCTGGGATGCAGCTGGCACAGTCCTTCTCCTGGGTTTGCTCCCACCTTTCCCAGAGGTGTTTTATTGCATCCCCTGTCATATTGCAGGGCAAGCTGCATGCTCTTTGCTGGACTTATTTATGCTAAAAAAAAAAAAAAAAAAAAAAAAAAAAAAAAAAAAAAAAAAAAAAAAGGAGGATGGATTGTCTAGCACTTACTTTCCAGCCCCAAACCTGGGAGCACCAGAAGATATTAACTTTGCTCAGCCCAACACCTGCATCCCAGCAGGAGGAGGTCTCAGAGGGGATTTCACCACCCTGCCCCTCGGGGAGGATGTGCAGAACCAGCTGGTACCACCTCCTGCTCCAGAGACAGAACAGGGCTGTGCTTTGGGCTGGGCAGCACCCTGTATCCTCCTGACAAGTTTCTCAGCCCAGTGTCACTGCTTGCTCACTCCAGGCCTCTCCACACCCTTGTTTCTCTGCCTTTTATTTCTCCACACCTCTCACCACCTCTCTCCTGGGTGCCCTTCTCCCATTTTAAGCTGGAATTCCATGAGCCTTCATCCCTTCTGCAGGCACTGCATCTCCAGCAGTCCCATCCTGCTGAGCTCCTCCCTGCTGTAGCCCTTATTTCCAGCTCCTTTCCCATCCCATCCCCTGCTTACAAAGTCCTCAAGGGATTTTTTTCCCTCACAACACAAGGACCCAGCCAGGTCCTGCTCTTCCTCACCTGCTGGGTCCCGACACAGAGCACCAAAAGTCATAATAAGGTTCCTCAACCTCTCCTCTTACACCCCTGGTGTGGCAAAACACCTTTAAAAAGAAAAGTGTTTGTAATCCCTTGTTCCTCCTTCCCATTCCATCCTCTCCTCAGGCATGGCCAGAAGAAGATAAGAGAATATATTTCCTAAGATAGCTTTTATTCTAAAGCTATATAGGGATATGTAGAGCTGCATTAGCAATCCATGACTAAAAGCATTATTTGGTGTATAGAAACCAGATTCTTGACCATTTGCCTTCCTGTTAACTCCTGAGACTAGACCCAGGTAACAAGCCCTGCACTGGAAATAATATCCATTAATATCACATTACAAATGAATCCACATTCTATCTTGGGTAATATCCATGAAAAAAACCCCAACCAAACAAACATAAGAAAAAAAGAACCAAACAAAAAAACAACAAAACAAACAAAAAACCCCAACCCAAACCAACCAAACAAAAACCCCAAACAACTCATGAAACACTTGGGAGGTTGCAGAAGATCTCCTGATATTCTGAAGGACCAGCAGAATATTTCTGCTTGGCACAGGAGGATTCCAGCTCCCTGCAGCCTTCTGCACTTGTCCTGCCAGGGACACCTTTGGTGTTACTGGGGACAGAAGGAGGAAGATTTGTGGCCTTTCAGTACTGTGCTCTCATCAGCCTCATCTCTTCAGATAGGGAAATACCTGCTGTGACTGTCTGAGAGCAGGAAAAAAGAAATGACACCCAGACCTTGCAGGCAGAGCCATGGGTCTGAGTGCTGAGCAGGAGATGGAGTGGAGCCAGGCTGCAGTATTTGGGAGACTGAATAACAAACAGTGTACATTGCCTTCCAGCCCCTGCTGTAATAAAAAGACAATTCCTGATTTTTCCTCAACATGCAGCACCATTTCCAGTCTGACCAAAACAAATAAATTCAACCCAAGCCACCTGACCACCCAAATTTTGTATTTTAAAGCCCAAGTAACCACAAGTGCAAGAATGTTTCAGGCTTCAGGCTATATTGACAACAATCTTTACAACTATTTCTGCCATCAGAGCACTGAATTTTACCAATTTCCTTCTGCATGGGCTGTGACAACATTAAAATATTCTAATTCTTATCAATGACAAAATAACAACACTAATCAGTCCCTGATGATCTCTTGCTGAAAAACTGAAGCTCGAGGTGCTTGGGTGAAACTGGTAGAAAGTGGAAAGCCTCCTGGTTTCAGTCCTGCCAAGACTTGTGCACACAAAGCTTGTCTCAGGAGGGCTGCCAGGCCTTGCCACCAGCAGGTGAATGAATATCAGACTCCCCAGAGCTCCCAGCAATACTCATACAGATATGTTGGCTTTGTGAAAAATACATGAGCTGTGAAATGTTGTTCTTCCAAACCAGGTGGGGACATTTTAAAAAAATAAAAAACAAACAAAAATCCTGCATTGTTCTTATTTTAGAACAGATGATACACATGGTTTCTTATTATAAAATATTATTACCTGTGTTGCTTGCCTAATTCCCAGAAAACAATGCCTCTTAAAGCTTTCCTATAATGATCTGATTTTTTTCTCATGCTTGCTCAAATGAAGAAAACTTCCCTCAAGTGAACATATGTCTCACTTCCAGAACAAAAGGCAGAATGTTTCTAAACATGAAATGGGACATAGTATGGCTGCTTGCTGTCACTGGGGGTTTTTGCCATTTTTTTCCCTAAGCAACAAATATGAGTAACTGCAGATTTCAGTGCAGAAGGGAAAGCAAAACTGCATGAACACAACTGGCAATAGAAAAAGCCTCATGTAACCACCACAGCTCCAAAAAAAGGTCATTAGGGACTACGAGTCCATCCTGTGCAGGTTTCTTGGCAAGATGTTGAGAAGAGAAGGGCAGACAGCAGGCACTTCAGAAAGCAGCAGCAGGTTTTCAATCCAGCCCTAATTTCCCCACATCCCTGGGTGTCCTCCCACAGATGACCTGAGGCTCCAACCATCAGGCTTTGGCAGGTTTAGCAATGACAATCAGAGAAGTTTTTCCATCCCTTTCTCCCTGAGGGATTCCTGCCCCTCTCTGGGAGGCAGCAGAGGAGATGATCCATCTGCCCCACTTCCCAGCCTGGGGTCCTGGTGCCAGCCCTGCTCCAGCACCCCCAGCACCCACCCATAGGTTCCTGCTCCCATTGCTGCCAGGCAGAGAATCACAGCAGCCTTTGGGTGGGAAGGGACCTCAAAGCTCCTCTAGTCCCAACCCCATGGGCAGGGACACCTCCCCCAGCCCAGGGTGCTCCCAGCCCCATCCAACCTGGGCTGAGACACTGCCAGGGATGGGGCAGCCACAGCTTCTCTGGGAAACCTGGCACAGGGGCTCAGCACCCTCAGATTAAAGGATTTCTTCCTCATGTCCAACCTCAGTCTCCCCTCTCTCAGTCTAAAGCCATCACCCCTTAACCTGTCCCTCCCTGCCCTTGTCCCCAGTCCCTCCCCAGCTTTCCTGGAGCCCCTTCAGGCACTGGAAGGTGCTCTAAGGTCTCCCCATTGCAGCCTTCTCTTCTCCAGCCTGAACACCCCCAACTTTCCCCCTGGCTCCAGAGCTGCTCCAGCCCTCCCAGCAGCTCCATGGCCTCCTCTGGAATGGCTCCAACAGCTCCGTGTCCTCCTTGTGTTGGGACAGAGCACTGGTTTGGGGCCACCCCAGAGAGGAGCAGAGGGGGACAGTCCCCTCCTGCCCCTGGTGGCCACGCTGCTGGGGATGCAGCCCAGGAGAGGGTTGGGTTTATGGGCTTCAAGCTGATGGTGAGCTGCTCATCACCCAAATCCTTCCCCTCAGGGCTGATCCCCATCCATTCTCCACCTAACCTGGAACTGTGCTTGGGGTTGCCCCCCACCCAGAACTGGTAGCCCACCAGGGAGCACATCACCTCCCCCAGTGTCCAGAGCAAGCAGAGAGAGGGGTCCTGGGGAGCAGAAAGTGGGAATAGAGGCAGTGCTGGGGGGCACAGAGCAAGGTCCCTCCAGCACATCCCTCCTGAGCTGGGGAAGGCTGCAACAAGGAGAGGGAGATGGAAGCTTCCTCCTTCTCCTCCAAGGCAGTCTGGAGCCTGGAGCTGGGCAGCCTGCTCTGCCTCATCAATTTGTGATAATAAAGAGGAGAATAAAACTAAAAATAGCAAGAGACCGAGGCAGGGATGTGTCTGAAAGGGCACCTCACTAATTTCCTCATGGTTTGCCACTCCACCAAGCAATGATTAGAACAGAAAGACCCCACAGAGAGCCCCAGGAGGTGGCTGCAAGCCCTGGGGCTCCTCTGCTGACCAGGGCAAGGCAGCAGACACCTGCTAAGAAAACCTGCTGCTTCAAGTCTGGTTGGGCCCCTGGTTCCTGCTCACTCCAACCCAGTTCCTTGCAGGCTGCTCCAGGGAGCAGAGGGATGCTCTCTCCACCTCCTTTCTCCCATACACCAGTTCCACCACATGTGGATATCTTTAAATATATATATATATTATATTTGTCCCTCTCTGGTGTTCATTCTCAAGCTTTTCTCTCTCCCTTCAGACTTTCTCTGGGCCCTACACCATCTGTCCATGCAGTCCTCCTCTTTCTGCACACTGCTGCATTCTATTCCTCCTCTGTGATCTATATTTAGTTGTTTTCCTGTTTACCCACCCCTCCAGAGAGGGGTATTGTTGAATGAGACCAGTCAGGAAGAGAAACAATGTGGTCAGAGCACACAATCCTTGCAGAGCAGAAACAGGGATGAGAAGCCATAAAGGAATGAGTAAGATATACTTTTTTTTGTTTTCCCCCAGATTAATCAGAAGCAGAGATCTGAACACAAACCCATAAAACTCCTTAGAGAAGCCTGAGCAGAACTAAACACCTGAACAGGGGAAGAAACAGAGGTAAAGAAACACATGTAAACGATTTTTTTGGTTTGTTTTCTTCTTTTTGACCTGGTAGTTGTTAGGTTGTTTCGGTTTGGGTTGGGTTTATTCATCAGTAATATGAAACACTTTGGGTTTGGAAACCTCCCAACACCCACATCCCTTTGCTGACACCACCAATGGCCCCTAAGCATGGATCCAGAGTGGGGATGGGATGAAAGCCCTGGGAAAAGTGTCCTTGAGGACTACTGGGGAGTAGTGGTTGGTCCAGAGACACTTCCAGGGTCTTCAGAAGAGGAGCAGCCAGCACAGAGCTGGGTCTGAAAAAGCACAAGTGGAAGGAAGGGAGGTGAGGATGGATGGGCACACCATGGGGGGACAGGGAGGGACAGCATCCCTGGGTCCCTGCAGGACAGGAGGCTCAGGGTGGGTGTAAGGGGTTGGTGAAACTCTGAAAGCAGAAGCTGGAGGACTTTGTGAAACATTGCAGATGTCTGGAAAAAACCCCAAAGGGAGCAGTGGTTCCATATTGAGCTGTGCTGGGTGAAGCCCTGCGTGTCACTGGGTGTCACTGGTGCCTAGCATGGAGTAGGAAAATGTCCCTGTGGTGGTAAGGACATCTCTGAGTTCCTAGGGCTTAGCCAAGAACCTGGATCTGACCTCAAGGAGTAACAGGTCTGAGCAAAAAGGGTCTGAGAAAAAAGGGGTCTGAGGAAAAAGGGGTCTGAGGAGAAAGGGTCTGAGCAAAAAGGGGTCTGAGCAAAAAGGGGTCTGAGCAAAAAGGGGTCCACAGCCTTTGCTCCAGCACCAGAAGGGAGGACAGATGGAAAAGCTGCATGGGGATGAAGGCAGCAGAAGGACCACAGGAGTTTGAAGGCAAGGACATTTCCATGCTCCTCCGAGCTGTTTGGCTCCACTTGGTGGGGATGTTCAGATAAAGGGAGGGAAGTGGCTGAGTCTCCAGGGTGGGCTCCACACAAGATGCAGTGGGACAGAAGATGTTCTAAAGCAACTGAGAACCAGATGGTTTCATTAGCAGCATTTTTCCAGGGGGAGGAAGAGCCTCCCAAGGACCAGAAGGGAAAAGCTGACACCTGTGGGGACAGGAGATGATCTGGAGAAATGGCTCAATCACAACAACAAAAGGGAAGGGACACGTTCAGAAATTTTCAGTCGAGCCCTGAAAATCACTTTAAGAGGAGTGAAGGTCCTGAAAGAGAGAAATTACTTCAAAAATAAACTACACAGGGATTGCCATGAATAATAAAAGTGAACTTTGTAGTCATTTGCAGTCCAGAAGGAACATCAGCAGCAACAACCTGAGCTGCTAATCTCTTCAGTGTCCAGCAGAACTAAACAAACCCCCATTCTGAGTCAATGAGAGGCTGTGTAGGCTGTTATGAGATCAAACTAATCCTCTTAGTGGCATTTTATATGGCAAAGCTGCCATACTCCAGGTATTCCCACTGCTGCCTCCACTATTGATGTAAATAAATGCTGCAGCCACACACACAGAATGTGGCTGGAATTACAAGGTCTTCCTTAAGTACTGTAGGCTTGGGATCTGCATGTCAACATTGTGCACCCATTGGGCCATTCTGTGTGCAAATATCAGACACCAAACTGTTTAGGCCTCTTGAGAGCCTACAAAAACACAGTCACCTCCACCAGAATTCTTCAGTTGTTATAATGAATTGCTTTAAGGAAAGCCCAAGTGAAAACCAATATTCTTCCCATACTTTGTGTGCTCCAAATATTTTCCTGCCTGAGGACTCCTCACGTCACTTCTCTTACTGGCCAGTCTAAGTAACCACTTTTATCCAGAGAAATTAATTATTCATGTCAGTAAAGGCAGTACCAGCTAGCAACACAGCATGTTCCAAGCAAACACTGGTGCTCTCATTGTAATTCTGTAACAAGCATCCTAAAACATTACGAGTTATTATACTACGAAAATTTTTCTGATGAATTCTTACTTGGGCAGCCTCCAATTTCCATTAACAGCTATAGGATTGTGAAGCTGTTTCTACTGTTTAATCAGGCATTTGGTGTTAAGTTGTGTGAGCTTTCTCCCCATAAATTATAGTACAACACATCCCTTTTCCCCCTTGGTACATCATAAGTAGCTCCTAACAAACATCTTTAACATATTCCAACACCAAGATGGTCACTGGACTCCAAAGAGAAAAAAAAAAACAGCCAGCATTGTGTTATGTTGGCTCCCTGCTATATCAAAGCATCTTAGTGATCCTGACAAAATAAATAAACCCCCAAATTAAATGAACTCTCTAATGAAAACCCCCAGATGAACACCTTGAGGTTTACTCCTTTCAGCAAATTGAACTGGACTGTGTGCAAGGGTCTGGAGTGACAGGATAAGGGACAATGGTTTAAAAATAGAGAAGAGGAGATTTGGATTGGATGTCAGGAACAAGTTGTGTCCCAGGAGGGCAGGGGAACCATGGCCCAGGCTGCCCAGGGAGGTGGCTGAGGCCTCATCCCTGGAGATGTTCAGAGGAGGCTTGAGGAGGGGGTTGGACTGGATGACAAATTATTCCACGATTCTGTGATTCCATGACCAAGCAGAAAGCACCCAGAGTCCTCAGGCTGTGCATGATTTCACCCACCTGAAACGTCAGGGGAGCAGGGCTGGCAGCTGATTTTCATTTTGAGTTTGTTTATTTTTGTTCAGATTTCCAAAGAAAACCCAGAGGGTGAGAACACCCTGGGCAAAAAGAGGAACACAAGTTGTCATGCAAAGCAAAGTGGTGGCATTGCACTCCTTGCCAAGCAGATGCCATGGTAACCCTGCTCTAAAAGCAGAGGGGGTGCTGGGACAGGGGTGCCATAGGCACCCAAAAATCCCCTTCAGCCCTCTGTGCTCAGCTGGAAGCAGGGGCAGAGGTCTGAAACCCTCAATAATACATCTGGGAGCCTCTGAGGAAAGGGGGGACTCTCTCCAGGAGTTTTTCTTCCTCTTCTCCCTGGCAGAGAAAGGACCACCAGAGGTTTGAATTCTGGAGGCCCAGGAGCAGAGCCATTTGGAGGGGAAGAGGTAAGGATGGGGGGATGTTTCTGAGGTGTGGGGTAAGCTTTGTGGCTGGGATTTGGGTTGGGAGCTCTCTGGCCATTGCCCAACCTCAGCTGAGCATCCTCTGAGCCAGCCCTGGGCTGGACCAAGCTTTGCTCTCACTGATGACTCCAGGTCCTTCCCTGAGCAGGGGGTGGGAAGCACCAAAACCAGAGGCAGCACAGGAAAAGCTAAAAACATGTGATTCCCATCATGCGAGACTGAAAAAGCTGAATCAGATGAATGAGAGGAGGAGGGAGAAGGAAGCAGCAGAACTGTTACCTTACAAGGGAAACATCTGAGATGTAAAGAAAGATGTAAATAAATAAAGATGTAAATAAGACCAAGCCAGGATTTCAGTAGACACCACAAGCCAAGAGGCCCAGAGACACAGTTTCCATCTCTGAAGAGCTCCCTGGCCCAGCCATGGGAGTCCACACCCCAGAACACAGCATGGACAAACCTTCAGCCTTTATTTAAAAGAGGGGAGAAAAGCCTGAAGACTAAAGCACCCTGTTCCAGGAGGGGAGAATAACTTGATTTCTTCTCTGCAGGAACTGGGAAACGGGGAGTTGATGTGCCTCCTCTAAGAGATGATCCAAAATCCCAGACAGCACCAGCCCTCTGGTCAGCAGGAAGATCAGTGATGCTTGCAGCCCACAGGGGCACCCCATGGAGAGAGCTTTATTCTCATTTCTGTCTCAGCCCCATAGATGCCAGACCAGCAACAAGAAGTAAGGGGAAGAGGGCAAACTCCTCTTGGTTGTGGTGTGTGCACAGTGTTAAATGTTTTGTAAGTTCCCTGGGGATGGGTGGGAGTTGCCATGGTTGTTCCTGGGGAAAACAATGGGGAGGGACAGGTGAAGAGAAGAGGCAGGAGAAAAAAACCCTAAACTGATGAAGAAAAGGATGAGTGGTCAAGGGGGGAAGCAAAGGACTGGGTTGCTTTTTATAAATAAGGCTCTTGAAAAAGGTCTTGGTATTTGAAATGATCCAGCTCATCTGCATTAGAAACTATTACATTTTTCATCACCTTCTGTGACATGAGTTATCAGCAAGATGGAAACATTAAAGAAAAAGCCCAAGACTTTCCTTACAGCTCCAGAGAAAAACTTCCACACAGAGTGAGATGTCCAGAAACAACAATTCCCAGAACATCACCCACCTGCCAGCTCTTTCCTCTCAGCACAAAAGTTACTCAAATGAGTTTTATGGCTTCTTTTAGAAGCCTGCTAGAGAAGAAGAAAACACTTCTAAAGAAAAGAAGGGAAGAAGAGGTACTTGGCACCATGATATTTTCCTAGGCAAACAATAGGTAACTTATATCCTTTAATAGAGAAATACCAAGTTTAAAAAGGTAAATTGGCATGTGAACTTCTTCCTGCTCTTTGGATAGAATATTTCCAAAGAGACAACTGGGATAAGTCAGTGTCTTTCAGCAGACTGTCACCTACAGGCAGTGTGTACCTGGGAAGTGACAGTCCTTAGAGCATTAACAGTCTCATGTCTCATTTAGGATTTCCCAGCTGGGAAAAAAATGAGAAATTTGTTTGCTAAATTAAAAAACCAAACCAAACCATGTAGTTGAGAAGAGTTTCAGAAATTCACTTCATACCATCAGATTTTTTATTTTTTTTTTTTCATCACATGGCCTTTCAGAGCAAAGTAAATCCAGACTGAATGTCTCTGCTGGGCAGGAAGGGATGCTCTGGGGTCAGTGGCATCAGCAGCTGTAGGAGGGGAAAAGAGACTGTCTGGATGCTGCCAGATTTGCAGCAGGGACCTCTCAACATTACCAGCACTGGCTCTGCAGGCAGAGGGAGTCCTGCTGCCCACCATCCTTACCAGCATTACTGGGACTTCTTCACAAAAATATGGAAATAAAAGCAGGTGTGTTTGAGAACACTTTTAGAAAGGATTCAAGTCTGCAAAGGTAAAAATTGGTAATTCCAGGAAAAACAAATAAATCGGGTGACAACAAATCCCCAGGTGATGGGAAACTCTGGGTTCTCTCCAGCTCTGCTGCCACTGGGGATTTTTTTTTCATACCAGGTTGCAGTTAACATGGGACATGCAACTGGTTGGCTTTTTGTTCAAACCTAATGCCCCAGAAACCTCATCCTTATGACATAAAGGTTTGAGTTAGCCACCAAACTGAGGATGATACATATTAAAATGGTTTAAAGGAAGAAAAAAAGTCTCTCCCCACTTCCCTCCCCCCTGTTTTACTCAACTTCTGCTTTAGTGGCTTTACAAAATTTGCTGCTTCACAATTGCAAAACCTTTTTGCTGTCTGGATTCACAGAAAACACTTTCATGAGCCTGAACACATGGTCTGGAAGGAGAAGTTGAAGGCAAGCTGAGAGGATACAGAAGGGAGAATTCAGATTAACCCCTACACTTCCCTTTAGTCCTTTTGTGCCTGTGGTTCTCTTGTAGCCACCTACAAAGGAGAAGGCAAAGCCCCAGGGTACAGGAAGCTGGAAAAATAGGTGCAGGTAGAATGTCTCCTCCAGAGAGGCATCTCTTCCTTCAGATTAAGGCTCTGCAATGTGTTTGACATCAGCAATAAAATGCCAGCACTCCTCAATTGCTCTGTGCTGCTGTGACATGGAAACCACTCACATTTTGAAAACCTCTTGTGTTTGGCTGTCTTGGTAGAAATGAGTTAATGAGATGTTAAGGAGTTCATCTAGGAAGAAAAATTACTGATTCTACTTGCCAGGCAGAAGCTTCAAGTCTTTTCCACATAATGAAATGTCACTAGAAAACTTCCTGAAGCCTGGACTGTCTAACATCTGGGCACATTTAGTAGTGGTGGAAATAACCTGATACAAAGCTGTGCTTGCAGCTTGCAGCTGACTGGAAATTGCAGTGCATGGGCATGCAAGAATAAAGTAGATATTGTGCATGCTAGCAGCAGGGCTGAAGGTATTTAGACAGATGACCTGAAAATGAATGCAACTGCAGCATTTAATTGCTGGCCCAGGAATTTCTTCTCTCCTAAGGACATGCTAAGGCTTTGAGTCTGGAATACATCCCTGTGTTAATGTGTAAAAGGAGATGTCTAAGGCTCCCCTTAATATTATCTTTCATGTTGATAATGACAAAGACTCACAAATTCAGCATGGACTTGTTTTCTGTGTAGATTTAAGACCAACCTCGAGGATTCCTCTGGAGAAGAGATGTCATTCTTCATTGGGACTTACAAATTATGTTATTGCTTGCAGTAAAACTAGCAGGCTCTACCAAATTCCCATATAAACTTCAAAAAATGTCTAATTATACCTATTTTTATCTTGCTGAGCTTTACAGAACTTCAAAAAGCACCATATAAAATCCCAGACACTGAATCTATGTAGATGTGCATAAAATACATCGCAGAAGAAAACAAATCAGCAACAAAAAACTAAAAAAAAAGAGTATTTTCCTGCTTACTCTGAGCTCACCACTACTTTTTACTCCAACATCCATCACCCAGCACTCAGATCTCCTCCCAGAAGCCCCAAGCTGCAGCACTGAGCTGACATTGTCCTCTTGGCCATCACATGAGGGGACCACAAACCTGCCTGGAGGATGGGACTTGTGGGAACAAACAAGACACTCCCTGTTCTTTACCACCAGGCAAAGGGGAAATTTCTAGATAAAACCACGTGCTCCTTTCCCCCCCTCCTTGTAAACCCTTCAGCTTACTCCTAACAGCTCTTGAAGAGAACCATTTTCTCTCTTCTTCCACTCATCCCAAAGCCCAAATTTGGCCCTGCAGGGAAGAGGTCTGACACCTTTTCACTCCACCTGCCTTATATACAAGCTCCTTCCTTTAGGTTTCATGAGCTACCTGGCATCTAGCTGATCACTACCACTCCTTGTGATCTGAAAGCACACCAGCAGCCTCCAGCTCCCCTTGAGGGTTTTTACACCCCCAGTACCAGGCATTCCTGCACCCCACAGGAGGAGCAGCTCTGCTGAAATCCTCAGAACCCATCCCATGGCCACCACCTCACCCACCAAAGGATCCCACACCCCAAACTCTTTGCCTGGATGGAACTTCCCCGGGTGGGCATGGCAGCTGTACTGCCAGGACCTTGAAGAGATGTACTGCTGTCTTCCTCACCCAGGAAGCTGTTTCCAGGGCAGATTCAGTGCTCCACTCATTTTTTTCCATCTCCTGAGGCTTTGTTCTCCAGGGAGTGACACGGTGCCCTGGAAGCTGGGGGCATGGCCCAGGCACACACTGAGTGTCCCCAGGGCAGAGCTGCAGCTCCCCTGCAGGGCTCTGGACCTTTCTTAGCAGCAAATACTTCCACAGAATCACTGCAGGACCAGGACTCTGAGTCTTGGTAAGTGAACAAAGGGAAATGACCAGCAGTTATTGAGATGGAAAGGATTTCTAGTGCAGTGACTGCTAAACAAGCATAAGGAGGTGTTTGTTGGGGTTTTTTGTTTGTTTTGTTTTGATTTCTCTCCGTCTTTAGAAAAATTTCCAGTTGTCTCTGAGGATGCAGAGGCAAAAAGCAAACCTTAAAGGAGTCCTTCTCCCAGCACTAGCAGGAAAATAGATGAATCAAATGCTGATAATAAAGAGAGGTGCACGAGAGCTCAGCCCCCTGAGCATCACACAGGCCAACAGGTTATGAGCTACCACCTAGAGTAAAATTACATGTTTTAGACATCTAGGTGGTGGAAATGGAAGAAAAAATGACACATGGGATTGGTCTTTGGTGGGATAGGGTGCTTTGAAATAAAATATTGACAACGGACCATTAGCATCCAAAAGAAAGAACTTCTCCTGCAGAGGGTTCTTGGACTGGCACAGGGTCCTGCTCCTGAAAGTCCCAGACTTTCATCGGGGAGAAAAGAAATGTTTTCCCAGAAAAGACTCAGGAAGAAGACCTGGAAAGCTTTCAAATGCCTGAGGACCCTGAAGGCAAGGAAAGGAAACGAGATGTTTTCCACAGTTACAAGAAGAGACAGACTTAAAACTGCTGTAAGGAAAACTTGTGTTAGACATTAGCAAAACCCTCAGACACTAAGGGTAATGTTGTAAAACACACCCTGCTAGGGAGATCACAGGGATTTACCTCTGGAGTTCTTTAAGAAGAGGTGAGGAGAACATCTTTGTTTGGTGGAACAGTTTAGATACAGCTGATGCTGCCTGAGGAGGAGGAGGGGGAGTCCAGACTAAGGTTTTTATAGATCCCTCCCAGCCCTACTTTTCTGGTGATTTTTTTTCCTGTGCACAAGTAATCTCTAACATCCTCCTCCTTGTTTTTTCTCTTTCTATAGCTCAGCAATTAATTTGAGGCTCATGGGAAGCACATAGCAGGTCTGGGGTCCAAGAGAGTTTATTTTGGGATAAGTCACAAGGAGTTGGGGGGCAATATCTTTATCATGAATGTGTACACATCTGAACATGCTCTCTTCCTACCAAACCCAGTGCCAGTAGGTACAATGCTATTCAAGGGACTTGAATAAGCATCAAAATTTTAATTTTACAAATGGTGCGTGCAGGGCACAGAAGTCTGAACTATGTGTAATGACACAGCAAGCTAAAAAATGAGCCTGGAAATTGGATTTCCTGGCTCCTCAAGTGACCTACATGCTCCTCCTGCTCTCCCTGCCTCCCTTCCCCCAGCAGGACCATGAGAATTGCAGCATTTCCTCATAAAAAGTCTTGCTTGCAGCTGGGGGAAGTCAGACTACAATAGTGTCAGTAACTTCTGTTGTAACAAGAACAGACATCACACAGATGATCATTACCAAGGGAGTAAAAATAATAATAAAAAAACCCCCCTCTAAGGCTGCCTCAGGACTTGCACCTCGTGTAATTGATCTTGGGCTGATCCCCATCAGCTCTGTTCTTCCACTTTCTTCTTTCTGGCTAACCTTGGGGAGAAAGAAATAAAAAAAAAAAAAAAGATAAAGGATGGAGTACTGGCTGAAGAACAGGATTGTTCATTTCAGCAGCACAGAAGGGTTCTGAAGTGTTTGCAAGTGAAGCCCTGCTGGGAACTGCTGGCTGCTCTCCTAAGGCTGCTGTAAACTTAAGCCTTTAGGAAATCAGAATCAGAGCTGAAGATTAGAACTGAAAATCTCCCAGAACAAAGTATTACAAAAGCTGGGCCACTTCCTCTGCACACACTTGCTTCCATTGCCCACGTGCCAGGGCTGGAGCCCAAGGAGCACCCAACACATGAATCACCCAGAGGTGGTCCTGCCTCTGCCAAGACACAGCAAGCTTCAAATTATATTTGAATTATTTTCAAGATCTCTAAGCCCCATACACTGACCAGACAGAATTTGGATTCACCATTACCAGTAGAACAAAAATTGGAAAAGAACCCATTGAAACTACACTTGACGTGCAAAGGGACCAAAAGGACACGTCCCAAAAGTGGTTTGTCACTTCCTTAAAAAATTTTTTAAAAAAGGAAAAATAATAAAAAAACCCAACCAAACATCCCAAGAAAGGCTTCTGCATCACTGGAACAAATATACTCAAATTCTTTGCATGCTTAGGTCCTTCCCAGCTCATTCAAATGGCATATTTAACTTTGGAGTTATAAATCAAGGGATATTGCTCACTGCCATAAGATGCATTCCACTGGGGCTCAAAGTCTTCAGCAGCTCCACACTGTGCCTGTTTTTTCCTGGTGTGTTCACACTCAGATTCATCAACACTCAGTGAGAACCATAAACCCAAAGCCTTTCTCTGGGATGCACATGTGGAGTTCCATTTACTTGGCTGGGTTTTCAGCTGACTTCAGTAAGGACTTGGGGTGCATGCAGAAGGGCAAATCTGTGCATTTAATAAAATTCCATCACTAGATACCCTGTAAATGAAGGACAATGCAGGATATGCTGAAAAATAATAAAAACTGGAAACCCAAAAGCATAGCTGAGTAAGTTCCAGTTTCATCTTCTTTCCAGAAGAATAAAAAGAGCAAACATTTTGGGCCAGATGAAACAAAACCCCTGTAATATCTCATTTACAGAGCCTGCTCTGCCTCCTTCAGTGGGACAAGGTGAGAAAGCCAGCTGCATACAGGAGGCAAGGAACTTCTTGTCTTGGGTCTAGCAATGCTATTGGCATTGGAAACCATGAAGATAAGGTCAGGCTACAAGCTGTGATTTGCTAAGTCATTTTCTGCATCTGTATCCCTGGCCCTGTAAGTCATGGGAGTGAATTTCAAGCCTAGCAGAACACCCCAGGTGCCAGAGCAATTAATCACATGATATTAATAACCAATCTAACAGTATTCCAAATCTATTCTACTAGTGGTAATTTAAAGATATGAAAGGCTGGGATCCAGGAGTATTTTAAACCCCTCAACCCTCTTTCTCCTCTGGCCAAGAGAACCCCACAACAAAAATCCCACACGACCAAGGAACACCAAACCCCTTCCAAATTTCAGCACCACAGCTCCTGCCTGGTCTGCCTTCTCTCCAGATGCCCCACTTCTATTCTAGTGCTGCTCATTCCACCTTGTAATACCCTCTGCCTTTTTACTGCCTCTTTAAAATCAGCTGCCCGTGAGGAGGAAGAATATTCTGACCTCTACACTTCCAGCTCCCAATATGCTTCCTTGCACTTTGCTTGCAAATGCTCATGTTTTGGTTTTTCCCCATCTCTGGTGATTTTCCCACTTCAATAGCTGAATAGGTTTTATGAATAATTATTTTTTTCTTCCTGGTTGGATCAACCCCTCTTCCCTGGTGTATTATAATCCTGAGTCACTTTGCACAAAGTTGGTGATTACTGCCCAGTCAAGGAAGAGAGAAGGGAAGTGGATGAAAGGCTCTGAGTGTCCATGTGTGGCAGGAGACACACCAGGCTGCTTCTTGAAGCAAATTATTTTAAAAATCAGGCAAAAAAAAAAAAAATCATTACAGGACAACTCATGTCTAAAACTATTTCACAGATAATGAAAAAGTCCAATAGATAGAATGCAATCTTGATGATCAAAAGGATTGTAAGGACTATATATATATATATTTTTTTTTTTACATCAAGTGAAGGTCTGACCTGTTACAAATGCTGAGTTGTACTGCTCACTCATGTCACATTGCTCAGTAAATGGAACAATTAGTGTGTTGTCATCTGTTCCTGCCAGACTATGACACTGTCAAAGGAATCCCTGGGTGCTGTGGCACTGCCCTGCTGCTGCTCAGCCCCCTGGGTTACTCCCTGTTGGACCCTGAGCTCAGTGCATTCACAGAGGAAAATCTCTTCCAGCTCAGCCTTTGCAGGGCTGGGGTCACAGTGGGAAAGGGAAGGGTTCCCCCCTCTCCCCTCAGTCCTGGAGGGACTTGCAAGGAGCAATGTTTGAAAACTCCCCTTGATTGGTTTGTTTCAAATGTATAACATGGTGAGTGAAGGGAAAATGAAGTGCCTCAGAGGATCGTTTTCCAAGAAGGTTGTTTTTAAAGAGTTAACAAAGAAAAGCACAACAAAACCCACCAGCCAAGCCCTCTGCTTCCCTGCATGCCCTGTTTAAGCAATGACACATGAAGAACCTGCTGCTGGAACAGTTACCTGCTACTTTAAATAGGACACTCGGGGGATTGCACATTAAAATGCATTCACGCAGCGTTCAGGAGACTGAATCCTCCTCCTGGGAATACCGGTGTGCAAAGCAGAGGAACTCCTCGGAGGGCAGCTGAAGTACACCAGCAGAAACCAAACTGGGAGGCAGAGGGGAATGGGGTGCCCTCCACCTCTGTTTCAATGCAGAGGTTGCAGATCATCCAGCGCTGGTGAAGTGCACAACATAAATATCACTGACATCTATTCCATTGATCTCACATCCTGCCGGCTCTCCGCGGCTCCAAATATAGGGCTGGAGAACAATGGCTCAAGGAAGGGAGGCAGAAATCCTGCTCCTACCCCATTCACACATTCCTATCTCTTTAATACCCCCGGGACTTGAGCCTCCTGCATTTCCCCTCACTGCTAAACCCCGGTAGGTTTGATTTGACATTGTCCCCCTGCCCCTCGGAAACAACTTCTCCTTACAAGAAAATTAAAAACAAGCAAACGGCAAGCCGGAAAATATACCCCCAAAAAGATGCGAGAGGGAGAAGAGAAATGCAAATAATCCCTGCAAGCATGAGGACCTCCGGACAGGCAAGCAGGAAAATCCCTGTCTCACGTCGCGTGTGGATAAAAGGCAATAAAAAACTGATTATTTGGAAACCTCTCGCTGAGAAAGAACTCTGCGTGCACAAGGGAGGAAGCCTGAAACACGAGGCTCCTGCAAACCAGGCTCCCTAATTCGTGGCAATTTCAGGGGTCCCCGAATTATTCCCTACAACTTCCCGATGTCCTGAACCAGCTCCCTCCTCCCCTGCCAGGCTGAGGCGGGTCCTTAGCAACACACTCAATCCATTATGCAATGCACTGAATCCTACCCGGGAGGAAAAAAGCCCTGAATTAGGCTGGAACAAAGCCCCTCAGGTGCGAACATCCCCACCTCCAGGGAGAGCTCAGCTTTGGCTCTTTCTCCCATCAGTGAGCGCAGGCGTTCCCCTCCCTACATCTCCCAGCACCTAACAGCGGGTTTGTTCCGCCTAACAAAGTGAAAGGACAGAGTTTTACCTCGAATCTACTGAGGCTCGAGCTCTTGGACCGAGATTTCTTGCGGAGATAGACCGAGAAGAACCTCCGCACCGTGAACTTCTTCATGTTCATCTCCATCGCCCCGTCCCGGCTGGGGCGCGGAGCAAGGGAGGAGCCGCGGGGACCGCTCAGAGCATCATCCCCATTGTCCTTTCCTTACATCCACGGGCAGGAGATCCTCCCAAAGGTTTTCTGCTGCTCCAGCAGGCAGGCACAGCTAGCTGGGCGAGGGGCAGCCTGCCCCGGCCATGGGAGCTGCTGGCGGCTGGGTGCATAAAGGCGCTGGGCACCCTCTCCTCTCCTCGCCTCTTCCAGTGGGTTCAGCTCAAGCTCTCTCCCGGGCTCCTCTCCCCCTTCTCCTCAAGTCTTCCACCCTCCAATCAGGCTGAGCTCAGCCCCTGCCTGCATAATCAGGGCTGGCAATGAGAGCCCCGCAGGTTTGAGATCAATATTCGCCGGGTTGGGCTACCGCGCTGCGCTCCCCTAAAAGCTCCCGCAAATAATTAAAAAAATATAATAATAATAAAAAAATCCCTGCTCTGCCTAATCGCACGGGGGAGAGGCACAGCCTGCACTGCTCTCCTTTTTTAGCTGGGGGTTTCAAAGCTGTTAGAATGACTGAGGTGGTCAGAGACGAGGGGAAAAAAAAAATAATTCTATATATAAATCAGCTCGTGGGAGAAGGCTGGAAGAGGCCATGAGCTGAAGGGTCTGAACATTTAATTATTATTATTTTTTTTTATCCTGGGGACTATGCAAAATATCATTCCCCCCAATAAATAAATAAATAAATAAAGATCAAAATCCTGTTCCCAGATTACCCCCCAATAAATAATAAAGCTCAAAATTCTGTTTTACAGATTACCCCCCCCAATAAATAATAAATAAATAAAGCTCAAAATCCTCTTCACAGATTACTCCCTCCCTTTCCATTAAAAATACCTCAGGCTGGCCCAGCTCTGCAGACAGAACATGCAATCTAAATGGTAACTAACACCATTTTTATTGTGCTGCAGCAGGGAGCTCCAGCCCTTCTAAGAGGTTAAATATATACATCTATTTACAGGCTGCAATTTGGAGCTGCTCTCTAGGGCTGGGAGCCTGCAGACTTACAGCTGCACCCCCACCCCACCAACATCATCATACTTTTTTTTTTTTTTTTTTTTTTTTTTCCCAGAAAAATAATGAATCACAATGTGATCCAAAGAGCTTTCTCTGCCTGCCACGCACAGCTCAGGCTCTTTGTCCTTGGCAGCTTTCCCTTTCTGGCTACTGAGGAGCACCCAGACGTGCCTCCCTCCCATCTCCTCCCATGGCAAGTGAAGGACTCTGCTGCCTTATTAATGACTGGGATAAATAGGACCAGGGAGACTTGACACCAGTGCTGCCTGGGAAGGCTCTGGGAGGTTAGATGACAGCACTGCCCCAGTCAGTCTGCTCTAAAAGAGAGACATTTTTGGCTTTAATTGCACGTCTAGCCTTTATTGAGTGGTTGTGCCTGCCACCACCTGCTTCCTCCACAGGTTCTTGGTCCCTCTGTGCTGTCTAAAGCTCCCCACACTGTACATAGAACTGGAAAAGCACTAAAAAAATAATAAAAATAATATTTTGGCATTTATGGTTTAATAAAACCAGCTCAAGAAAGGTGATTCTCCCCCTCTACTCTGCTCCTGTGAGACCCCACCTCAAATACTGTGTCCAGTTCTGGTGTCCCCACCATAAGAAGGACACATGGGCTGGAAAAACAAGTTGAGCTACTTGTTTGTGTGGAAGGACACACAAGTCCCAGACATCTACCACAAGCTGGATGCTAAAATCACTGAGAGAAGCCTGGTGTTACTATATTGCACAGAACATCAGGCCCTGGTTCCAAAATAACCTTCTCATTTTATTTATTTTTTTTAATGATTCAACAATTTCTGAGCAAACCCAGAATGACTTGGCTACTCCAGCAAAGTTAGTAAAAGCAAAAACACAGGAGTTGATGGCATCTTCCTTGCAAATGCAATCAGCATTACTTCTGCCTCCTCAATATGTTCCCTCAGAAAAGGAGAATAAAACCCAGAGGGAAGCAAGGAAGCAGCAGAGGCACAGAGCCCATAGACAAAGAAGATGAGCAGAGCAGAGAAAGGGAAAATGAGACTCCCAGGATGGAGACCCAAGAGACAGCACTACAGAAAAGGTGAATTGCACCCTGCCATTTGTGCTCTCATTACAGGAAATCAGGAGGAAGAGCAGATGTTTCCCAGGGACACCAGTGAGCAGAGGAAGGAGCAGTGCCTGCCCCCAGGTGAATGGGTGCTGCCATCCCTCTGTCCTGCCCTCAAAGGGACCCCATTCCAGATGGCTCCTCTTTCCTCAATAAACAAGTGAGGTGGTTGGTTTTTTCCTACTGATGTTTCTTAAAACAAAAAGCAAAAAAACCCCAACAACAACAAAACCCAGGCCCAGATCCCTGGGGGATTTTTAATCTCATTAGAGAAGCATGTCAGTGTGGGTCCCAGCACTTCCAGCTGCCATCCTTAGTTAAATATCTTGTCCAGGCCACTTACTTCAATGGATTATTTTCTCTCTCTAAAAAAAAAAAAAAAAAAAAAAAAAAAAAGGAGAAAAGAAAAGGAGAAAAGAAGAAAGAAAAAAAAATTAAAAATAGGTATTAGTATAAATACAAGTGGAGCAAGCAGAGGAGAGGATGACTTGGATGACTTGCTTTGAAAGGACCCACTTTGCTCACCAAGATGAAACTCCAGTCAGTGGATTCCATTGACAGCTTCAAATGTTCTTCAGCCTGAAGAGCAAAAAAGAGCTCTTGGTAGACTTCAAGCCAGTATTTTGCAGGGCTGCAAGCAGCTGAGATGGGAAGTTTGGCTTTGATTCTTTTCTCTCTGGCAGACAACTTCAAGAGGTGAGATGAGAGCAACGCTGGTGGCAGTGCCAGGGCAAAGCACAGCTGCCCCCATCCTGCTGGGGCTGAAGGGGTTTCAGTCACTGCAGTTGCCTAAAAATACACTTGCTCCATCCCTCCTGAACACCCACTGCTCACACGGTGCTGGAGTGGGAATACTTCCAGAGCCATCAGGCAGGGAACACCCTGGGGACACGTGGCTGCTGATGCTTTGTGCTGGGAGAACAGTGATGGGGGCAGGAGCAGCAGCTCCAGGACAAGAGACCAAGATCTGGTTGAGTTCTTGGCAGATGTTTTAACTCTGACAAAAGTTTTGCTTTCTTGGCTGATGCTGCATGCTGGACTTGCTGGCTTTTGGTGGCTTAGATGGGAGCATAAGGCAAAGAACACAAAACCTACCCAAAATCTCCTTTATATCCCATAATCTTCTCCTCCAAAAGGGTTGAAGAGGTGTGTGCTGAATGTGCAGTGCTGCTTTCGTGCCTTTGGGTAAGCAGCAGAAAATCCTACTGCTCTCCTGCAACAGTTTTCTGCTATAGGAAGTTAGAAAGTTTCTAGAAAGGGCTGGAAGGATGGTATCCTAGAAAGGAAGGATGCTACTGGGTAACTGAAGTATCAACAGTTCTGTCAGGTGATTCTTTATGAATACCCAGGCTGAGTGGTTGTTATACAATACAAAATGGGACAGGAAAAAATCATTATGGACAGCACATTTATTGTTCACTCAGACCAGCTGTGAACAACATTCAGAAGAAATGCACCCAACAGAAAGGGGTTTATTAGGCACAATTTACCACAAGAGGCTCCAAAAGATAGCACACACCTACCAGGAGAAATCAATGCATGAAGCATGTACTGAAACCCTGGGTTTTTCCTTTTAATCATCATCAACCATCCAAAGTGACACTGCAGCCAGCAGAAAACCCAGACTACAAAATCCCAAGAGAGAGACAAATGCAGAGTGGAGCTTGCAAACATCTTTTTCAGGAAAATACCAATTTTAGGCAAAATGTATCCCTTCTATTAGCCAAGAAAACTAAGCACCAAGGCACAAAAAGCAAACTAGATAAGCAAAAAGCGTTGTGTTTAGTTGAGCTGGGTAACCTAAATGAAGATCCTGCTCTCTGTCTGAGCCTATTTTGTACAACTTTGGAGGACCTTAAACTCTCTGGCTATGTCTATGTCTCCTGGGCACCTACCAAAACCAGCCACATCCCAGCCCTCTATGGGAACAGAGGCACAGATTGTACTGATTTCCTCTTACTCATTCCCACTAGAATCTCATCTCCCCAGCAAAGAAAATCCAGGGGTTTTTTAGCCAGAAAGGAGCCAGGGTGCACGTCAGCTGAGTTCTTCATTTTGACAAGAATTAAAGACAAATTTCCTACTATCAAAACCAAGGACCCAAAAGGTTTGCACCTGCCCTGCTTTGCACCTCTCTGCTTCAAATCCTCTTTCAGCCTCTGGGGATGGAGCACTTTGTCAACCAAGAATCCTCACTCAGTGCTCAGAGCCCAAAAGTTCAGTCCAGGCTTGGCCCATGGGGGTCAGCTGCATTTACAGAAAGGGATAAGCTGGGAGTGATGTCAAAAAAAAGAATCAGCTGATGAGGCTTTCAAATTTCCCTTGGTGGGCAGTAGGACTGGCAAGGCAAACCACTTATGGGATAGTTTTAAAATATATTGCATGCCCAACACCCACTGAAAATCAGGCTTAAGGTTTTCTGAGCACCTCTCCCCTTGTTAGACACCAGAAAAGTGAGATTCATAAATAAATTATTAAAAAAACCCACAGAACAAATTAGTCTTGAAATCTAGAGCATTACCTTCTTTTTTTATTATTTTGTTTTTGTGTGTTTGGTTTTTTTGTGTGGTTTTTTGTTGTTTTGCTTTGTTTGTTTTATTTCTTCTTGGACAAATTTTTGAAGGACTGCTTTCAATGACTGGTAACAGTATGTAACTCGGGGTTACAGGCAAAATTCTCCCTGCCTATTTTTGAAACAGAAGCTGGAGAAACAAGCAGGGAAAAGCAAACGCAGAGCAAACAGCCTGAAGTGTTGATACACCCCCTCTTTCTGTCTCTAATACAGCTACATACAAGGTATGAAACTGAAAAAAAATCAACCCCAAAACAGTAATGCAAAATAATTTAACCTTCAAAAAATGAGTAAATATCATCTGATATTTATAAAACCACATCATGATTTCTTAAGTCACCTGGAAGAATAAAGCCCAGGGTCCCATTTTACTGCTAACCAACTGAAACCAGTAACAAACTCTGCTGCCATCCACTTGGCCTGGGAGAGCTGCACATGTTTGCACCAGGATTTCACAAGACCAGAAACTGGGAAGGATGTGGGAAGGGCACAAACAAAAAAAGGACTCTGCTATCACCTCCTCTCAAGCATCCTGACATTGTGATGGGATAGAACTTTCTGAGCTGCTTGGAAAACATCATGGTTTGCTCCAAGGAGAAAGCCCTTGGAGTCCCAGTGGACAATAAATTCCCCAGGGATCAGCAATGTGTCCTGAGGGCATCAGGAAAAGTGTGTCCAGCAGATCCAGGGAGGCTCTCCTTCCCCTCTGCTCTGCCCTGGGGAGACCACAGCTGGAATACTGGATCCAGTTTGGGGCTCCCCAGTTCAGGAGAGACTGGGATCTACTGGAGAGAGGCCAAGGGAGAGCTCTGAGGATGGTGAAGGGACTTGAGCATCTCTGCTGGGAAGAAGGACTGAGAGCCCTGGGGCTGTTCAGCCTGGAGAGGAGAAGGCTGAGAGGGGATCTCTGAATGTCCATCAATATCTGAGGGGTGGGGGGCAAGAGGAAGGGGACAATCTCTGTTCTGGGGTGCCCAGGAATAATGGGTTGAAACCAGAACATGGGAATTTCCACCTCCACATGAGGAGAAACTTCTTGGCTGTGAGGGTGATGGAGCCCAGAGGCTGCCCAGGGGGGTTGTGGAGTCTCCTCTGGAGGCTTTGAAACCCCCTGGATGTGTTCCTGGGGGATCCTGCTGGGGCAGGGGGTTGGACTGGATGATCTCTAGAGGTCCCTTCCCAAACCCCTGAGATTCTGTGACCTGCATGCCCTGAGCTCCCCGTGTGTGACCTCAGGGCAGGGCAGGATCTCAGGAGGACGTGCAGAGGGCACCACCACAGAGCTGACCCCACAGACACAGGGATGGACAAGTGCACGAGATGAGGAACAAAGAGCACAAGCAGAACACCCCATAGCCACATGTTTGATTCACCTAAGGACAGCCTGGCTGGCAAACACACACCAACTGCTCAGATCAAGTCAATTTAAGCCTTTGATGCATTTCAGCAACTTCAGGAGATCCTTTTGCATCTGGAAAGGAACCTGCAGCTCACCAGGAGGGACAGAGAGAAAGAAGCAACACTGTGTACCTCAAACACACAGGGCACAAGGGTATTTCCCATATCAGTCATGCCAAGCTGGCAGCTTGGCTGGTTTTCATCAAAGGGCCATTAAAATGTACATTAATTTAGCATAAACTAAGTCATATCATATAATACAAGTTCAAATATTTTTTCGTATCATGGGATCTCCTCTTTTGGCTCTTCTGGGATTATTTATCTTCTCGAATGCCTTTGCATTGGCTGCAAAAGGAGCCTAGAAAGTTAATTTTGGGTAGGTGTTCAACCATAGGCAGCTGGAGTGAGCCAAATTCTTTCCTTCAGAACCTTCTCTGGCCCAGTGACTGCCAAACTTCCATTCTCCTTTTAATGCCACAGAAACAACCCCTTCTCCTATACCGTGATGCAGTTGTCTCTGTTGCTGACACTTCCTAATTCTCTGCTGCCAGCAAATCTCCTCTGCTCTCCTTAGCTTTGGGTTTGGTGCTATTTATAAAAATATTAAACCAGAACAGCCTCAAGATCCTCCAGACACCAAAGCCTTTCTGATGCCACAGATGTCTGCACACATGCCATGCACAATAGCAGCTGAAAAGTAGTTAAAAAAAAAAAAAATCACACAAAATGTGAGTTTGAAAAGAGTGTTATTTGAAAAGACAGCCTCAAGATTCCTGGATTTTTACAGAATCCTTCATGCACTCAGAGCTAGAAATACCACCGTGACCAAAGTATTGTGAATTATTTGTGGCTTTAATAGCAAGAGCTAACTTGTAACAGGACCTGAGGCTCCTTCCTTCTCTTCAGGCAGGCTGGGAGGTGGTTCTACTGGATGTATGGAGGTTTTTACCACTCTAAAGCAGCTTTTCTTGCCATGAATTACTCTAGCTGCTGACCTGCCTTGGGACAAAGGCATGTTTATTTCTCAGGCTGCTTTCAGTACCCAATGTGAGCATGCATATTGGGTTTTTTAATGCTCCTTCAACAGGAAAAAATGTCGAGCAGTAGCTAGAAAATAAAAGGGAGGAGGAGATCAGCTTTTGGTGAAAGGACTGAGAGAATAAAACCAAACCAGGCACTTGTCAACCTTTCTGTCCCTGGACCTTTCGTGTGCGTCTCCCTCTCAGTCCCCTTTATCAGGGAGCTCCAGATAATAACCTACATTCTCAGGCACATGGGAAATCAGTGGTGGAGGACAAAGAAAAGTTTGTTATGCTGCCAATTTGGAAAGCACATGAAGAAAAATGAGGTTGCTTGATAATGCTCATTCTTCTTCTGTGGGGCTGCAGTGTCACTCGCCCTGCCCAGACAGAATTAAATCAATTTTATCTGGCCAGGGGAGGATTTCAAGGACCTTGAATTTTATGGAGTTTTAAAAAATTGTGGGGTGTTTTTTCTTGGTTTAATTGTGGGGCTTTATTTATTTATTTATTTATGGTCTTTTTATTCTTCTGCCTTTTGGAATCGACAGTGGCCAAAATTGACCTTGGTCATATGCCCTAACTGTGCATTTCTTCCCTGATAAAAAAGCATTTCTTTTAAGCATACCAGGAACTTGGAATTTTGTTTTGGTGATGAATTCAAAATGGCTGTGAGATAGTTCCCCCTCAGAACCACATCTGAATTTTACCCTAACCTGGATTTGAGCTTTATTTGGATACTTCTTGAAGCTTTTTACTTGAAAAAGAATGAAGCTAAGCAATCAGGGGATAAATACTGTATCTTTGCTAAATGTACAGATCTAAACAACTTATAAAACATTGAAGTTTTAAAGCCTGTGGCTCAGGAGAAGAGTCTGATTTGGAGATAGTTAAAACATCTTTCAAAAAATACACATACAACTTGGCAAAGAAAGAAAAAATATTCTCAAAATTTCCTGTGAAGTTTTAGAATAATTCTGAGCACACTTTTTAAATGGCTTGCATGTTCTTTCTTACCAGGCTGTATTCTGAATTTTGGGTCCCACCTAGCTGCTGCTAAGCCTTCAGTGACCAAGTCCTAACCAGGTCAGACCCTTCATGCTTAGAGGGAAACACAGTCCTCATACACACTCCCAGAACTCTCCTTTTCACTCTGTTTTCCATAAAGCAACAGGCACACAATAAATTATTTCCATCAATATTAAATGCTGACTGCTGAATCCATATCCAGCTGGGTTTGAATTATTTACATGCTGAGACAGCTGCTGAAGGTGACACACTACTGGTTAGGTACACAGCTTGCTATTACCAGCCCAGATTTACTATTTAAAACCTCCAGGTGTAGAAAAGAGGTATTTAATTTTCTTTTCTCCCTCACTTCCCATCAGACCCAGTAAGTTGTCTGTCAGGGAGATGATGAAGCCACACTGAACATCTTCCAGTTATTGGCATGTTGAAAATCTTTGCCCTCATCTTCAAGAGATGATTTGGTCTCCTTTACTGCTTTGACTTCTCAATGGTGGTGATGTCTTGGCTGGAAAATGAAGAGTGGGTCTGAAGCTCCCACAGAAGGTCCATGCCAGCTCAGATTTCCAGATGTTCCAGGGAATCTGCCCCTCCTTCGTGGGCAGTTTGGAAGCAAAGCCTGTGCCCTGTTTTTCCAATGGCAATTTTGCTTGTTGCAGCTCTCTCAGGCAAAACCCACCCACCTGCAGCTTTTCTAGAATATTGAAGTTAATGGAGGTAATGAAAAGCTAATAGACTGGGGCTTAGAGGATTGCAAAGAGCCTGTCACTGCTCAGACAGCCCTGCAATAGAGCTCCTTCTTAATTAGAGGTGATTCACACATGACTTGCAATAGACCTGGTAGTTCTGAATAGCAGTGATATTTTCATATTAAGTTCTTATCTACTCAAGAGTAATGAAGCTTTAACTTTAATTAAAGGAAAGCTCCTTTTTTTCTTTTGTCAAGCCTGTAGGTCTAACCAGCTCTGAAGCACAGAAAACGAGCATCCTCTTCACTAATTTTCCATATTTAGTTCTGCACTTGATGGTTTTGCTTTCATCATGTCCCCTACACTCTTAGCACCTGAGCAGCCTCTGAAAAGGCACTAGAACTGTCAATGCAAGAGGAGAAACAGGCAACGAGGTGGGAAACTTTGCTCAAGGACTCCAACTGTGATAGAGTTAAGAACAGAAACAGATCCAGCTTCAGTACAGCTTCCAAACATTTTGGAACCCCAGGGTTGCCAAGCTGTGACACATGGCATGAAGTGACATTAATTACTGCATTCAGGGTGATGAGCAGCTGCTTGATGAGCAGCTGTTAATTTTCTAATTGATACAGGCAACAGCACAACCTCCTCCTCTCTTTCTGAAAAGAGAATGAAGAAGGACAACCTGCAGCCACCAAGATACTTTCTGAAAATTCATAAAATTCCCTAAGGCTTCTTGCCACCAATCAGATTTGCAGGATTCTATATTGTGAATTATTAGAAGAACAGTAATACTGTAAAGCTGACAGGAAACCCAAGCAAAGGAACCTGAAACCAAACCCCTCTCAGTTTCCCCATCCAACAGAGCACAGAAGGAAAAAAATCCCTTGCAGAATTCCAGCTCTAATTAAAGTGAGCAAAGAGTACTTTCAACACAAATGCAAATATTTATCCTTTTTACTTCTCATCTAGGCCTCCTGGCAAACCTAGAAAAGCATCTTTCCATTTCACTCAATAGAGGGAAAGAGACCCAAGCAGAGCTGTGGTCAGGAAGGGATCACACCCATCTGCAGCATCACTGCCTCAGGACCAAGACTTCCCTTTGGCAGTCAGCTCTGCAGAGAAGATGAATATTCCCTCCAGGAGCATCAAGCACATAGAAGGTGCTTGACTAACACAAAGACCCCAGCACAAAAATCAGTAATTACTGCACCTTCACTTGGGGAGCTAAAACATTTTGTAAAATAGAGAAACACCTAATTGGAGAAATGGGGAAACTCAAAGAAAGCAGAAGCTTCAATTAGTGCAGATATAGGAAAAGAGATTATTTAATCACTACATGCTCTGATAATTTCCATTTCATAGAGCTGGCTTCATTATGTATGTAATAACATAATTGTTAAATATAACTTGTGAACTTATCCTTTTTTCCTCTCAACAAAATAGCTGTAGATTTTGCTTTCAATATTTTTTTTTTTGTTATTCATTCATCAAAGTTTTACCAGATTCCAAATTAAAGAATTTCTCTCTTTTAACATAACTTCACAGCCAACTGGCTATAATTCAGAGAAGTCAAAGAAAATGAAAGTATAATTGAGTATGAGCTGTATTCAGCTTTCAGGCACTCTTGCTACACACCTGAGACTCAAGAAACAGCAAAATTTTTCTTTTATCAAGGACCACTTTTGTTACACTTTCAATGAGACTTCCCTTTTTTAGGGAAAAGCTCAGGTGGCCAGAAAGAAAACTAAATCTCCAGATCCCACACACCACTATATCTTTATGCACTGCCCTTTAAAAGATTTTTTCCCAATAGGTGTTGCCACAAAGAAGTTTATAACACAAAATTACAAACCACCCTCCAGAACCACTCAGTGGCTTTTAGCTGCAATGCAATTGTCTGTTAGAAAATAAGTAGCAATAATTTCCCTCACATTAAAAGCCTATAAAAATCTTTACTAAAGTATAGATGAACTTCCAAAATGTTGCTTTTTCTCCCCAAATCCTTTTATGTGACAAAAAAAAAAAAAAAAAAAAAAAAAGAAGAATAAGTATCATAAGAGGCTCATTATACATAAATACTTTTATTGTTGGTTATGGTACTTAGGATTTTCTCTCTGCCAGCTCACACAGCTTTGTCAGGGCATGCTGAAGGGACTCCAACAGAAATTCCTGAAATTATTATTTCTTGCATTTTTATTGTCTCTTGAGCATATAACCCCTTCCTCTATGGCATCCACCTGCATCTGACCTCCCACCCACCTGAGCAGCTATGGTGTCACATCAGCTCTTGTGCCAGCCCTGTGCCACCCAAGTGCTCAGCTCTTGCCAGGTTCCAGGAAACTTTCTTAGCAATGATAAAGGTTTTTGTCTTTTTTTTTTTTTTTTTTTTTTTTTTTTTTAAGTTATACACAGCATCTCTCTCTCACATCTGGAGAGTGAGATGGAACAGTAACAATTTTAAAGCTTCTTTCAATTAGCATTTTGTTTACAAATTCCTTTTTGAAAAACTCTTACTTTTTAATTTAATTTTTTTTTTAATTGTTAGCTGTTCCATAAGCTTTTCCAGGCCTAGGTAGGATGCTGCTCACGTACTTTGTAATGAGTCTTCCCACAGCAATCATAAACCAGCAGAGAGCATGACACACACCACAACAACTCATTACTTTCTGGGCTTCTAAGCACAAATTCCTGCAGCCCATCAGCACCCTCCTTTTCCCTGTGCAGAACTGTGCTTTTCCAAAGGGAAAGCTGGGTTTCATTCTCCAGCATGGAAATATCTCAGTGCTGGGGTCTCTGCAGAAGCCTCAGATTTTCTGTGAAGGATCCATGGGATTAAAACCTCCTCCTTAGGGAGGGATTTCTGCTCCCTGATACAGACATGGAGTGTGGGCCACGAGCTGAGCATGGAAACCAAATGAAACAAGGAGGGAATCAAACAGAATCTGAGGAAGAAAAAAAGTTAGTTTTTTTTCAGTTCATCTCAAATGAATGTAATTAAAGGAAGATTTATTTTAAAGGAAGGGGTTGGGGGGATGAGAAGCTCTACATCAGCTGGTAACGTGCACTTGCAGCCCAGAAAACCAAACCCTCTGCTGGGCAGATCTCTAAGCAATGCTCTAGTTTGGGGCCAACAGCAGTTTCCTCTAAAACTTCCTCCCACTGGAATGACAGTTCCTATTTGAAGCATTTTTCCCTCTCCCCTACAAACCAGAGGAGCTTGACACACAGTTGTGATGGGGCTCAAGCTTCACAAATGCTGAGGAAAAGTGCTAAAAGAAACCAGAATGGAAACAGATGACAGAAGGAAACTAGCAGAGGGTTTTCCTCCGTGATTTCCCCACTTTCCATCAGCAGGGTCACCAGCCTCAGATATTTATCAGTCTCATCTGCTGAGCCTGCTGCTCCCCCCAGGGCTTAGCCCCCCCTCAGTAGGTTACACTGATTTCTTCTCCCTGCCACAGCTTCCAAGAGCTGCCCAGCAGCTCAGGCACTTGGACTTTCTGCAAGAGAAAGTAGGTTTTTATTTCCCTTATTGATTTTATTCTTTTTGCTTTGGGGAGAAAAGATGAGAGGAGCACGGAGCAGGAAGGAGTTGCAGAGAGAGGAAGAATTAAGGGGATGGGTACAGAACTTCAGGGTTATTCAACTTTGTGCCACTGATTTCTGCCATAGAGTCAAACTGCAAGATAAATTTTGTTTAAAGACAAAACAAAAAAACTCCAACCAACCAACCAACCAACCAAAACCAAACAAAAAACCACAACCAGTCAACCAAAAAAAAAACCAACCCGAAACGAAACAAAACAAAAAAATGATTAAACCAATTCTTTAAAAAGTGAGGAGAGCACAGGTGCTTACACAGAGCATCAGAATATTTTATCTTGTTTGGGTTTTTTTTGAAACCAAACCTGATAACTGGTTACCACCTCTCTTTCTTCTCATGCTCTTTACTCTGGTTCACCCACTAATTTCCTGGTAAGGAAAACAAATGTGAATTTTGTTCCTACAGAATGACAGAAGCGACCTGGGAACACCAGAGCAAAATGTTCCACATCAATATTTACAGGTCCCAGCCCTGTGATGCTCCAAGGCATTCTGGCTCCCCAGAGCAGCACTCAGATGACACAACAGAATGAGACCCACGTCATCCCAAATGCCAACTGATGCTGTTCCAGAAGCAGAGCAGGGGCAGTCCTGGGGCTCAGCTCCTCTGCTTGCTCCCCAGCTCTCATGCAGCAGAAATCCAAGTGCAAAAGCAGTGAGCTGCATGGGGCTCAGGGAAATGCCTGCCCAAAAGTCACTCTGTGCATCAGCTTGGGGCTCAGCTCATCCCCTGACAAGGCTGCTTCACAGCAGGAGCCAGACTGGGGCTCCAAGGAAGGGCAGGAGGTGACATCCCACATCCCCTCCAGCTGAGCCAAGTCACCCTCCCAGCTGCAGTCTCTCATTAAAATAACAGAGGGCAAAACATTATAATTAATCCAATGACTATCATTTAACTACAACCTCCTTTTGACCTGCCCAGGTAGCAGAAAGAGACCTCTCAGGGTGTAAAACTGTGGCTTGCACCAGCTTGTGCCTCCTGCTCCATCACCAGGAGGAAGAGAAGGGGGGGACTGCAAACAGCAGCACTCTCAGCACTTCCATGGACAAAATCTTTGTTTTCTACTTGACTCCTGGAAATAAAAACTGACCCATATATCATAGTTAATCAGTTTTCCTGCTACATTATTAACTCCCACATCTGTGACATAACATTTGCTCCTGAACAATTAATGTTCAGCTCCACCCAAGGAGCACCATGAGTCCTGGGAAAGGATGGCCCAGACCTCCTGAGAAGTCAGGTCTGAGGGCACAAGGAGCACGGAAATACACACTCTGGGGAGACCACAGAATCCCAGAGTACTCTGAGTTGGAAGGGACCCATCAGGATCACCAAGTCCAAGCCCTGTCCCTGTGTAGGGCACCCCCAGGATCACACCAGGGGCCTGAGAGCATCATCCAAAAGCTTCTGGAACCAAGGAGAAGCTGAACCTCAGAGGTACAGGAAGGAAAGCCCCAAACACAGCACCTGAAGAGCATCCACAAAGAGGAGGCAGGAGCTGAGTGCCTTCAGGAGAGACTTCAGAACCAGGCTGGCAAGAAAGACTTGGAGATGGTGGCCCAGGGCCATCTGCTAGAATCTCCAGCCCAGAGGCAGACAGAAAGGACAGGGCTTGGACCACAAACAGCATCCTTAATACTCTCTGAAAAGATATTTGTTTGATTCTGCATTAGCAGGGATGAACTCAGGCTATGGAGACCCAGAAAGGCTCAGGAGGGGCTGAAAGGATGAGCAGGAGCAGCAGATGCTCCAGTTGGTGTGCAAAGTCCCAGCTAGCACAAAAGCTGCAGAAGGGATTCCAGCTGTTAAGCAAACAAAAAATCCCTCTGCTGCTGCTGCTGCTGCTGGAAAGGAAATGCTGAGGACCTAGACACACAGATACATTTTTCCCAGGTGCATACCTAATGGGCATTTGGGAAGATCTTAAAATTTTTTAATAAATTATTTTAAAATTGAATATATTTAATTGTTAATAATTAAAATGATTTCAATAATGTCAATAATTCTTCAGTTAGAATTGCACCACAGATGGCTGGGTCTTTACACACCATCTCTTGGCCATTGCTGCTTTACATCTCCTGATCACTGCTTCCTCAGAAGCAAAAGAACTCCTGAAGTTTTACACAGGTCTGGAGCTGCAGACATCCCCAGAGGCTCTGTGACAGTTTCAGCATGGCATGCCTGTAGTGCATTTTGTATCTTCTTTCCTTCAACTGCACTTATTATTTTGTGCTTCTGCTACCAAAATTGTTTACTCACCCCCTGCTGTTCCAGGAGCAATGGACAGCAAGCAGTGGTCAAATGAGATGGAAAAAGCAGTTGTATTTTATTTTCTTTATTTATAGAGAGACAAGGAATAGCTAAAAGGGAAAATAAAATGTACAAAAGCATAGAGAAACTAAGTGGGAGGGTAATCAGGGAGGATCATGTCTATCAGAGCTAGAGCCAGCCTGGTGGCAGCTGGCTGTATCCAGGCTGCATAGCAGAACAAACCTTTCAACAACAGGACTCTGGCAAAATCTTTAAAAATTATGTCAATAGCCTGGGTTTGGAATATTTGACATCAATTTATATCTGCTTAGATGATTTAAGATTTTGGAGAAGGACTGGGAAGTGCTGGGGTAATGCTTCAATTTGATGCTCTGAAAGGTCTTTTCCAACCCAAATGGTTCTGTGTAAAATACTGCTTTGGTAAAAATACAAATTACAGAAATATGTTCCACTTCCAGTCCCCATGCATTTGCTTTCCTGGATGGGGCAAGCACATAAACTTGCTGGAAGCACCTGCTCTACAATAACACTTTTTCTAACATAATACCTTAAGGCACTCCTTAAATGTGCATCTCGGAGTCAATGCAATATTCATGGATTCACAGGATTTATTCATGGCTTTTCTTCTACTTAATTCTGTCACTTCACTATCTCCAGTATCCAAGAATGGGAAAACTTAAATGAGAATTTAAAAAAAAAAATATTTTGGGGCAGTCATCCATATTTATACAAGCGGTTTGTAAGTCAAAGAATTTTTGTAAGACCTAGGAATATATCTTAGAATATTTGACCTGATGAATACATCAGTCATTACCTTACAGCTTGAAGTAAGTTACAGTTCAACTTTGCCCTGGTAAAACACTTTTTCTTGCACAGCTTAGCATGTGGAAGCAGAGAAAGCACCTTTTATGAAGGGAAAAATGAAAAGAAAGATCCTTGGTGGATCTCACCGAGATCTTTAACCTCACTCTTTTTTCTTTAACCTCTTGTAACCATCTTTAACCTCACTCTATTGAAGCCAGTTCCCCCCTGTGCAGGTCTGATTTGCAGAAAAGGGGAAATGGGAGGGCAATGGGACAGAGAGAATCAGACCTACAGTAACCTAAGGCTCCTGAATTTTTTGTTTTACAAAGCCTCAGGCAAAGGGAAATTATCTACAAGGGGAAAAAAAAAAAAAGAAAAGAAAAGTGAGTGCAGGGACCTGAGCTGGTTTAGCACTGAAGTGATCTTGTTGGTACCAGAAGGTCCCATCCCAGCTGTGCATTCAGTACCACCATGGGGAGAAAGCCACATTTTGCCCCCAGAGAAAAGAACCAAAATCCCAAATCAGCTTCACAGAGAAGCTACCAAGGGCCAGAAAGTGTCAGCGTTCACCAAGTGGCATCCTGCAGCTTCCTGCACTTGTTCCCAGTGTGAAGAAATCAGAAATAATTTGATGCCTCAGCCCTAATGTCAGTATCAAAGCTGACAAATGCCTCTCAGAGCTCTCTGCCTGCCTGGTGAGCTCAGCTTGCAGTGCATCCAATTCCTACAGCACTTTTTTTTTTGCCTTCCAGTTACCCACAGGCTGAGCACAGGGAAGAAAAGGGAGGAAAAGCAGTGGGAACGAGGCAAAATATTGTGTGAAGCAATGGCCGTGCACATTTCCCTGTGATAAAGGTTCTGTAGGCTGCTTCCAGGCACTGAAAACACAGCCCAGAGCTGACTGAAGTTGGGGAGCTGTTGGCCAGAGCAGAGAAATTGTTTTCTGATGGAAATTGGGCTACCAGGTGGTTTGTGTTTCAGGAGCTGAGTGATGCAATCATAGGGATGTCCTGACACTCACTCAGCTTCAAATGAATGAGCCTGGGCAATTTCTTCTTCATCAAAAATTACCGAGAAATGCAATTAAAAATTACCAAAAAATGGAATGAGGCACTTTGAACAACTTTATAGACGAGGTGTGAGTTGCCCTGAGCTTTCACCACAGATGCTGGGTGAGGTTTTGCCTGATAAATGAATGGTTAAAAGAAGTTGTACCTAAACAAAAGGAAAGTGGTTTAAAACTGGGCAAAACCTTCCCCAGATGCCTTATCCTTCTGCTTAGCCTCAGGGGACACATCTGAAAGAGGGGACCAAGCCAGGACAGATGGCAGCCACCACAGCCTTGAGTCACCCACCTTTGCCTATGGCAGGTCCTGGTGGGTGCCTCCAGGCAGTGAGGGGGGGCTGGCAGCAAAGGGTGCCCCAAAGGTCCCATCTCAGCATCCCCCTCACACAAACTGACCTGCCAGGAGGCACAGGGGTGATTGCCTTGCTCTCTTGTCATACATGGTCAGCACATCCTAAGGGGAACCACCCCCCCAAGCTCTCCTGGAGGCACAGCCTGAGCCCTCCCAGTTCTAACTGGGACAAAACCCAAGGGTTAAGCATTGGTACATGTGGCCTTGGAGAGCACAGCATGAAGAACAGCAGCACAGAGTGACAAAGCTGGGAGGTGGCATTCACCCAGTGACATGTTTAAGGCTGCTCATCAATGCACAAGTCCCTTGTTTGACCCCCAAGGCTGCCTGGCACATGGGAACCTCATTTATTCTCTTCCCCTGCCAGGCACTGGATGCTCCCCAGGCACCTTGAAAAATCACTAAATCCTCCCCTGCAGGCTGCAAGGACTCAGGTGCCAGCAGTTCCTTCTCAGCATCCCCTTTTGCAGCAGGGAAGGCCTTGGTACTGCCTTACTTCAGGTGAATTTGAGATCTTCACAGGTGGGTGCTGACCCAAGGCATCCCTTGAGAGATGGAGGAATAACTGGGTCTACACAGCTCAGGATGGGAGGACACATAACTCAAAGGTCCTTGCAGAAGACTCTTTGCTCCCCACACCATTCCCTATCAGCTGCTGCTGCTCCAAATAATAATAAATAATAATAATAATAATAAAAATAATAATAATAGTTTATCCCTTAGAGACACCACGAAACCAAGAGGTCCAAATCCATCAGCAGCCAAGGTGCACAAAGGAACCAACCTAAGAGCAGAACCAATTGCACAGACAGCACCAGCAGAGGAGAAACACAACAGCTTCAGGGGAAGGGGAATTGCACCTCCTGCACCCAGGGCAGGTGATAGAAGGCAAAAGCACAAACAGATTTCCCACTGCCACCTAACAGTCTTTCTACTTCTGCATTTTTTGATATCCATAAACTAATAAAGAATGACAGGTTGCCATGGAGACAACAAAACGTGCTGAAAAAGATGCTGCCAGTGTGAAAATGTCAGAGCTGAGGGTCCCTTGGTGCCCCCACCACATCCCCCTGGAGCCCAGCAGCTGTGCCACCAGGACCATCCCTGCCAGGGAGCAGATGCCCCTTTGGAAGCAGCCAAATTCCAAGTTTAACAGCCATGATAAGGGGTTGGGAAGTTCTTGTAGTTGTACAAACTACAGCAAACTTCTGACTTGCTGGTGAAAAAAAAACCCAATATGAAATAAGCTAATTGGCAATTAGCAAAAATCTCTGTGGAACCTGCTCTGCTCCTCAGGGCCAGGAAGGCAAGGATGAGAGTGGAATAGCCTCAAAAAAATCAGACACAAATTTTAATACAAATGAAATTTTGTATGTAATAAGCTATTACTGCCTTTATTTTACTTTTTTGTTTGTTTGTTTTTCTGTATAAAACATCTGAAAAGATTGAAACTCCAGTGGTTAACTTCTAACCTTGGTTGCTTTTTTTTTTATAAAAAAACCCCCACATTTTGTTCTTCTTGATGGTTGTCCTCTGCTGTTTCACCTTGATTTTAAATTGAAAGCCTGCCCATATTTTTTCTTACATAATAGCAATTGAGCTAATAATAGTGACACACAGAAGTAAATTTCCTCCCTGCAGGTCTCAGTGTGCTCCACGTGTCAAGAGAAAATATTTTAATGGATTGCCACCCAGTGCAAAATACTCAGGTGCTTTCAGGTAATGCAGGGCAACAACCAAACAGGAGATAGAAGGACTGGAAAAATGCAATATTCACAATAGAGTCATCTAGTGAAAGGGAAGGGAGAAGGAAACTTTTGTGGCTGAGCATGTAATTACCCAGGTTGAAAAGAGGTCAGGGCACTGAGCCAGAGCTGCAGCAACTTTGCAGAAGCAAATGGGTCAGATGCAGAGTTAATGTTTGCATGGAAAAAAAAATAAAAATAATGGGGGGTGGGGGGAATCAGCAGCAGTGCAGGGACTCACTGGTGAAGCACAGGTTGGGGAAAGAATCAAGATCAGGATGGGATTTTAAGGAATTTTCCACCCCAGTGATGCTCTGCCTGAGCAGGCTTAACAATACCCTGAGCAAAGTGAGAGAGAAGGAGGAGAGGGGGAAACCCAAACCCCCACAACAGGGAAAAGCTGGGAGGTGTTTCCAGTACTGGGACTGGTCATGGAGGAGTAGAGATAGGGAGAAGTTTATCAGTGGAATATTTAAGGAATTAACTTTACAAAACTGTTGCAATAGGTTTAACCCTCACCAACACACTGAGTCTGTTTACATCATGAAAACAGAGCTGGTAGCTCCAAGGTGGAACAGACATCCTGAGTTCACACTGCCTTGAACTGGGTTATCAAAATGGTTTTCTTACAGAAAAAGAAGTCGATCCCTCTGTCCTTGCAGGAAAGCAGAAAGTAATATTTTAACGAAGCCATGACTTCTTGTATCTAAATGACAAAGCAATTTTTGCAGCTCTTCAGCAAATATTTGCATGTATAAACAAGAAAATAGGATGCAGCAATAACTGATGGCTCTCCATTCATCCCGAGGAACAAACACAGACAAGAATTTGGGCAGCACAAGCTACCCCAGTGCTCACCAGTGTTCTCCACCCATCTGTCCTGGTGGGCAGAGAACATCTGGAGGGAACATCTGGAGGGAAGAGCCCCTGGCAGAAGGGGGACCCTGCCAGGAGGAAGCTTCTCCCGTCCCACTGAAGGCAGAGAACTTCCAACATTTCATAGGCATTTCCCTTTCCTTCTCCTAAATGAACTCCTGTGAGGACTGCACGATGTATTATCAACACTGTGCTAAAGCTTTTCCAGAACTCTGATGTCAGAAAAAAAGAAAAAAAAAAAGTGTAGATACTTGGAGAATTCAGGACACAAAAGCAAGCCAGGGCAAACCTCATGTTCCTCATCATCTGCTCCTCCTCTCAGTGACAGGGGTGACTTCTACTATCTATGCTTGCAAACCATGATACTAAAAAATTAACAACCTCAGGAGTCATTAATTTACTGGAAAATACATTTTGGGCATCATTAATTTATTGGAAAATACATTTTCTTTGTGTCCTTGGATTTCTCATGCAGCTATCCTTAGCAGAGCTCTGTGAGAGGAAACTCTTCTGCTAGACAAACCCTTCTTCAACCAGAGAAACTCCAAACCACCTAAAAATCCTTCTGAAAATCTAGACAACTGGTTTTCAAAGCCCACTGCTTCTGGGACTCACCTCAAGTTGTGAGAGCTCCAGATTCCATCAGCACTTGAGTTCCTGCCATGAAGCACCAGCGACTGGAGTCCTAACACCCCAAATATTGTCTGAAGGTCAAGATGTTCACAGGGGACAGGAGTGACCAGTTTCAAGCTCCTAACCTGAACTACATTCCCAGGACTTGAACATCTGACACTCTGTGTCTGTTCTACCAGGCCAGGTGGCTGCTCCCCTCTGGGTACCAGAAACCTCCCCTCTTGAGGAGTGAGAAATTTGGATAGTCAGAGACTGTCCTAGATGTAGTTAGGCTCTAAAAATACACAGATATATATATGCACACATCTAGGTGTATATATATATATATGAACAATAACATTCCTGCATTTTTATTTTTTTTTTAAGCAGGGAATAAAAGAAAAAATATTCTTTAAGATGGGAAAAAATAGAAATACCATCCCAATAGAGCCCCTGATAATTATTTCAGGCACAAAGATCTCATCTACAGTGCATTTTCTGCAGCTTGGGTTATGTAGGCCATGGAGAATGTTCTTTCTATAAGATATTGGAAGAGGAATCTGATCTTTTTATTCCTCCAGAACCTTGGCTTCTCAATAAACACTTGATGTGTGGAGATGTGAATTAATTGTGCCTAATATGTCTGCATGTATAGAAAGTATGTGCATGAGTATTAAATATGTGCACATATATTTATAATTTATTGAAGTATTTATAAATATTTATAATACTTATATTTCCTAGATAATTTTTATATATTTAAATTCCATGTATAAATATATTAAATATAGGGTTATTCATAGCTTGTAGATTCCACCAATATCCAGACAGTTCAAGGTCCCCTTTTCTTTCAGTCTGTGACCAGCTTATCTCTTATAGATGAAATAACTGGAACTGGGCAACATCTTAGCCTGGGGATTTTCAGAATGTCAGTCTGATTCACAGTTTGCACTTTATTTTTTTTTCCCTTAGCAAAATAAGATTCAAACACTTTATTTCAAGAAGTTTCTACTTCAAAAGATAAATCTGCTTCTAAAGAAGCATGTTCCTTTTTTTTTGTTTTGTTTTGTTTTTCCCTTTTCTTTTTAATGTATATGAACAATTCTGATGGGTTGAATGTTCTGGGGACACAAACCACCATCAAAAGCTTTGGAACTTGCCCAGAGGACAGGAGCTGCATTTGGCAACCACTTCAGCCCTGTCTCAGAGGGGAATTCCTCTGGACACCTTCTGCTGATTTCATTCTGTGCTGCTCAACATTTTCACCCCAAAGTTTCTTTAAAAAAAGAAAATAGCTACTCAGTGGCACCTCCAGCTGCCTGTTCCCGAGGGATCTATACCTGGAAGGGGTGTTGGTGCTCCTGACTCACCCAGGTTGGCAGCAGTGTGTGGGCACCAGCTCAGCATCCTCCCAAGCCTGGGCTACCTGCCTGGACCCTCCTGCTCAGTCACATCCATGTTTATCTTCCCCCTCCTAACAGGATAAAGACATGAAAGTAACAGGATTCCAGCAGCAGGGATTTGATAGTTACCAATTTTGGACATCTTATCGTTGCTGAAGCTCTGTAAACAATACTGAAGAATGATCCCCTGGCTCCATGAAGTTCCCTGCTGGGGTTGTGACTTTGCTGGACCTGACAGTCATTTTTTTTTTCAGAAACTACTTCTCTGCTCCTCTGAGGAGCTCCAAGTTTTGCCCATTCCTCTAAGATTTTTTTCAAATACTATTTTAAGAAATTTAAAAATTATTAGTAAATATATATTTATTAATCTAATATCTGGTTTTCCACATCCTCCTCCATTTCCTAAAACCACACCAAATGTTTTCCTGTTCTGTACTACCTGTCCCTGATTCAAGGTGACAAAAGTCAAACTCCATGATACCTCAGCAGGGAAAATCTCTGTTTTCAACTGCTTTTAGCTGTTTGTCTGAGTAGCTCCTCACTCTACACCTGGACCTATGGCTCTCCATGCTTATTCCAGAGCAAGAAAAAGACTCAACCACAACCACCACCACCCTTAACTGTGCTCCTGCAATACTGAAGATGTGGCAAGCAGTTCTCAGCCTTTATCAGAGTCTTTCTCCCAAGTGCTCCCTGCAGTAGTGGGGATTCCCATTCCTGCTTCTGCTCCTACATTGTCTCAGCTTTGCTGCCCTTTGTTCTGCTCAGCTCCTTGCTGCTCACTCCTCTGGAGGACCAGGAGAGGAGCCCTGAGCATCAGCAGAGCCCTTGGAAAAGACTCATCCAAGGAGCTGGGAGGAGCCCTGCAAGGAAAACCTTCAGTTCCAGCATCTCTCACTGGCAGCAACACAGGAGAAAGCTCAGACTGAGTTTTCTATAGAAATCTCAGAATCAATAGAGACCAAGAGGCCCCCCCTGAAGGTCTGGCACTAGGTGGGTGCTGCACGGGGGTCTCCATGCTCCCCCCATTTGCTTTTGATTGAAGAATTGCAATGTGCTCAACAGACAAAACCCCATCCTGGCTCAGTTTGCTGGATGAAAGATCAGGTGATGAGGGAACCCAAAGATGAGCAAGAAATAACTCCTATGGAAGAGGAAAAGCCTCAGGAGAGCAGTGGGAGGAACACAGCCTCACACTGTGCTGCTGAAGGTGGCTGAGATCTGATAGCAACACAAAAATATCTTCCTTGCAGAAGGGGCTTTGGCTCAACAGCTCCTGGCGTGAAGCCTCAGAGATGATTCTGGACTCTGCTTTTCCTGAGTAGAGGCAACCCAGGAGATCTTTGGTGCTAAACAAAGAAAACATGTGTGGGAATCTTTCCCACTTTTCATTCTGCTGCATTGAAGGATTAATCTTTTCCCCCTCTTCTTTCTTCTCTATTGAGATCTCAGTCATTGAATTGGAATGTGGGTAATTTCCAATGATTTAGGAACAAACACCCTTCCAGCCCTGGGAAATCTTTATCCAGCTGCCCACAAACAAGTTGCCAACACAGTCAAATTCCACTAGGAATAAAGATAGTGGCAAAAAAACCCCACCACCACCACCACCAAAAACCAACCAAACAGAAAAACCCCCACCCCACCTTAATAAATTTACACAAGAAAAATAACCTTTCATCAGTCCTGGGAAACAGGAAAACAAAGGGGTTGTGGCTTAATTGAGAAGACTGAGCTCTGAGGCACATGGATCTCTGGAGAAATAGGAGCCATCCTATTGAACCGAGCTCCAGCAGTCCTGGGAATCCAAGCTGAGCTTCACTTCCAGCACTGAGGACACCCAGGTCCATCTTTAGCCTCAGGGGAGGTAAAAGTGGTGAAGCTGAAAGTTCAGTGGGAGCAAAAGGCAGGAGCAGAGTTGGGGAGCTGCTTGTCTGAGCCTCCTCAGGGTGAGGAGCTGAGCCTGACCAGCTGCCTGGAGATGGGTAAGGGATAAATTCAGAACACAGAGAGCTGAAGGACTGCCAGAGCTGGCTGATCCTGCTGCTCCATACTTCTGTCCCCCAACTTTCCAGCCAGCCTGGGTCTAACCTCTGGGGGTAACCTCTGCTCAGGGATGCTCTCCCCTGGGCCTTTTTCTACCTCCCCATCAGTCCCCTGCAGAAAAGCTGCATGAGGAAACAATTAATAAGAATTGGTGGCAAAAAGGAAGAATGGCCACTGATTAGCAGTTTCTTTAAGCAGAGGAAAACCAGGTTTTAAGCAGGAACTGGGCTTGGGAAGGGGCTGAAACCCCTTGTCCTTTTTCCCTCAGTCTGCCACGTGCTGCCTGGCTGCACCAGGTTCCCTTTGCCACACACACTCAGGCTTCCAAAACCAACTTATCTCATGTCTTTTGTTCTCCTCAAGCCTTTTTAACAGGAGACTGAATAGGAGCAAGATGAAGCGGTGAGGGGAAGAGGAAAGGAAGGCAAGAAATATCTTTACAGCCCCAGACTAAACTCTGATAACCACTTCCATCTCCACTACAACAATATTTGCCTCGAGGAAAGGAGTTTATTCAGCTGCTCAGGAAAGAGGCTCCAACACTTTTCTGATAATGAATTTTCCTTGGGATGCTGGGGACTCAGAAGCAGCACATGCCATGGAGCCAAAGCCCTGAGGTTTGGATGGGGGGGGGCTCCACTTTTTACCATTTCTCTGCTACTGGCAATCAAAAATAAATACCTAGGAGGAAGTCTCCCTCAGCTCTACAGATTAGTCTGAGGAAATCCAGGCTGTTTCTATGGACAGGACTCCAGGGTGTTGCTCAGAAAGCCCAAGGTCAGCTTGCTGCTCTGCCACACACTCTTAGAAACCATCAGGAAGCCCCTGGGACAAACCTATGGGGATTATTCCAACTGCTTGCACCCTTCTCCCTGCAGACTCTCATGAAATAAACCACTGCAGGGCTTCACAAATCAGGAAAAAAATGATCTGCAGTCCTACTGATTCACCCAATGAGGGTTTGGCTGGGACTCCTCTGCAAACAGCCCCTCTTCTTGTGGGGAAAAAATATTTTTATTTATAGGAAACATTTATTCTCAGGCTCTGCTGTGCAAACCCCCTTGATGGTAACACCTCCACCAGCAGCTCAGGGGATTCTGGGCCACAGGGCAGCACTAAGATGCCTTATTCAGTACCAGACCCCTTACATTTCTAAGAACCAATTTAATCCTAGTTTAAGTGATGAGATCACTGACCAAGTAGTTTCTTTCTTACATTCCTTACCATGTTCATCTCACCAGAAAAAGACCAAAAAGGTTTTTAAATGGTTTGTTAAACCAGGACAGTTAAAGGGTTTGTGCAGCTGTCAGGCCCAGTTTCTGGGCAAATCCCATATTTCAATCAGTCAAAAAAAATCAATAGATTAATAGATTTTTTTTTTTTTTTTCCCCATCATCACTCTTCAAAGCTGGAAAAGCATAAAAAGCAGCATAAACCCCAGGTCTGGTGTGGTTTAAGACAAAACCCCAGAGCCATGCAATCAGCTGCTGCTGGAAGCTCAGCCCAGGGCAGCACACAAACACTGAGCCCTCACCAGATTGGTAAAACACATCACTGAAAGAGGCTGAAAATGTTTCCTCTTTGCTGTGTAGTACAGAAGCTGCCATATGATCCACAGCTCAGCTCTGCCATAGCCCTTGCATTACTATTTTGTTCCTTAAATACAACTCCTACCTTGGTCCAACCTTTTCATCTCAGACAAAACACACACATAGAATTATTTGGGAAGAAAAACACTGAAGGAAATATGATTTATGTTAAAAGCCTCAACGAGCAGGTCTGCTGCTGTTATAAGGCAGATATTAAGAATATTTCTATTAAGAATGATGCTTCCTTTAACCAACCTTACTTGCAGCCACTTTCAGCCTTTTCAAACAGCCCTGGGGAGTTCCCCTTCAGTTCCCCAAAAGCTCCAGGACTTTTGCAGGCAAGTTTTAATTTAAACAGCCCCCTGCTGATTTTTATTTTTCCAGAATACTTTCTTTTTCCTCCTTCTGCTCTTGTCTCCCCCCTTTCAAGATGCAAACCAGTCCCAGGTACCTGATGATGGGGTTTTGGCTAAAGCACTCCTGGTTCTAGCAACACACAGGACAGAAAAGAATCTGAAGGGAATGGCCAGCATGGTTTTCAGAGCAGGTAACATGTAGTAAATTCAACCTCTCAGCCGTGTGCTGGAACAGCATGAGAGAAAAATGGACACCCACCAATTACCTGAACACTCCATTCTGTTCCAAAAAGCATCTGTGACTGGGGCATTTAATGCAGCAGCAGACCACAAAAGTATTCAAAAATCACAAGTTTGTCTTTGCAACCCTAATCTTTTGAATGTTTTGGCTGAGACCCATCAAATTGCTTCCTTCTGGTGTGTTTCTGTAATTCCAATGGAATTTGACAACATTTTCAAATTGTGTTTTATTATCACGGAGTTCATTTGAAGTTAATCTCACTGCAGTTTGCTAGCAGAGTGAGCTGGATCTGCAGTCTTCTAAGGAGAATTTTCTGGGACCACTTAATTCTGGGGGGTGATTTTCCCTACTATTATCCTGGTACAGCAAATCCTTCTAGAGCCAAAGGAAGGGGAGGACTGCTGGACTGGACTGTGGGAGGAGGCAGCTTCCTGCTTGATGCTTGCTTTGCATCAAGGGCTTCTCCATCCTAGTGCTTCTGATAGACATTTCTGCAAGTCTGTGCTTCTTTCCAGAGTAGAAAAAAAAATTACAATTAGCCTGGATGCATGGGCAGGATACTTGTTTTTTGGAAAGATGCACTGCCAAAGCCTTGTCTCTGGCTGCACTCCTGCCAGGTGCCCTGACACGGGGCTGTCCATGGCACACATGAGCCCTTTGCTGCAAATTCCATCTGCTCAAGGCTTCAGTAGGCTTGCACTCAACTAACCCTCTCACTGTTGCTTTATCCCTTTATCATTTAATTAAATCATCAATAATTGAAATTCCGAGGCAAAGCTCAACCCAAGTGACTAGGAAAGGGCCAAAGAGAAAAGATACTGAAAGACTTTATTTCACAAGCTGAGGGTGGGGGGACTGGCATTTAAAGTCTGCTGGCTTTTCCTTACTACACCAGAGTTCTGGGAAGCAAAAGGCTCCCAATGGCTGCCAAAGCCTCAGCCACCCTGAGACATGGACACCAAGGTGGCTCCTGACTCAGTGTCCACCCGACACAGCCATGGCCTCCCAGGTCACTCTTTAACAGCAGAGTTAGTGGCCAGACAGATCATTTTAACCTCTGAAAGGACAGCAGAACAGTTCTAGAGGGTCAGTTGAGGTCCACAGAAGCCCTACAAAGGGGCCAAGGGCATCTCCCCAAGGGTTCAGGGTGAGGCTGCTCAGTGGGATGAAAAATCTCATCTGCCTTCTTCTTTTTTTTTTTTTTTTCTTGTCCTCTCCTAAACAACCTTCTCCCCACCATGAGGGAGGATTCACTAAAATCTGACATCATTCAGATGCCCTGCAGTGGCTGGTACACAAATTCTGTCCTGGAACAACACTGAGACATTATTTGATCTTCTCTCACCACAGCTCCTGGACACTTCACAGTGTGTCCAACCAACCTCAAGATGCTGGAAACAATTAACCAGTTAATCTCTCACTATTTAAACACTTAAAAAGGAAAAAAAATATCTAAGATGTTGCAAAAATAATCCATAGAAAGTATTTTTACTGTGTATCTTTAATTGAGGAACAGCCTGATTTGTATCTGGAGTAGCAGCTTCTGCTCTAGATTAATGATTAAAGTTCCCAGATCTTTAAAAGCAGAAAAAATTCCGTCTTTGTTTTAAGTTCTCAGATCTTTTAAAGCAGAAAAAAATTCCATCTTTGTTTTGACCAGATATACTGATCACTCCAGAGGTTGTGATGACACTTTCCTGACTCCTAGGGATGCCACACAGCTTAATAACAGCAGCTTGGGAAGTTCTTTGTGCCCTCAGGAAAATCAAATTAAGCATTATTATCCTTAGGACAAATCCCACAGCCCGAAGGGACAGAACAGAAAGCAGAAGATGATACAACACAAACACACTTAAATTCCAGGTTAATTTATAACTCAGGTTCATTTTAAAAGAGTATCTATCTATCTAAACATGGTGTATGAGATCTGTGGGAATGTGTTCCACATGGCACTAGGAAGATCGGAGCAAATTAAATCTTAGGAACCCGTTTTTTCCTGTGCAAACCTCCCAAATTCACTGGAGTTGCACCAGGGTAAGATTTGGCCCAGGACATTGACTGAAACATCCAAAGGCTGAGATTGGTCAGAAATTCAAAATACATTTGCATTTAATTCAAGCTGAGTAAACCTGAGGACTTCCTGGGGAGCAGGGGAAACACTCTGTGTTCCATCCTCATCTCTCTGAAATTATTTTATTCCCCAACACCCCTGCTCCTTGTTTGTCCCCATGATCAGAATCAGGCTCCAAGCTTCTTGCCATCTGCTCTGAAACCTCCCAGTCAGCTGTTCCATGCTGAAACCCTTGGAATTCCTGCAGGAAAAGGCTGCTGGTGTGTTAAAGTGTGAACCCAGACTGACTGCAGGGAGAAATCTGAAGGAAAACAACTGATAGCTAATGAGGCATTGTTCCCCACATCTCCTGTGGCTCTGCTTCAGCACATACTTGCATGCTCAGGGCAGATATTTATTCAGGACTTAGGAGAAACTTCCCTTCCTTCAGCTATAAAAGAAACCACGGAGTTTGTTTTCACACTGGAAGATGCTTGTGCAATCCCATCAATTCAAACAGAGCCAGAAGGTGGCAAAAGCCTTCACTGAAACCCTTGAAATACTCTGATTTCTGCACTTTTGCAATTAATTAGTCACTTACAGCCCAGTAGAGCAGTCAGAAAACTAGCCAAAAGAAGAAATCCCCATCTTTCCCCATAGATCTCTCATCTAACCACAGACATTAAAATTTTCTGGGACTGAATTCTTCCAAGACACAATAGAAGAGGTAAGATTTATTCATCTTTAAAAGCCTCTATACACTTTCTCTTCTTTCAAGGGGAAAGCACTGGATTTCAAGTATTTTTCCTGGAAAGCCCTTCAGCCAGCTCCCTGCCTCTCCCTGACTTACACACTCCTCAGCCCTGATTTCTGTCACTTTCTCTCCTGCACACCAGGAATGTAAATATAACATTCACTCAGGCTCGTCAGGCAAGGGCTCCTCCATCACATGAGCCCTCAAAAGAGCACACTGATAATGGGGGGAAAAGCCTGAACTCTCAGAAATGAAAAAATTGTTTCCCACTCTTTTACCTGCAAACGGATTCACCCTAGGGATTGGTTAGGGTTACCCCCACCAAGCCAAACAACTCCATTCAGGGGTCTCTGTTGGTGCTGCAGTGTTAGTGAAGTTTATTACAGAAAGTGAGAGGCCCAAAGCCAGCACCTCCATCCCAACAGGGTTACAGCTGGGGAGGGATGGGGCAGGAAATCTTTCCCATGGCTAAAGCCCAAGGCAGCAGCTTGCTTCTCCTTGCCACCACCCCAGGATTATCATCTATTATCTCTTGTAAAAGAACCTCAGAGGCAAGAGGAGCCCGTGTGTCAAACAGATAAATGGGAGTACACAGAAAGAAACAAGTTATTCCCCTGAAAAAAATAAAACCCCTCAGAGCTGGGAAAATAATAATAATAATAACAGTTGTTTGCTTTGGCTTTTTTCTCTAAATGCTGACTTCTCTTTCTGCTGTGCCAGACGCAGCAGCAGGTAGACTGTCAGGACATGAAAGGAAGCACAGAATAAATCTCAGCTTTGTTCCCCAGAGTGAAGAGCTCTCTGGCCTGCTGCTGCTTCTGAAAAGAAACAAATAGGGGCTGGGAGACAATTGCCTGGGTCTTAGTCCTGTTGTCAATGGTTACTTGTACATTTTCTTAGCTTCATTTCACTTGTATTTTTTTTTTCCTTACCCTTCCATGGAAAACCTTAGGTACAACTCCTCCTTTCCCCTGTGCTAGGAAGGAGTCTGACAGGTGCTTCACCCCAAGTCCCACAGACATTGTAACTAGTTAATAAAGGTTTAATTGGAAGCATTTTAGCTAAGGACTAATAAAAAGCTTGATAAAAATATATAAATATACTAAAATTATATAAAAATAATCACATTGTTATGGAAGAAAATAACCTCCTAGAATAATGCTGCTAAACACTATATGTTATTTTATATTATTTTATAAATATCAGTGTGTATTATATGTTAATATTCTATGATGTATTGTATTATAACAATTAACTATGCATCATTTAAGTAATAATAAATTGAATAACTTCATAGCATTTAGAAGGGTAATGTTTTACCAATAGATTTGTAAGGAAGCTGAGAAATGAAGCCACAGCTAATGTGGGGAGCAGGTAGGAAAACCCAAATGGTGTTCAGAGTGGATTATCTCCCTACTAATTTCAGTATCTCTCAGTCTACACTACATTTAATGGGCACAATCAATGAAATAAAATGCATACTACTTTACTGGTCCAGAGGTTTCATTAGGCAAAATAAAAAACCAGGAAAAAAAAGGATTTTTTGTTGCTGTTAGGTGTTTTATCTCCCTCTAATCTTCCTGAAGCTGTGGTCAGTCTGACCTCAGAGAGGAGCCTCAGCTCTTCCCAAGCTGATGATGATGAGTGCAGAACTGATCACCCTGGGAGTTTTCCAGCACCAGGAGCTTCACTGTCATTTCCCAATGCTTTTTTCTCTTGTTTTAAGAAAACAACTGCTAACAATTAGCACAATAAACCATTGTAACAGGTTCTCTGTCATGCTGACAGTCTGCAGCCACCTGAACACATCCCAGAGCTCCTGCAGACTCTCAGCTTTGCTCCTGGGCTGCCCAGTTCTGTGCCAAACCTCACCCAGAGCTGAAACTGCTGGTTTAACCACAACATCGTGAGGCCTTTTGAGAAATCTTTGACAAGCACACTTCAAACCCCAGAGTGACAAAAACCTTTGCAGCTGGCACGGAAGAGGGAGGGGAGATGGAGAGAGCATCTTCCTCCTGCGGGATTTCTGCCTGCATCCAGCCAGGTGCCTCCACCCTGCAGAGGGTTTGGTTCCTTCCACACATCATTCCAGCTTTCCCTCTGCTTTAACAGATGGGATTGGTCGAGCTGCCTCCACTCCCCCCAGCTCTGCTGGCTTTTGGGAGGTGGGAACAGTCTGATTTTCCAAAGCTGGGCAAGCAGAGGCAGCAGAGCAAGGAGGACAGGAGTACCCTGAGCCCTGAACACATCCACACCCAGAAACCATTCAGACATTCCTGGGTGACCAGAGCCAGGGAAGTGCCAAGGGGAGCTCTTCTAAAAAGGCAATAGGAGCATGCTGCAAGGAGCCACTTCCCTGGCTGTATTTATATCCATGGGGATAAATCCAAAATCCATGCAATAAACTGCCAGTGGCTGCTCTTAGGAACCTCTCAGTGGTCAGATGGACAGAAGGCAAACAGGTATAGCAGGCTAAAACCCTTTAAAGGAAACAGCCTACTCTCCATCATTTTTTGGTAGAAGAATACAACAGAGAAAGTGATTTACTACTTTAACCACACTGGTACCTGGGTATTCCAGTCTTTGCTCTTGGACAAAACTATTGGAACAACTTCTGCTCTCACTCCTGCAAATGTAAGTCTGGGACAAATCCATGTCTTTCAGCAGGGTTGGGATTTACACTGGTGTAAATGAAAGCCAAATCTAACCTGAAGATGGAGATTAAGACCTCTGAACCAACACAGAGCTCTGGGCTGCTGCCAAGGCTCACATTTCAGAGTATTTTCACTCCTTGGAATGGAATATCTGCAAAGCCTTTTGTGCTGCTCAGATCAACCTGAGCCTTAAGGAGAAGTGTCAGAAATTCTGCAGGCTCCAAATTCTACCAAATCCTCAATCTTTGTTCTGCAACAGTGGATTTATCTCAAATATTCTTAAGGAAAGTATGAAGATACCAGTACCACCCAGCTCTCCCCCAGTATGCCTGGAAAAGACCCAGCCCTGCAACAGCAATGCCACCCACACCCAGGACTCCAAGGTTTACTAAACAGCTGTGGCACCAAATTATTTTCTGTCTTCTCTAAATACAAAATATTAATTGGACTATTTGGATGAGAAGGGGAACACACTCCAACACGACATGCAAAATTTAAAATTTTTGCTGAAGCTGTTTCCCTTCAGCCTTCGTGGGTTTATTCTTCTGAGAAATGCAAAACATTTAATGGTAAAGAGCCAGAAACTTGACAATAGATCAAGTGCCTTTGTTTTCCACCTCAAGATCATGTCTAAGGTGCCTTCCTCAAAACTAAAGTGAAATTCTCTCTTGGCCAGCACAGGCAGATGATTTTGGTCAGTGAGCTCCTTACTGGAGGAGTTGTGATATGGCAACATCAAAATTAACTTCTTCCAACCTCGTGGCACAGCAGTGACTTGCCCCATAAAACACCAAATAAAAAATGCATGCAAATCAGTCTCCTTAGGGAACTGCAAATGATTTTGATGTCTCAGAGAAGCTACAGGGAGCGTGGCTCTCCACATCTGCATTCAGTGCTGTCACCCATGCAGCACCAAACACTAAATGCTCCCTGCAGCTCTTATCTGGGCAATGGCTTCCAACAACCCCTCCTGCCTACTGAGAGAGGGGAACAGAAATAGCAGCTGTTGGATAAATCAGCCAAAAAGAAAGAGATTCCCTAACTGCTGGAACTTCTGCCAGCTCAGCAGGAACAGGAATGGGGCAGGCAGGGAAGTGTCCCCACCTCACACACCTTCATGGGGACTCTGGGCCACCAGGGAGAGCCACACAGACCCTAGCAGCTCAGTAGTTTTATTTTCTTTTCTTTTTAAGAAGGTTCATAAAAAAAAAAAAAAAGGCATTCACATTTGTTTCATCATTTTTGTTATTTTCGTTTTCCAGCTTCTCCCACTGAAGGAGTGTTTTCTACAGGCTGCAACCAATACCCTGCAGTGAGAAAAACCTGTTATTTTTAGGGGCAGTAGGGACAGAACCAGTTGCTTTTTAACCAACAATGGGGGCACAGAAACACCCTAACAAGGAAACATCAAGCTGTGTTTGCCAGTGACAGCCTCAAAAGGGATAAGTGGTACTGTGGCTGATAGATTCTGCTCCAGGCTTGGGATAAATGAGACTAGGAATATTAATGTTAATAAATAATACCAGCAATAACGATAATAATAATAATTTTTTCCCTTCTTAAAATCAATGAAGAATCCCAAACCCATCCCTGCACACCCGACTTGTATGTGGGAATTATACACTGGGGAGCCTGAACTCAGAGTTTTACTTCTTATCCCCTCTCTGGTCCCTGCAGACCTCTGGCTGTAAATCCCATTTTGCTGGGGCTCTGGCAGACTACTCCACCTCTCAGTAGGGAAGAAGTTAATTTTGTAAATCACTCCACAAAATCACTGTCATCCTTTCAAGCCCACTAAGAAACTGGAAGACAAAAACCTGGCAAGTCAAGGCTGCTTCTTCTCCCCCCTCAGTCTGAAACCTAAAGTGCAAAAATCTATTTATGTCCCGTGAGGAAATGTGTACAGTCTAACAGACAACCTGGGATGTATTTAAGTCAGTTTGCAACTGGATTTTTTCAATTTAGTATTAGTTATATGAGTTTCCATGCCTCACCATGCAGACACTTCTGTTGTACCTCTGGCCCAGGTGTCTAACCCACCATCTGCTGGAAGCCACCAGAGCTCCTAATTCAGGAATTAAGCTTAATCCTTAATTAAGCTTAAATGTCTTAAAGCCTCTTCAAAGAAATCTCTTGGATGTAATTGAGCTCAGGTGCTCAGTTACAGCTGAACTCCCCCAGCTCAGGGTCCTTCCTCTCACAATCAGCTCTCTCCATGTTTGTTTGGTGCTGCTGCCACATTACAAAGAGTTTGGTAAGTTAATTGATTTAATTTTCATGATTGCAACATGACATTTGCTTCCCTAGAACATATTCCCTCCCCCCCCAGGAAAAACCTACTGTAGATTTTGCTGCAGAGACAGGGAGCAAAGTAGTTATCTTGGTTTTAATGTAAAGGGAAAATATAGGGGGAAAAAAAAAAAAGTAATGAAACACTTTTAAGAGATCTTTTGTTTGATAATAAACACGTCCACATCCCCAGCCAAACTGTAGACATCAGGCACTGTGAATGGACAGCAGGGGCCATCATGGTGTGGTACTTACTCCTTCATCTGTATTTTTAAACCGAGATGGATTTTAAAAGGGGAGCCCTAAATGAACTTCAGTGACAGCTTTTATTGTCACGGCTGAAAACAACCAATCTTTTATAGGAAGAATAACACACATAAAAATAGGGCAGGATATAATAAGCCCCAGTCCCTTTGCTGTGACATGCCATCAAGCCAGCTTTAATGAAACAAGTTCCCCCACCACACACCATCTCTGTGAGAAACTCAGTTCCACTTGAAATTTTTATTCTAACTCAATGTTTTAAGCACAGCAAGTCATGCCTTCTATCAACAGTTTAAAACTTCATTTAGATATTTTTTTCCTGGGGAATAATTCTTTTTCCTTTTTTCTATTCTTTTCTATTTTCTATTCTATTCCTCGTTCATTCTTCAAGCAACAAAGCAATCCCCACAGAACAGCTCAATAACATCTAAAGTGCAACCAGAGGGAAAGAATTCTTTCTAATCTCTTCTTGTCAGAAATAAAATACAACAACTATTTGCACAGGATTTCAAAGACCTGTAAAACCATTGTCTGCAACATCTCAAGTCCTTGCTGAAGCAGATGTGCACATTCTCCTGCCTTTGCTGAAGCCTTGAGATAAGCAGCCCAGGTCCACGTGTAAAATTATTACTCTCCTGACCCCTGTTCCCCTGTTGAACAGCACCTGAAGGGCTTTTAAGACTTGAAAGATCCAGACTATATTTGATCAGGTATGTAAATATTGGTTGGGAGCTAATGAGTTTAGGATTGAATGTTAATGAAAAAGCTTTCAAGGTGCCTAATATTTGCTAGATAAAGAAAAAAACCTAAGATTCAGATTAGCACAAATCCATCTGAGTCAGGAAACAAGAAGCTCCAGGTCTTCAGTGAAGTTTAAGAGAAAATGTTGATAATGGGCAGCACCAAGATAAGTGGATGAGCATACAAGAGAGAACAGATGACATGAAGAATAGTTGGTACTGCACAGGAAAAAAATGGTGTGATTCAGGAGATTTAAATGGGAAATTTAGAAACCCATATTCTCACTCATGGGCACAGCTTTGCAGACAGAATTTCACCCCTGCAAATGGGGCTGACCCAAGGCTGGTATCCACATTTCTAGAAGAATGTGAAAAAGTCAGAGAAGTTGCAGAAAATATGAAACAGCAGCTGGAGAACATCCTGAGGCATATTCATCTCCCTTTTTGATAAACTCAACAGAAAAGGCTCTTTGAGAAGGTATCAGGACAGTAGGACTTATTACATCCACCAAGAAATTCGAGCAGAAGCCAGAGAAAATCAGAATATGCTAAAAGCTGGGAAGTATCATTTGGGATAATTTGCAGAGCAACTGCCACCTGGGACAGGCTCAGAATTCAGCAGTGATGTGGGGGTTCTGCTCTCTATTGCTGCTCCTGGGACTTTAGGTGGTTTTCAGAGACATTCAGTGGTCAAACAATATATTGCAACTTGGTGGTTACCTTTTCATTCCTTTTTTTTCTAAGGTACTCTTTCCATGATGAAAGCTGTGAAGCAGAAACATGACACCAAAGACCCCAGAGACGTTCTGTCTCCTTGAACACGAAATTTTGTTTAGCAAAACACTGACATGGGTAAAAATTATTTTAAAATAAAAAATATTTACCAAATATCCTCTCTCCGATATGTAAAGTTGTTCAGCTGCTGCAAAGTATGAATTTGCTAACAACAGCTTTGGGACAACAGAGACTGCCAACAGGATCTGGAAACCCCAGTCCTGGACCCATATTCTGTTACACCAAAGATTCTGATGGTGAGAGCCACTCCCCTCTTGCCAAAAATGCCACTTCATGTTATCTAATAATCAGAAAATTATCTCTCTATCCTGAAACTGCCTCTTCCCAGCATTCAGCTTCTACACTTCCACAAATCCCCACCCTTGGAACTGAACACCAGGCTCACCCATAACAAGCTGCTCACCTTTTCAGATTTCTGAAACAGCTTGTAAGAATTTTACTGTTAGAATTCTATTAAGTTTGTAAAGCAGTGCTGCTCCCCCAGCCCTTAAAAAGCAACATTCAGATTGTTTTACCAATCATTTGTGTTCCTTGTCTGTATGTCCTGGGTTTATATTCTCAATAAATTTATTTTAAAATCAGGGGGAAGAGAGGTGGAAAGATGACTTGATCATTTGATTTTTAATTCCATGAGACCAAAGCCTTCTGGAATTATTATTGAATACTTTTATGCTTGTTTTCCAGCTTTTCAAACTGGGCTGCATGTGCTTGACACTTTCAAGGCTTCTTCCAGAAGGGCAAGAAGCCACTGAGCTTTGAAAAACTGACCCAGAACCAGACTTCTGATGGCTTAGCACAGCTCCAGCTGCTGAGGTTTTACAGATAATGCCAGAAAGCATGGCAATGTACACTAAATACTGAGGCAGGAGCTAAATCCCTCTGTTTCTGGACCAAAACTGGAAATCTATTTCCTCCACCATCTGAATGGTACAGGTGAGGCTGTGAGCTCTGCCTGCCAAACCAAGGGAAAATCAGATGCCAAGGAACTGTTCCCTGACCTGAAAAACAAACATCCCTCCCCTGAAAGTGACCCTGCTCTTAAGACCATTGCTGTTAAATACTTCTCTGGCAGGAACACCACTTGAATAAAATAAAGATAATTCTTCAGACAGCTGGTAAGAGGAAAGCCACAAGCAAAAGGCTAGAGAGAGGGAAGGAAGAGTGTGGGGAAGAGATGGATTCACATGGCAGACAACACAAGGTGGCTTGGTTTGGTTTTGGCTCTGCTGAGATTCCACATGCAGCTCTCCAGCATCAGGCCCATGAGAAAATGGCAAAAACTGAACCCATGAGAGCACTGATAACCAGACCAATGGCCCAAGACCCTACATATTTGGGTGTATTCCTGCACACGTGCATTTTTCTCTCTTTAAACCCTATAGAAGTTGAGGATAAGCCTTTGTTCTAAAGAAATATACTCTGGTTCACCCAAATTTTTGCCCCTTGTGTAGACCAGCTCAGACCAGCTCCATGGGCTCAGGTAGGCACTCATTTCCAGCTGTGCCTAAAACTTATGAACCATTCTCCTCACTTCATTTCACTCGGAGTGCAGAACTACCCCCAGAGGTTGCAATCAGTGTATTTAAATATTTAGAACATGGTGCTATTGTTTTCAGGAGTTTGGTGGGGATTTTTCTGTCTTCATGGTAAATTCTTGCCTGATCACCCTTCCGATTTCTACTGAGTATTTAATATTGCACCTCTCCCCCTTTTGCAAGCAGTCAGCATTGGTGGGGAGGTTTGGACACATCTATTGGGGAGTTAAGGCTGAGGGGAGCCCTTGCTGCTCTCTACACCCACCTGGGAGGAGGTTGGAGTGGGGTGGGGTTTGGTTTCTTCTCCCACATAACCCATGATAGGACAACAACCTCAAGCTGCACCAGGGGAGGTGTCCAGATTGGATATTAGGAAAGGTTTCCTTCCAGGATGAGTGGTCAGGCCCTGAACCCTGCTCCCCAGGGAGGTGGGGGAGTCACCATCCCTGGAGGTGTCCAGAAACCTCATGGACATAGCTCTTGAGGACACAGGGGTGGTGGGGGGCTGGCAGGGGGATGTGATGGTCCCAGAGAGATGGATGTGATGGTCCCAGAGAGATGGATGTGATGGTCCCAGAGAGATGGATGTGATGCTCTCAGAGACCCTTTCTGATTCTATTCTATGGGTGGGTGCAGGGAGGACACAGCCAAGAGGCCTCTCAGAGCAAAAACTTCCTGCTGCTGGCTCTGAAACTGGAACTTGCATTTTGAGTCAAAGCATGGAAATTGGAAGGTGACTTCTGCTGTCAGACAGCAGGTGAAGCTGCAGCAGGGAGCAGGCAGAAACACTCGTGTTTGGGAAACCCCTTGTGGGACTTCACCTCAACAGCTGAGGTGCTGACACACCAAACAACTGGAAAAACTTCTGGTCCAGAGTAGCCTGCTGGCCCCCACCACAGATTCCCAGGTTGCAGGTGATGAAACCCGACCTTTTGCTTTCTTCCTGGGGCATCCTCAGGCAGAAATGCATTTTAAACAACTTGCCTGGAATCAAGTGTCAAACAACATACGGCATAAATGTCAATTACTGCTGAGTCAAACATGCAAATGCTTCCAGACTGACCAGGTGGATCAGAACCACCCTGAGGCAGCTCTTCCAGAGCAAATGGAAGGATGGCAGCAGGAGCAAGAAGGGATTCATCTCCTGTTATCTTCTAGTGGCCAATACTAACCCAAACTTCACCCATCAGTGCTTTCACACCTGAGAGAATAAAAGCTCCCCGAGGAGTGGGGGGGACAGAGAGGGTTTCACACACAGCTGGCACAGCAAAACCATGGAAAAGAGGTTGGTGTCAGGGTTATGTGTGAAAAAGAGGGGGTGTAAACCTCTGGTGGGGTGCATTTCTGCATTTCACTGGACTGGTGCAAAACCACAAGAAGCGGAGGAGAAAAGGGGGGAGGAAGAAAACTTTTCTGCCCTTGAGAGTCAGCTGAGCCCAGAGGTGGGTGCAGGACTCAGAGAGAACTGCAATTGCAGCCTTGATGAGCAGCAAAGGGGCTGCATTAATCCCTCCTCCTCGTATTCAAAGGCTTGTGTCTGAAACCTGTGAGCCAGGAGAGCCTCGGGGGTTATCAGCCATGGTGGAGGCCCAAGAGGACATCCTGGACTAGTTCAGCACCTGCTCTGGGGGTCCTGCTACAACGTGGGTTGGGGAGGTGGCACAAACAGGACAAGAAGGGGGAAAATTTGTCTTTCTGCACTGCTCCTCCTACTTCCTTGCCTGCACCAGCAGCAGCCTCAGCATCCACTGATTTCCTGAGGGTTCTGCTCAGCATCCTGAGGGACTTGGGTGCATTCAGCTTGGGGCCTCTCAATGTCCCATGTCACAAAACACACCCGCAGCTCTCCCACTGGAGAAGTTGGTGCCACCTGAAGTCTTCCAAGAGCAGATGTGTGTGCTGATGACAAAATTAATAGGTCAAGGAAGGAGGAGGGTGGGAAAAGCACCCATGAGACTGCATGCACCCATGTTGGTTGCAGCATCCCATGGCCTTCAGAAGCTGCTGGATGGCTGCTGCATCCCTCCCTTCCAGCACCTGATATGTTCAAAGACCACTGATACCACAGGTGTGTCACTACTGCCACCCAGTCCCTGTCACCACCAGTGGGAACATGGATCTAGAAGCTCAACACTCCTATGTGTGTTTACCACAAATCTGACAAACAAGAAACATTTACATTTGTTTTCCTAGAACGTCTCTGCTCTTGGACTTCAAATCCACTTCTTTTTATCTTCTCAGATGAAACACCTCTGGTAGCCAAACATCACCCTCCTTGGTGCTTTTTCAGCCCTCTGCTAGCAAAAAAACTTTTCAAAGAGATTGTTCCCTGAGAAAGTGTGTTTTTCAAAAGAAATATCCAAAGCACACGGCTTTATTCTAGTCACATCCTAAGCAGGAACATAAAAGTGAAAGTCCCACTGCCTACTCTGCTGACAGAGGCTGATGAACTCCTGGAAAAGGAGCACAGAAAACAAATATCAAAGTCAGAGAGGGAGCTGCCATTTCCCAGCAGCACACACCAGGCTCCAAAGCACTTGTTCCATGCATAGGAAGAGCAGAGGGATTCCAGAAATAAGAGTTTCCCCTGCAAACAAGGAAAACTAAAGAAAAAAGCATTTTTAAGAAAGGGGGAAATGATGCAAAGCTGTCTCTCAGTCCCATAAAACAGACAAGGGAAATAGTTCTGCCAGGACTTCTCTTGTTACCTGGCAGGGCTTGGAAGTCCATCAAGTCTGGAAGTAGAATTAAGCAGCTTGTGAAACACCCACAAAATTTAGCAATGGAAAGAAGGAGTGTCTCAAGAAAGAAAATTTTATCTTAGAAGGAAAAAAATCCAGTTTACACTTTCCACTGGCTGCCTACTGTTTGGGGAACACTCTGCCTAAGCAATGCTCCCTGTGCTGGATGGTTTGAGTTATATGCATCTTTCCCAGGAACAGCATCTTTTACACAAATTCCTCTCATAGGAGGCTTCAATCCAACGTTATTCCTTGTCTGACAGCCTGGATCCCCAGCTGCAGTGTCCCACTGATTTATGCACCCCACAGATTATGTGTGTGGACACTGGCACTCCGACTGCTGCACTGCCCCTTGGCAAGGGGAAAACTGTGGAGTGGTCAGAGATCTGTCACTGCTCAGACCAGTAGCTGGACAAGCTTTATACAGTGAGTCCCTAACAAGAATTCAGGGAATAAACACATCATCAGACATCATGCTGTGCACAAACCAACCAAGTCATCAGCCCACGGGCTTCATTTTGCACCATCCAAAGGAGCTGCCAGGAGAAGGAGACCAAGGCAGACATCCTGAGGGGACAGCTCTGCCCAGCTTAGCCTGGGGAGAACAAACCATCACCTTACAGAATGCTTTGGGTTTGAGTTGGAAGGGACCTTAAAGCTCCTCCAGTCCCAACCCCATGGGCAGGGACACCTCCCCCAGCCCAGGGTGCTCCCAGCCCCATCCAACCTGGGCTGAGACACTGCCAGGGATGGGGCAGCCACAGCTTCTCTGGGAAACCTGGCACAGGGGCTCAGCATCCTGACAATAAAAAATTTCCTCCTAATATCTAATCTAAATCTCCCCTCTCCAAGTTTTAACCCACCTCCCTTGTCCTCTCCCTACCCCCCCGTGTCCAAAGCCCTCCCCCAGCTTTCTTGTAGCCCCTTCAGATATTGGGAGGTTGCTCTGAGCTCCCCTGGGAGCCTCCTCTGCTCCAGGCTGAACAACCCCAACCCCTCAGCCTGGCTTCCTGATTATTATACATATAATATATACATATATTATTGCTCAGAAAGGTAAGGGATACCCTCACTGCAACATAATGTCATTCCCTGAGACGAGAAAACACTGGTTCATCCTCTCCCAGTACTGTTTTATTTAGGGGTAGTAATGGGATTAGGAAGCAAATCTCCCATCATCCACACTAATTCATATTTCTTTGGACAACCTGGCAGTTTGGGTGCACACCCCCCCTCTTCCTTCCTCCACAAGCCATTGCAAATTATTCCTACATACAAGATCAAAACTCCTTTCTTTAAAAAAAAAAAAAAAAATGACTCTTCTTAACTTTCTCATATCTAGACACCAAGCCTTCCAACTGAATAAAAGCCTCTAATTATCTTTAAGTACAAGGTTTGTTTTCATCTCGTGTAAGATATTAAAGCTCAAAAGTCCACAACAAAATAAGAACACCAGGGAAGTGGAAGAACCAGCGAATTAAAAAGAACTCCAGGCAAGACACTCAGGAGTTCCCATTACCACTTGTCGGGGCTGGGATGGAAAATGTTGAATCCATGTATATCAGTTGTTAATGCTGGGGTTCCCCCTAAAAAAACCCACAAAAAACTCAATAACAACCAAACAAAAAAAAAAACAAAAAACCAAACCCAAAGCAGTTAAAGCACTGCTGCTGCTGAGGCAGGAGCTGGATTGAACAGCACACCATCTGCTGCCCCTCCAAGCCCTGCTGGTAATGCTGCTAAAGCTGAGGAGCTATTTGCCCCAAAATCAGGGCCTGCAGAGAGTAAATAAAAGCTTATGAAGCTAAACCCCAAACAAAGCTGATTTTCAGTTAAATTGCATTCCTCAGGAAGCATGTGGAGCTGCAGTTGGATGGACACTCTCCCTACAGCCCTGCTGCATTCTCTGCCTGCCAGAAAGCTGGGGGAGGGTTTGGGCAGGAGTGTGGAGTCAGGGGACAGGGAAATGGGTTAAAACTTAAAGGGGAGAGTGAGGTTGGACATGAGGAAGAAATTATTTGTTGTGAGGGTGCTGAGCCCCTGTGCCAGGTTTCCCAGAGAAGCTGTGGCTGCCCCATCCCTGGCAGTGTCTCAGCCCAGGTTGGATGGGGCTGGGAGCACCCTGGGCTGGGGGAGGTGTCCCTGTCAAACCACTCTCTGATTCTCCAGTAGCACAGATTCCAGACTGCTTTGAAGTGCAGCTCTCTCTGGCAGGCAAAACTCCCTGGTTATTAAACCTGGACACCAGGAAAGGCAGAATGACACGTGCACATCCCAAAAAAGCATCATCTTGTCTAGGCATGACTGAGACATCTTTTAGTTCCTTGCTCTAAGCTGAGGGTTTGGCTTTTTCAGCTTGTTTGTGTTAAGAAATACTTCTAAGTGGCAAAAGAAATGAAAGGAATGAGAGGGAACCATGGTGGGTCAAATGGTCCTTTGAACAGACAGAGCATTATTCATCTTGGGTAGTTCTGGTGAGGAACAGCAGGCTTGAAGTAAACACAGCCCCAGCATGTGACATGTCAAGAGATGATGAACTTTAATTTGCCTTTTCCTCAGCCAGTTGGGAACTTTCCTCTTTTCAATACCTCCTTTTGTGTATCAATCCAAATAAACCTGTGTCTAGATCCTTTGGAAAAAAGCCTCTTTTATTTTTCTGTGACATCCAGTGTAAGCTCCTTGAGGACACGTAAGGCAGAGGACAAGGAAGAGGATGATGACTGGGACACTTCTGAATTTGCACTCCTATTTTGGTCAGAGAAGAAAGTGATGAGGAATGCAGTTTCTACAAAGCACCCGTGGGCAGCAAGCAGTGCTGCAAGGCTGGAATTCCTGCTCAGGACTGGATCCCACGTGCTGCTTTTGGTGCCACCCCAGAGGATTATCCACAATCACAGAGATTAGTGGGAGCTTAGAAGGAATTAATGGATTTGATATGTTTTTGTACTCATCCTTCCTTCAATTCAGTTAATGTGAAACCTTATCCCCTTGCTGGCCTCCAACTGACTGCCTCCAGCCTGGGGTCACTTTGCAGTCGAGTTATTGGCAATGGTGAATAAACTTCAGGTGTTTTTCATGAGAAAAGGTCCAAATGTGCTCTATTTAGAGAGCCAGGGACAGCCAGACTCAGCTATTTTACCTTACCATACACCAAGTCACTAGCACACAGCTTAAACAGAAACTTCATACCAAAAAAGCATTTCCAGGTGAACCCGGGCTCCATCCCACAGCATCTCAAAGACCATGAACTTCATCACAAGCACATCCCCCACGTTTCACACATCACCTGGAGCTACAAGACTCACAGCATCTTTCCTGGTCCTTTCAAAAGCCTTTCAGTGAGAACAGAGAGGAAAATTAAAGCAGTCACTCATCTGTAAACTCTGCTTCCCAAACCAGCTTGGAGGATGGCAGATTAAACTTCTTAATTAAGAATACACACAGATGGAGCTCCTTCCAGCATGCTGCAGGTTAGGAGGGCTAGTCAAGCAACAGGAAGGAAAAACACTGCCTTCCTTTCTCTGTTTGCAACCTGCCTGGATATTTGCCACCAAGAAGGGGGAGCTCGTGGTCTGTGGGCTACCTGAGTGGCCACCACCTGAGCCACCTCCTTCTAACACCTCCCAGGTGCTCCCTGTCCCCAGAACACACACCCCCATCCTCTCTCCAGTCACCCTGCTTGCTTTTTCCCAGCTCAGGCCTCTGCAGAGATCTCCCCTTCCCACCTTCTCCTCCCATTCGACAGTGTCAGTCAGTCAGCAAGGTCTCTGGTGGCTCTCCTGCCTTCTCCTCCTCTCTGGCAGCCTTTCCATTAACTTCCATGAGCTCCAGCTGCTTCCCAGAGAGCCTGGGCGAGGAGGTTTCTCCCTCCTTCTCCCTTGGCAAGCCAGCAGGAGGGGCAGTAGCCAGATGCCAGGAGGCCAGTGTGCATCAGACCCCATGGGAACCCATGGGCCAAACCCCCAACCTGGGTGTATTTTCTCCAGCAGGCTGCTGGCATTTTCCTGTCCCCAGGCAGCAGCCAGCATGATGAAGTCTGATGGGACAGCTGGTAAAACCCTTCAAATCCTCCTGCCAGGTTGTGCTGGGGCACACGAGGAGCTTGGGGAAAGTTCCCATCAGGAATTGTGGCTACAGAGTTGTTGGCTCCTGTTCTCCAGGGTAGCTCTAAGCTGAGATGTTATTAGCACACCAAATCTCTGTCTGCCCCTGCCAAAAGATGTTGGCAGCTTAAAAATCCCCTGTTTACAGCAATTTTCTGAAAGCTCACAGCTGCCTGACATCTCTCCTCCGTCATGTCCCTGGGATCTGACTGAAGTGCCTTTGCCTTGTGCTGTGAGCAAAAAGCTTCAAGTTCTGAATGCTGAGCAGGAAACTTTGGAAAGACTTCACTTTCTATTTCCTTCCCAACAAAGTCGTGTACATGCTGGACTGGGTGTGAAAATCTGGGAATGCTTTATTAATTTAACTCTGGGGTTTTTTCCAGGGCTGCAGGTACAGAGTGGTGGTACTCAGCCCAGGAACAAGCTGCCCAGGCAAACTCTTCCCCAAAATGGTTTCAAGGGGAGGAAAATTATCCTAGATGAGTCTTTCCCTCTGCCTTGGCTTCCATTTAAATTGAGTAACCTTAAGAACATCGATCAATTCCCCTTTCTTCTGCCTCTCTCCATCCTATACTTTCACCTCTTCCACTCCAGCTTGCCAAAAATTCAATTCTAAGCTTTTCCAACTCGGTAGCAAGGAGGCTGCTTTCTGCACTTGAATTTTTCTCCCTCCCTACAGATAGATAGTAAATTGGAAGGTGGGTGGAATCCTATAGTAAAAATTGCATGGCTTCTGCTGCACTTTTCTCCCCTGAAAGCAGAGCTGAGGAATATCTGAATCCTGAGAGCTGGGAGTCAAGCAAAAAACCATGAAAATAAAATCTTATAGTAAAAGAAAATTTTAACCACAATTCAAGCTAAAAATATATATTGTATTTCTTTAGTATTTCTCTTTTCCATGTGCATTGGATTCTAGTGTGTAGAAAAACACTAGCAATCCATTTTAAGACTTTTGAGATGGCCATTAAAGATAAATTTGCTTTTTCCTCAACACCTCCTTCTTCCCTTTAAGTTCTCATGTTTCATAAACATCCCTGATTTCAATACAAGGATGAAAAAAAATAAAACACAAGCACTCTTGTAACCTTCTCCCCTAATCCTGCTGGGCACCCCAGACATTCCCTGCCCAGCCTTGGCCTTTGGGGCTCTGTCTGACACAGGTTTCTGCACAAGGACCTCACTGTTTGCACTGGCCCAAAGGATGCTCCCATGACCTCCAGACAGAGCACCACTTGAGATCCACCCCTGGGGACCTCAGCCACACCAGTCCTCACCCTGGGGTTGTTTTTTTCAGAGTCTGGACCAGCCTTAGACACGTGGAATCATAAACTGCTTTGGGTTGGAAGGGACCTTAGAGATCACCCAAGGTCCAACCTCCCTGCATGGGCAGCTCACAGCACTTTCTAACTACTAAATTCCAGTTTATGTGCTAGGTTACAAATTGTCTGTAACAACTCCTGGTGGTTTTAATGAAATATTACTCTGCTTGGGACAGGAAACCAGTTAGAGACAAAGTACAGACATGCCCATGGGAGCTGCAGATGTAGGTGTATCTCAGAGTCACTTTTTCTGCTTAAACTAGACAGTGCTGAGCTGATACAACTGCTAGTAAGAAAGAGGTAAGGGATGTCTACATGTACAGCTTTATTACTCAAAAAAAACCCAACAAAAAACCCCAAAAAAACCCAGCAACAAAAAGAAGAAAAAAAAGAGGTATATATGCCTGTATTTCCTCCAAAACTCAAGTTGAAGCTTAAAACAGGTGAAAAAACCCCAAGCAAAGGAAGAGTGATGTACATGATGTATATATATATATATACACATATATATATATATAAATATATATACACACCCTCCCCATGATACCTGGGGATGTAGAGGAAGGCACCTTCTTTGCAAACTCAGCCTTTCCTGTCTGTAGTAGCACCAGAAGGCAGTGCCAAGGTTTTGTGCCAAGTTTGCAGTTTTTATTTCCCCAGGAGCTTGAAAACAGAATACTTGCACATTTCACCCCTTTTAAAAGTGATTCCTGAAGGTCAGTCAGTGACTGCTGGAAGGAGATGCTGCATCACCCTGCAAAACTACAGAAAAAAAAGAAAAAAAAGAAAAAAACTGGAACATGCCAATACCTCCAGGACTCAGGTGGGATAAGGAAAAAAACCCAGGTGCATGTGCAGAAATGGAGCTCAGATAAACCTGCTCCCCAGACAGGGATGCAATTGCAGAAATGGCAGACAGCATAAAGTGGAAAGGCAAAAGAGGGAGACAAAATGAGCTTGGCCTGGCTGCCCCTGGGGATGCTGGAGCAGGTCCCAGCAGGCAGGATGCTTGTGCCTGCAGCAGAAGGTGCCCAGCATGTGTGCTTTGCTGGTAGCTCCAGTGCTGAAGCTTGGGTACAGGCAAAACAAGTGGGAAATCACTTGAAAAGAAGGCAAAGAACACAGGGATGGTGTCAGAGGACAGAAAAAAACCCAAGTGTTCAGCGGGGGAGGCAGCACAAGTGAAATAGCTCAAAAGACAACTGAGAATATTTATACTGCCCTGGCATTAGGAAACCTCCTAAATTCAGAAAATTCATAATTCACTCAGCTAGGCTGTTAACACTTCATTGCTTTCTAAAACTGAAGATGAGGTGCTAAAGAGAAAAACAAGAGATCAAATAGACCAGCCCCAAGTTTTAAAAGAAATCCAGCAGAAAGTCAGCCAGGAATGAATTAAAGGGGGAAAAGAAAAAGCACAAACTGCTCTCTGAGATACCTGTGAGGGAAACAGTGGAGCTGGAAAGAAATCAGACAAGATACTCATGAATACTCTGAGGCTGGAAAGCCCTTTTCTCCCCTCCAAAACACTTCATCAGCTTTGCAGTTCAGTGAAGGATGAAACCCAAGTGACACCAGCACACGGAGCAGATCCATTCCCTGACAGAGACATCTCCAGTTATCTGGGAGAAAAGCTCTGATTTTAGAAGAAGAAAGTGATCCATCTCATCACAAGGCCTGGTGAAACAAAGGCTTTAGCATCCTGCCTGGGCAAAAAGGAAGAAGTGACTAAAGGCAGTGCTGGGAACACAGGATGCTGCCACAACCCACAGGTACAGGCATTCCCTGGGGGGCATGAGCACCCCCAGACAAAAAAAAACTGTAAAAACTGTCTCAAGGAGAAAATAAAAGTCACACAATGAATTAGAAAGCTCAAAACCCCATGGTCTTCCAATTAAAAAAGAAAAGTCTCATATTTCCTTAGAGCTTTAGACTCAGACATCTTTCACCTAAACATCACTTGCTGCCTCTGCCTGGGATGCAGTCACTTGAAGAGGGCTTGGAAGCTGGGAGTAGGAAAGTCTTAGTACATTTGGGGTTTGGGAGGGGTGATATAAATGTAGCACACATATTAAGTTCAGATAACAGGCTACAGGGGAAAAAAATAAGAAAAAAAAAGAAAAGAAAAGAAAAAAATTAGGTTCAGGATAAGTGGGAAGAATGTACACCAATTATTGCATGCTGGCTCTGTCCTCTCTGTACAGGAAAACTCCCCTCCCCTCTGCTGTGATCCACAGCAAGCTCTGAAGCCACCCAGAATATGGGGCCAACCCCAGTTCTGGGTATTTCCTGAACACCAAGAGTTTCCCCATGCAAAGTTCTGCTCCCAACTCCCTCCTCATCCCAACTCCCCAGGGAGTTTGTAGGTCCACAGGGGGTTGTTACCCATGGGTGCTAGAGAGGGGGACAGCCCTTTGGGTTGTAGGACAAGGCTGGAGGTGCTGAGGCAGGTGCAGAATGAAGCCCAAAAGCAAACCATGACAGCTACTGCTGAACTCCATCCAGCATCCTCTGCAAGATGTCAGGTCTGATGCCTTGGGGAACACATCAGCCAGAGTGTGGTGCAGAAGTTGCAATGGTTTGACCTGGAGATCACCACAGTTAAGAGTCATTCACCAAAAAAAGGAAAAAAAAAAAAAGCAAAATAAAAATAAAAATAAAATAAAATAAAAAAAAAAAAAAAAAAAAAAAAAAAAAAAAAAAAAAGCAACAAGACCTTCTCTTTCCAGAAAGCCACATATCCTCACACAAGAAAAAACCTCAAAGTATAAAAAAGTTTAAAGACTTGATCTGAAAGCAATCAAGTCTGCTGTTTTCTGGTTACATCAGCTGCAGTACAGTGCCACTTGACAAGAGCACTAAGAAATCCCACTCCCCCACTGTACCAGAAATGAGTAAACTGGGGAGAAAATCTCATGCAATAGTTTCCTGAGCCCTGTACTTTCCTCTGGCACCACACACAGGTATTTGACAGCCAGGAGTCAGCCCCTCAGGGGCATCCTTTCCAAAAATCAGATTTTTTTTTTTTTTAATTGCAAGGGGTTAGAGCACCCGAACATTTGTCCCAGCACAGTGCAGGGACATGGTGGAAGCCCCAGGGTATTTCCCAAATGCCAGGAGCAAGATCCTAGAGAACAAAGCACCAGCACCTGCCTCCAGCTGAAAGAACAAGAGATTTTGGATGAAAATTTTCAGCAGTCAACAATGCATTAACAAAGCAACGTGTTCACATTGAGAGAAATGGGCTAGAAAAGGAGAAAGGGGAGAAAAATGCGATCCACCAAACCTCTCCCCCTGCATTTTAATTTGGGTTTGACTGCAGAGGTCAAGGAGTGTCTGTGCAGCACAGCAAGCTGGGGGATGCTGCCTGGAGCAAGAACAAAGCCTCAGGTTTGCTGCAGACTCAGCATCAACCCCTCAGGCACTGGTTGTCATGGCAACGAGTCTTCAAAGATCTTACTCCTGCCCTGCACCCCTGTGCAAGAACATCTCCTGTAATTCTGACACCTCTACACAACACTGAGTGTGAATAAGTGTGTGACACCACCCACACTCGTTTTCTCTTGATTTCCTTTGATTTAATCTGATTTCAGGGGAGCTTTCCCTTCACTTAACAACTCTTGAAACAAGATCATAAGTGACAAGACTTCCCAGGCTAGCAAAAGCAAATTCCCAGCAATTTTGCAAATATTAATGTCAAAAATCCCCAGTGTCTATTTCTTCAGCTCCTGCCATTGCTTCTTCCCACCCTGGGGCTCCAGGCAGCAGAACTTGGTGACACCCCCTGTTATTCCACAGCCTTCCCAGTGCCACCCAGAGAGACCTTGTTGGTGAATCACTGGAGACATCACCAGTTCAGGAGACAGACCAAGGGGTCCCTCAGCCTCCATCCCCTCCATCAGCACTTACAGGGGGGTTTTCTGGGTCAAAACAATACAACTTTTCCAACGGTGCTCCCAGGGTCTGTCTCCCACTTGATCAACACTTTACTGAAGCATTAAGACTGGATTTAGTTCCACACACACAAAATTTTATAGGATGTCAAGAAGTACAGACCTGAGAGCTGGGACACAGCTGCCCCTGCATCACTCTCAGCTTTGGAGTTTGTGTTTCTGTTTTGCATTGCTTTGGGGTTTATTTTTATTATTTTTTTTTTACCTATTTCTCTGTTATTTTAACAAGGGGGGAGGAGGAAGCCTGCCACTGAAAAGCCAAACATCAGCCCCATGCATCACCTGGGCTCAGGGAAGGATGCTGATGTTTTACTTCTTGACTTCACCTCAGGAACCCAGGGAGCATTCACATCACACACAGATCTGTTACCCAAACCTCTCATCAGGAGATTTTTCAAGCCACACATCTTTCCTCCCCTTCAAGCACAGGAATAAGATTTTCTTGCCCATCTGCATTGCTGTTGTTTGGAGCCCTTGAAGCCAACACAGCCCCACCCAGGCTCTGGTGATGCCCATTCACCTCAAACTCTCACATTAGGCTTCACCCTGCTCCAGCTGCTCCTGTTTCTGCCAGCTCAAGTCTATTTCAGTGATGTTTTCCATGCCAGACAACTGCCTCAGGCTCAATTCTTTTGCAAGCTTTCAAGCCTGGCTGGTTCAGCTATTTCTGAGTCAGGTGAGAAGATGTGTGCTGCTCAGCTCAAAAACAAACCCTTCCCCCAAATAAAACACTTCTTCCCAACCCTGGCACCAATACAAAGGCAGAAATATGTACAAATCTTGTTGCACAGGGAAACAGGTGTTATATATATATACATATATATAATATAATCCTATTATTCTCTAATCCTTCTATTCTCTAATCCTTCAGCTCCCAGCAGAAGTTGGAAAGTGATGTCAAGCAATTTCAGTTCAGGAGTGGTTTATATTCAAATCTTAACATTCCTTTTATACAGAGATACAGCTTTTTGGTTGTAACATGCAAAATATTGTCTAGTGCTTTGCAGCTGAGGGAAGGCCAGTATTAACTAGAGACTGATATGCATATTAATATTAGTTGCATATACATGTATTATGCACATTATAACATACAACTATAACCCTTGCTGAACTCAGAATTTTACTTCTCTCTTTTTAAAAGCCTTTGCCTTGACCTGGAGGAAAGTTCCCTCTTTTTGCAAGCTGTCCATCTCATTCTCTGTTGACAGTTTCCCAGAACTCAACACAGGTGTATTTTTTGAACGTGTAGCTTAAGGACTATCTTATTTGTGTCTTGTCAAGTTTAGGAGGCTTGCATGTTAATCTATCAAAGCAGTCTAACAAACCCCACAGCTGCATCCTCTGCCACTCAATAGATTACCAACTTGGGAGCCAGAAGCTCAGAGAGGTTAGGTCCACTTTCTAGAACACAATTCTCAGCAAGGATCCTTGTTTAGACATCTGGGGAACTTGGCAGTTCCTGCTGCCAGGCCCAGAAGATGACAGCTGTCCCTTACCACCAGCTTACAGCTGGAGGACAGCAGGGAAGCCAGCTCCATGCATAAGCAAAGCAGGGAATTACCCAAAGAAACACACTGATGTGTGGCAAAACTGTCCTTCTGCTCCTCCTCCAACCCCATCCAGACCACAGGAGCTCTTGGCAGCATGGGCTGAGAATAACTCAGAGAATAATAATGGGAAGAACAACTGAGAAGACTCCTTTTCCATCCCTGGCTCCAACAGCATCCCTACACTGCCCCACTAGTCTTCATCATGGTGAAGTGAAGATTTATTTTATCTACCCGTAAAATGAGGCATCATGATACAAAAGACCAGGTACAAAAGCAGAGTCTCATGGAGCAAACACTTGGGTCTTTGCAGACTGAGCCAAGGAAGGTGGCCCCAGGTGGCAGCTGAGCCACCTCTGCCTTGTCTGCACCAGGTGTAGGAAAAACCCTCCAGAGACACCCACCCCCTATGAGTGAGCAACTTGGAAACCAGAAGAGAAACCACATGTACTCCAAACAGGTCCTCAAATTAATTCTCATGCCCTCCACACTCTCCAGCTGTTTGGAGAGGAATATTTCCATCTTTATCATAGAGTCACAGAATGTCAGGGGCTGCAGGGAACCTCTGGAGATGATGGAGTCCAACCCCCTGCCCCAGCAGGATCCCCCAGGAACACATCCAGGGGTTTCAAAGCCTCCAGAGGAGACTCCACAACCCCCCTGGGCAGCCTCTGGGCTCCATCACCCTCACAGCCAAGAAGTTTCTCCTCATGTGGAGGTGGAATTTCCTCTGTTCTGGTTTCAACCCATTATTCCTGGACACCCCAGAACAGAGATTGTCCCCTTCCTCTTGCCCCCCACCCCTCAGCTATTGATGGACATTCAGAGACCCCCTCTCAGCCTTCTCCTCTCCAGGCTGAACAGCCCCAGGGCTCTCAGTCCTTCTTCCCAGCAGAGATGCTCAAGTCCCTTCATCATCCTCAGAGCTCTCCCTTGGCCTCTCTCCAGGAGCTCCCTGTCCTTCACATCCCAGTCACAACAGAGCCAGGCTCTTTGCCAGAGCAGGGACATTTCAGAACCTCCATGCACAGACCCTTCAATGGCCCTGTAGGAATGTTGAAGTCAGTTCAACCCCATGAGAACTCCCCATGCTCCTAAGGGCTGCCCCACCAATGCCACCATCAACGACAGGGACTGGGACACTGAGCATCACACAGGAGGATGTCCCTGGATGGAGGTGCTCTGAAAACCTTCCCATTCTGTAGGTTTCCAGCCCCCAAAACCCAAACTGCCCAGAGGCAGCACCCTCAAGATCTTGCAGTCCCTCCACTCCAGCCAGGTCCCCCAGAACACCCCAGCCAGGAGCATGCATGTGACAGAGCTGATGGACACATGATGACACCTATTGCCTGACGGAAAACATGAAAAAAAACCCCACCAAACAACCCAAAAAACCCCAGCAGAAACATCACAAAGCTCACAGAATACCTTGCCCATGTGTGTGCCCTGTGTAGGTGGGGATGCCCAGCAGGGGCTGGTGGAGGTGTGCAGGGCCAGCGTGCCTTGGGGCTCTGGATCTGCTCATCCTGCTCCCTCTGACTCAGCCACACATCCCCCAAGGACAGACACATCTATTGGTGGGGAGCAGGCAAAGGCAGAGGCATTTATCACAAGCTACAACAGAGCAATATTCTGCCAATACTGCAGTGAGCACCAGATCGGTTTTCATAACACTGAAAATAAAAAAAAATAAAAAAAAGTTCCTCCCTTTCAATGCTCCAAAGAACACACACATTGCCATAAATCATACAATCAGCATTTACAGCACCAAATCCCTCTAAGAGTGCATCAACTGAACTCTTCATTTGTTTTCCTTAATTGCTTTTCTATTACATCTTGCTCTTAAATAGTGAAACTCTAAATTACCCATTCTTAACAAAAACTTTTTTCCCCCCACTGCCAGAATGCCATTCAAACCAAAATGTTTTTCACCAGCTTTTTATTTCCCTGCTGATTCAATTACTGAATTGCAGCTTACTACAAGCAATGATTTTCCTATCCATTCCTGACATCAAGCAGCTTACATGATGCTGAATTTTCACCTCTGACAATTCCATCCCAATTCAACATTATTACTCTATAGGAGGAAGACCCAAGGCAATAATTTTTTTTTTTTTTCACCCCAAGTTCAGTAGGCAGCAGCACTTAAATTCATTGCTGGCAACTAATTTTTGCTTGTCCTGGAAAAAAAAAAAATATTTTAGGAACCAGTGAGTAACATTGTGAGCTTGAAACCCAACATGTCAGTTTTCAATTACAGTCCAGGACAAGTCATGTGTTAACACAGTAGAGGCCCAAGTCTGAAACCACCTGAACCACCCTTAAGGACAGAAAAAGATTCATTCACTTGTCTAAGAGCTGCTGGTGCCTTTCCAGACAGCTGAGTGATACCTGAGATGATGTTTGCTGCTCAAGTAGATGATATGGGAGAGTAAGCTCAGGGGGAGACATTCAATACCCTTTTTCAGTAGATACTGTTGTCCAAAAAACCAAACCAAAACAAAAAACAAACCAGAACCATCCCCCTAAGGTTTTATTTACTTATTTCAAGCAACTTTTCTTTTTGGGCATTCTTTCATCTGCAAAATCACAAGCGTGTTCTCCTGGCTACTTCCCTGCATCAGCATCTGAACAGTCTCCAGGTGGTCACTGTAAAGTCACAGTCACAAAAGGAAGAAGGGAGCTTTGGGCCCTTTTCCACTTAAAAAGGCTTTTTGTTGGGATAGTGGCCACCAAGTAACAGAAGACATCAGGAGCTGAACCCCATATTGTAGCAAAATAAAAAAAAATATGCAGAAAAGACCCAACCCAAGACATCATTCCCTCAATTCATCTTCCAGCTCCTGGAGATTGCTCTCCTTTCTTTTTTAACCCCATGCTGCCTTCTCCCATGCACCAGCCATTAGGAAAAAAGGGAAATTAATTCTTAGCACTAAAATTAGCTGTAATCAGGTAGCCTGGGATGACAGAAGCTGTTGATTCCTGTTCCTGACATCACAGCACAGGGTCAGGAGGACTCGAGTTCCTCTCCTGTGTTCAGGCATGAACATGGAGCAGAGGGTAAGGTCAAGCAACTCTTTTTGTGGTTCCTTCCTTCCCTTTCATTTAGAAAAAAGGCCTCTGCAAACCAGACCAGCATCTACCTCTTGGAAGCATTGCTGCTATTTTCACCAGTTTTCACACTCTACCACAAATAAAAAGAGTTTGTGGAAAGTACTCCCTCCACCTCCAGGGAAATTCCAGGAACCATCACCACAGGCAGCCTGGGACTCCTGCTTGACACCTCTGGGGGGTGGCACCACAAATACATCTTTTTGAGCCAACAAGCCTACCAGGGACCTATTGCTATTTACATGTTCAATTCTGCTCATCACCTCCTTGGCTGCACCCACCACCTTCACTCGACCATTTCAACCCAGGAGCTCAATGAAATCCATTTTCTGCAACTTCATTAAAATCAAATGTAGCACAATTCAGCTCTCTTCCACTTAACCCTCATTAACCAGTTGGGGGCTTTTAGTTCCACAGGCAAGGATATAACAGAAAAATCCCCAGCTGTTGTTACATACCAGGGGGAAAAGGAGCATTTCATCAGCTATTGCTGGCAGGAAGGAGTATGTGACTTCAGAGAAAAGGAAAATCCTTGTTGGTCAGTATAAGAAACCCCCAAAAGGAGCAGCTCAACTGCAGATCTCCAACGTCACAACATTTAAATGCTGGAAATTTACTCCTAAGAGGTACAACCAACCATCTGCTCCTGTGAAGGTGCCAGAAATAAATTAAAAAAAAAAAATAAAAATCAGGGAACTCTGTGCCAGGTTCTACCTCGCAATGAAACTCTCTGCTCTTGTACCCCTTTTAAAATTGTTTTAGCTAGAATGCCCCCAAACTGAACGCTTGGTTTTGAAGCAGCAGAAGACAGCTGAGTTCCCCTCCACGTGAATTCATCCTGCATGGGGAAAACACAAAACTCCAGCTGAGAAAGCCTGCACTAAAACTGAGATGCTCTCCAGCATGAACAGACTGTGCTCCTGATCAGCAGCCACACTGCACCCAGCAGTAGCCAAGATGAGAAGGAGGAGTGAAAAAACCCAGCATAGATATATTTTCATAGCCTACATTTTCATATGTTGCCAGAAGAAATAATGCAGATATTAAAACATGCTGTTTGAGGTGGATAAAGATCAGAGCTCAATACCTAGCTAGTGCTTAACAGAAAAATCTGACACAGTTTTAAACCAAAACCTGGGTAGTTTCAGAGTTCTACCTAAAAGTATATTTTCTGTTCCATTTATGCAGGAGTTACATGGGTATGGTTGAAAAGAGTAAAAGTACACAGCCTGCATGTGCAACACACACAGCATCATTAAACATCAGGGGGGGTTTAAATGAGGACCAGTTGAGGAGCACCATTCCCTCTTAACTGCAAAAACCAGCACTAAGAACACTTGACAAATTCAGAATATTCAGTGCCCGCGGGTCAAGGAGCAAGGTTTAAAACCCAACAGGGTGACAGAACCTGCAAACTGCAATCAGACCAACCCATGCTGCTCAGGTACACTTGGGAGGTTTTTCATCCTGCCCCAACCCACAGAGTTACATGGAGAGATCAGTGAGAGGCATCCCAGCACAGCAAAACCCCAGGGCTGGCTGCACCAGCACACAGCAAACTTTGTCACCAACCATTAGTTAAAGGAGCAACAAAAACAGCATTTTACCTTCTTAAGGAAAAATTTCTGTAGTTTCTTGTGAGGCAGCTTTATCATCTTCTGGGGTTTGTTTTCAGCATCCAGGATAAGGGGCAGAAGCTGCCAGCCCTGGAGCCATCCTGCAGGGCTCTGACACCTTCCTCCTTCTTCTCGATTAACTCCCTGCAGCCAGCTTAGCTCTGCACGTCACCAGATGCCAGCCCAGCAACAGATTAAAAAGGCAAAGAGCTAGGCTGGAGCTCCTCTTTGACTCCACCAAGGAAGCTGGAATAGAGGCAGCCCAGCTCCAGAGCCCTCAGCCCTGCTCTCAGCACCAGGAGCCAGAGGCAAGGCATGAGGTCTGCACCTCTCCTTACCAACGTGCCAAGCTTTTGGGAAAAAAAAAAAAAAAATAAAATTAAAAATAAAGGTGCTTATCCAGAGGCAAGAATTTTCAGAAATCAAGATGTTCAGTAGCTCAGTGATGCTTTCAAATGCTGTTATTTAATTTTCAGGAGCCTGGAGCCTGCCCAGCATTACCTGCTGGGTCCAGCTTGCCACCACCCACCCCTTAATTCTGCACCTTGGATGTGACTCAGCCCAGCACAGACAAGAACCTGGCATTTCAGTTTGCTTTCAGTCACTTGGAGACTTGTTTCCTGTGAATAGTTTGGTTGGGTTTTTTTTCTAAAAAAAAAAAAACCAACCAAAACCCACCTGTGAAGGAAGATTTCACAGGAGGATGCTGGAACCAGCTGCCCAGGAGGTATTTATAGGCTGTGCCAATGCTGAGCTTGAGACTGTGCCACTGGGGACAGAGACCATGGGCACTGCTGCCTCCCCCTTGGGGATGTGCAAGGACATTTCAGCTCCAGGTTTGGAAGGAGAAGGCAGAGCAGGGATGCTGCACCCCTGGGCCATTGCTGCCCTACACCAGCCAGGTGCTGGAGAATCACAGAATTGTCTGGGTTGGGAGGGACCTCAGAGATCATCAAGTCCAACCCTTTAATTTTATTTTTTATTTTTTTTTTAAATCCAGATCCAGAACCCCCTGGTCTGGATCACCGTGCCCTGCCACTTATCCCAGGGGGGTCACCCTGCAATCTAAGGGTGGAGGACATGCTGAATACTTTAAAATTTCCCCATGAGCAAGCTGCCTCCTGAGCAGTGCTCTAATGCCTCAAGTGTCACCGAGTGTCAGGATACACAGAAATTATTGTGGGGAAACTCTTTCAAAACACTAAGTGTCAGTCACTCCCAAATATCCACATTTTGCTTTTTTTATTATTTCCATATTACTATTTATATTGGTATCTTAATATAGTATATAGTGGTATATAATATTAATATAATACAGTAGCTACTATACTAATTACTGTTAATATTAATGGATAATTAATATTGCTGTATTATTAATAGATTATTTCACAGAAGCTGCAGTTGAAAAAACCCCAACCCTCAGGTAATGGTCCATCTCTATATGTTTCTGTCCTTTGCACCATTCCCTTACCCCAAGGGCAGAGGTTCCTCTGCCTTTTTGCATTCTTCAGGAGCTTCAAAACCACACACAGAGTCCAACAGCATTGCCAAGTTCTGGCCAAGGGGAGCCTGGAGTTCACCACAGACTTGGCTGCAGAGGTTTGGATTTATGGGAGGTCCCAGTGTGGCACCAGGAATCAGAAGTGGTGGCACCAGGAATCAATGGGAAGGTCCAAGTCCTGCTGAAAAACCACACGGACCGTGCCCCAGAACCCAAGTGCAAGCTGGGTCCAAGTGTTGGTCATAAGAAAAATCCAGACCTAGGACCACCACTGGGATAAAGCAAGAGCTGAAGGGAAGCAGAGGAGCTGGGGAAAGCATTTAGAAGATATTCTGGGCACCAGGTGTTCAGCCTGACCTGCAGAAGCTTTCTGAGAACAACCTGCATCGAGGGGACATCTACAAGGGAACACCAAGATGAGGCTTCTGAGTCCCATTCCAACACGTGATTGTAAAACAAATCTGGGCATTTGCTGGGAGCTGGGGAGCCCAGGTAGTGAGACAAGGGTTATTTCTGAAACGTGTTATATGCTTGAAGGCTTTGGGTGTCGTTTTTCTAAAACAAAACACCAAAAAAACCCAACCAAACCAAACCAAACAACCCCACAAACCAAAAAGCTTCTTAGAAAAGTCTCACTGTGCAAGGAGAAGAAGAATCCAAAACACCTGAGAAACAGGATGGCAAAAACACCAGAAGAAACCCCTACCTGCACACAGCAGGAATATGAATTGCAAGTTTAGTAACTCTGGAGGAAGTTGGTCATAAAAGGGCAAGCTTGCTTTTGGAGCTTGGAGCCTTTCCAATTGCACAGTTAAAAAAAAAAAAAAATTAAAATCCTGCATTTTTTGAGTATGCATGACCAGAAGGCATGGCTTGTAAATTAAAACTTACATTCTTACTCCAGTTCCCCAGTCTTTGCAGCATTTCTCAGCATCTCAACCTCTACCTAGGAGCTTCCCACCAGAGCCAAAGAGCACTGCCTCAACATTTCAGTTCTTCCCACTGCAATTCCTTGGCTGCATTTCTGTTTCTGCACTCACATCCATCACACAGGCAAGGGTTTCATATACACAAATTAAAATTGTTTGAAGACACTGAAAAAAAATAAATTAAAAAAAATCAAAAGCCTTCCTTCCTTTGAGGTCACAAATCCTCATCCCAGCCCCCAGATTCACTTTGGTGTTTTAAAGTGGAGCTCAAGCTAAACAACTACATTTGAGCTCAAAGCACCATGAAATCATTTTTGTGATGCCCAATACACAACCAGCTCGTGTGAAATGGCTGCATGACAGGAAAGGTAAACTTCCAGCTGTAATTCGGAATTTCTGGGTTTGTTGCTTTTTATTTGAACAGAGAAAAACACTGAGGACTCCAAGCATACTTACAGGACTAAAAATAATGCTGTCTGAATCCTGTCACTGTTACCATGGTAAATAACTTTCTTTTTTTTATTAAACGTGACAGTCAACAGACCCAACACATCCACAGCTCTGCTTATTGAGAACCCTTCCAGCAAAATGCAACATTTCACCAAAAACAAACATTTCCCCACTCCCCCAGGCTCACAGCTTTACACCCAGACACTCACAACTTGCCCTTCTCAAGCCTGGGTGCTGATTTATGCCATTCCAGCAAAAGATGCTCTGATCCTTGGTCAGTGCTCACCTCCTCCTCCTGCCCTAACCACAGGATGTCCCACCACATTTTTTCTTTAAATGAATTATTTTGGTTTCTGAAGCAGGCAGTGGTCAGCAGGGAAAGAGGACAGCACAAGCAAGGGGTTAAAGAAGGAAAGGTTGTACACTTTAACTGATAAAAACAGAATTAGAGAAGGTCCAAGTCTTAAGTAGCCCAGAAAACCCACCCTGGAGACATGAGGGGTTGTGAAACAACTTCTGAACCCTACTGAGTCTCTCCTTTCGTAGACCCAGCAGATAACTGGATATGGGGAATACTCAAAGTTTCATTTGGGCTGAAAGGGGACAGTTGTGACAGAAGTTTTGCCAATGTTGAGTTAACATTAAAAAGGAAGGACTCTGCCCACCTGGTGGAACAGCTGCTGCCACCAGCCATCCACTTCCAGTTACCTGGGACACCTGCAGCCAAATTACTCTGGTGTGACAAAAGCCTGTTTTCTAGAAAGAAATTCAACCTGAAACCCTCAGTCCTGGTGGTTTGTGCCAGGGATCACCCATCCACACCTCAGGATCTGGCAGTGATTTCTGGCTGTGTTCCCTGGGGGGTGCAGCTCTGCCCACCAGCATTTCCCAGCTGCTGGCAGATGTGAGCCACCCAGCTTTTCTTATTAAAGAAAATTTAAATTGATATTTCAAGAAACAACAAGAAAACTCCACCCTAAAATGACACAAGAGCTGACCAAACTCTCCCACGGTTCTGTCTTAACTGCTAAAAATCCTTTTTTTTTTTTTTTTAAACAAGACAGACCTCTGCTGTTAGACAAAGTTATTGCAAGCTGCACAAGCTTGCACATCATCCCTGAATAATTCATTTGCTCAGTTTCTAGGTTCTAGCTCTGCATTGTAACTCCAGATTCCTGTTGGGGTGCAGGGGCACAGGACTAGAAATCCCAAGCTGCCATGGTTAAGCTTCACTCTGCTTTTTGTGTTTGATTCACCTCTCCATGTCCTGCTCTCCTCACTACAGGCTGAGCTGTGACCAGGTGGAAATGAGGGGAAAACACACACTGCAGCTACACCTTGGTGAGTGCAGGAGATGAACAGCTAAGAGATGAACAGTTAAGAGATACAGAAGCTGAACTTGAAATTTTTTCTCCCAATTCAGCTATTCTTGATCGTTTTCTATTTTTTATTTGACACAGTTGGAGATTAAGAATATTCAAGTTCTTGTCACTACATCTACAGAAGAAGTTATTGCAGAACTAAAGAGCTGCAAAATCCAAGTGAGGATTCCAGGAGTCAGAGTCTCCTGGTTGGTTTCTTCATGTGCAGAGAGCTCCTGTGTCTGAAAGGAAGATCTCAAATCCCTGTTTCACATCCAGGGCAGATGCATAGTTCCAGGGACAGGAGCTGGATCCTGCCTAGATGCTTCATTTATTGCTTCTCCTAGACAAAGCCTGGGGGGTTTCAGATGGTTCCAGCAAGCAGAAATCAAACCCAAGAACATGGTTTTCATTTGGACACTAAGGGTACCCCCTTTCACTTTGGACAATTTTTAAATTATTAAACTTAATTTAACTTAAATTATTAAACTATTTAAGTTATTAGAAAGGCTGGCAGTATGNGTCCAAGTCTTAAGTAGCCCAGAAAACCCACCCTGGAGACATGAGGGGTTGTGAAACAACTTCTGAACCCTACTGAGTCTCTCCTTTCATAGACCCAGCAGATAACTGGATATGGGGAATACTCAAAGTTTCATTTGGGCTGAAAGGGGACAGTTGGGACAGAAGTTTTGCCAATGTTGAGTTAACATTAAAAAGGAAGGACTCTGCCCACCTTGTGTGACAGCTGCTGCCACCAGCCATCCACTTCCAGCTTCCTGGGACACCTGCAGCCAAATTACTCTGGTGTGACAAAAGCCTGTTTTCTAGAAAGAAATTCAACCTGAAACCCTCAGTCCTGGTGGTTTGTGCCAGGGATCACCCATCCACACCTCAGGATCTGGCAGTGATTTCTGGCTTTGTTCCCTGGGGGTGCAGCTCTGCCCACCAGCATTTCCCAGCTGCTGGCAGATGTGAGCCACCCAGCTCTTCTTATTGAAGACAATTTAAATTGATATTTCAAGAAACAACAAGAAAACTCCACCCTAAAATGACACAAGAGCTGACCAAGCTCTCCCACGGTTCTGTCTTAACTGCTAAAAATCCTTTTTTTTTTTTTTTTAAACAAGACAGACCTCTGCTGTTAGACAAAGTTATTGCAAGCTGCACAAGCTTGCACATCATCCCTGAGTAATTCATTTGCTCAGTTTCTAGGTTCTAGCTCTGCATTGTAACTCCAGATTCCTGTTGGGGTGCAGGGGCACAGGACCCCTGGGGTGGTTTGATGGCAGGGGATGAGGAGATCCTCCCCACTATTGCATCTCTTCCCAAGGAGCCAGCTGGTGAAAACACAACACGCTCAGAACCTCACCACGAGCACCACAAGCTGCAGAAGGCTTAAAGGATGAAACATCTGAAACCAAGAAATATGAAAAGGGAAAATGAAGGTGTGTAGCAGAAGCATCAAAACGTTGCAGCCCTGCTTTGGATGGACCTGACCTGAGCTCCACAACCCTGCCACCCATCCATGGCACCCAGAATGCCATCCCAACCACCATGCCAAGCCTGATCAGCCCAAACTGGCTCCTGGACCCAGGTTACCTCCTGCCAGGCTCCCTGGCCTGGCACTGTCCCGTGGTTAGTGTGGTCACACAGTGCCAGCCCCCCAGGGGGATGCTCCCAGCACCCTGGAAGAGCTGGACACGTGGGTATTTGTTCAGCCAACACCTAGAGCCTCCCTCTCACCTTCCCTGCAAATGGCAGACCATGATTTAAGGAAAACAAAAGGAATCCTCCCTTACTCTTTAGAGCCAGGACAGGGGGGGAAATAGTCTAAAATCTGATTCTCATTGAGGCTGGAAGCAACCTCCAGAGGTCACCTGGAGCAACCTCCTGCTCCAAGCAGAAGCTGCTCCCAAAGTTCTTGGACTCAGTCTCTGGGGCAGAAATGGAATAATTATGGGGTTCAGTTTGTTTCAAGGGCAGGATTTGGAATGAGGAGGAGCTGCTTCTTTCAATCCTTGGCTGGGGTATGGCTGTGCAGAGAATTAAGATGAAGTCTTGCTAGAATAAAGTAAAGAATTACGAGGTCCCTTCCAGCCTGACATTCTGTGATTCTTCTCCAAGGTTCACCTCGGTCACTTCCAGTTCAAGGCAGAAGGATACAAACCACAAAGCAGATTGAAACATGGTGTAAAAGAATCACCTGGAAGCCCTGCAGTAGCTGAACTTCCAGACTAGAAATCCCAAGCTGCCATGGTTAAGCTTCACTCTGCTTTTTGTGTTTGATTCACCTCTCCATGTCCTGCTCTCCTCACTACAGGCTGAGCTGTGACCAGGTGGAAATGAGGGGAAAACACACACTGCAGCTACACCTTGGTGAGTGCAGGAGATGAACAGCTAAGAGATGAACAGTTAAGAGATACAGAAGCTGAACTTGAAATTTTTTCTCCCAATTCAGCTATTCTTGATCGTTTTCTATTTTTTATTTGACACAGTTGGAGATTAAGAATATTCTAGTTCTTGTCACTACATCTACAGAAGAATTTATTGCAGAACTAAAGAGCTGCAAAATCCAAGTGAGGATTCCAGGAGTCAGAGTCTCCTGGTTGGTTTCTTCATGTGCAGAGAGCTCCTGTGTCTGAAAGGAAGATCTCAAATCCCTGTTTCACATCCAGGGCAGATGCATAGTTCCAGGGACAGGAGCTGGATCCTGCCTAGATGCTTCATTTATTGCTTCTCCTAGACAAAGCCTGGGGGGTTTCAGATGGTTCCAGCAAGCAGAAATCAAACCCAAGAACATGGTTTTCATTTGGACACTAAGGGTACCCCCTTTCACTTTGGACAATTTTTAAATTATTAAACTTAATTTAACTTAAATTATTAAACTATTTAAGTTATTAGAAAGGCTGGCAGTATGTACACCACACATCCCTCCCACCCCCCTGCCCAAAGCCAGTTGTTTACTCAGAGATGGCTCCAAGTGCCAAAAAGGTGTGGAAGGCTGCAAGCTACAGGCAGCACCACAAACCAGATTTCAGGCAAATGACTCAATGAGTTCAAAATGTTTTACACGTTTAATTAAGCTTTACACCAACTCCAGCTGGCAAGCAGGAGCATGAATCATAGAAGCTGGATCAGAGTAGCAAACTCCAAGCAACACTAAAACTTCACTTACTCCAGGAGCTGAACAACTCCTCACTAGAGCAGGAACTGAGGAGGAATTCATCATGCTTCATCACCAAGTGTGCTGTGGGTTAGAAGCAGGAAAACAACAACAAAAGAAAGCCATAACTTGAGACACAGATACCCCAGTGCTCAGAGCTGGTGGAGGCACTGCCAGCAAATCCTCTGCTCATCCTCAGGATGTTGTAACCTCCCTTTAGTAGCCTACTCCAATGCTACCTCCACAGAAGGACAGCACACCAAGAAGAACACATGTTTTGGTCACCATAGTGCACATTGCTGCATTTACTCTGGGTTTACCAAATTGTTGTGACCATAAGATACTGCAGTGTCCTGAGCTGCTCCACTTGACAGGAATATGCCTTGAGATGCAGTGCTGAGCTATGGGTAAAAATGCTGCTGGTAAAAAAAGATCCAGCTTGATCCCTATAGTCGTGATGCCAATAAAATTATGCAAAGTGTGCATTCCTCTCTTGTTCATGGGTTGCCCATTCCCAGTGCTGGTGACAGTCAGCTGAAGTAAACAGGAACACAGAGGAGGGACCTCTATATGAGCTCCCACAAGACCACAGAAAAACATGTACCAGATGTTTAGTTCCACAGGATGCAGAAAACACCCATAACACGCTGAGCTGTAAACCATTTTCCATCATGCCCTAGAAAATCTGAGAGCAATAGGAAATTACAAACCATCTGCATGGCCACCAGCTGATGGCTTTAATGAATGCCAGGTTGGAAGGGACCTCAGGGGGCATCTGCTCCAGCCCTTATATTATTATCTGAGTGTCTCAGGTTGGACTTGATGACCTTGAAGGTCCTTTCCAACTATGATTTGGTTCTAATGGTTTGATTCTAAGGAGTCTGTGATGCAGAGGAGGCAGAAGTGCAGTGCAGCCATGCTCCTTAGCTCTGTCTCTCCCAGTCTGTAATGTCTGAAGCAGTTTGCAGGGCAATGAGTTCCCCCCTCTTTGCAGTTCCCTGGGTCTCTCTTTCTCACCACTGTGCTGGGCTCCCCACTGCCATGGCAAATTAAAAAAGAGATTACTTCAAAAGTAAAGAAGTTTTAGAGGGCTGAATGTCCAGAACCCACCAAGTTCCTGATTGCTGGAGGTGAGAACCCTGGCTGCCACAGTACCCAAGGATCAGGATATTTACACCAGTGCCTGAATAGGAATAAATACACTGAAACATCAGGCTTCTCTCTGAGGGCACCACAAAGAGCACAAAAGAGCAGAGCAAGGGATCAACTTCATACCTGTGCACACTGTGCTTCCCCTCCCTTTATTGAAACTCAGTAACAGAAAGAATGGTCCTAGACCAGACTAAAACTTCATGATCACTAATTATTGACTTCATACCAACATGGCAATTAAAAAAAGGGAGAAAACAGCTACAAAATAAAGAGAAAAATAACAATCAGGAAATCCAAGCTTTTTTTTGCTTTGATGAGACGTGTCCAAGCACAGACAGAAACTGTATTGATCAAACTCCTCATCCACATCCAGAGTAAAAATGGTTTAGAAGATTTAAGCTTTTAATTTTTAATTTTAATTTTTATTTTTTTAATCTTAATTTAAATGACCTCATATTATTACAGAGGTCATTTAATCCGGATAATTATTGTTCAAGCAAATTAAGTGTGCAAAAATACTCTGTACAGATGATGCTGGATCAAAGGTGTGAATTGCTGGGAACTTCCAGTTATTTTCACATGGGCAGTCCCTGCAGCCTCAGACACCAGGTCTGCATCTCCAGCCCCACATTTCTCCTGTTGCTGAAACCCTTTCCCTCCATCCCACCCGAATTTCCTGACCATCTGTGAGAAATAACTGATTGACCGAGACAAAACCTCTGCTAAGGTGGTTCAAAATCCACCAGGTGCTTAAAAATAGGTCACTGCTTTTCCCCCTGAGCTTCCAAAACACATTCACAGCAGCAACAAAACCCACAATGTCTGTTTCACGTTCCCTTAGAAAATTTCAGCTTGATTCCTGTGAAGCCCCGAGTGTAACAAACACTCCCAGGGACTGATCTGATCTCCCTGAAACTTGCAGGAGCTCCAGCTTGGACTCGTGTTCAGATGCAGTCAGACCCATTTGTTACCCAAAGCTCCTTTCCAGCCAAGAGGGAAAACAAGTCAGGTCTTGGATAAATCAATTGCACCCCAGATCATGCAGTTACTTAGGAACAGAAGCTGAATTCTTGACACCTACAACGAACACTGGATAATTCTCCTGGGTCTGATCATGTCCACTTGAGATTATTTTTATTTTTTGAAGTCCCAGATGCTGGAAAGGATGGATTTTTTTTTTTTTCTTTCCCCAAAACAGCAGCAGGAATGGTCTTGCTTTGCCATATCACTTTTTCTCTGGGAAAGTTACTTTGGAAGCTTGGAAGCAGTAGGAAAGAAGAGGATTCAAGGGAAGAATTCTTATTTCAACAAGAACACCACGTACTTAGGAGAGAACAAACCATAGAGCGAGCAAAAAAGAGACTAAGCTAGGAAAATAAAATAAAAAAAGGAAAACAATTGACTTCCAGCTCATTGTGATCAAGAAAAATGGATTTTCTCACACTAGAGCTGTAACCATCAATACCTAAATGGTACTTGGTTTCCACTTTAAAAACACATCTCTCTTCCAGAAGGCACCACACTCATCACAAACAACTTGTCCCTGACCCCAGGGGCTGCCAAGTGACTCAGCTCTCCTGGACATCAACTTTGTGGAACAAAGTGATTTTCAAGGGGGTGGGGGAAACACTTTCCCCCAGCTGAACATCCCGATTTGTCTTAACAACCCTTGGTCCACACCAGGCAGCCTCACTCTGTGTTTTCCATCCTGCATCCCCTTTACCAGAACTTCTTTTGATGATGCTTGCTCATTCATCCTTCAACAGCAAATGTGATCACCCATTAGCATCACTTGAATTCAGCCCTGAAGGCATGATTTAATCTTTCCTGGAAATAATAATCAAAAAAACCTTGGCATGAGGCTGGGGCAGAGGAGAGCTGTGGGTGATGGGGAAGGCAGCAGAGCAGTAGATGCTTCTTTCCACCCCACACTGCAGGAAGATCCAAGCTCATGGAGCTGAATTCCAGCCTAAGCCAGGAGAGGGCTGAAACATCACAAGGAAAGGTGAAAAAAACCATTTTTAATGTTTTCTCCACATTGTATTTTTTCCTGTGTGAAGGCAGATGGAGGGCAGCCCAGTGAAGGCTGAGGGCACTTCTCCACTGGAGATTTTACATGATATTTTACTTTCCAGTTTTCTACTGGGTGAATGCAGCAGGTTTTTTTGGTCAGACCAAAATCCATCCTCCTGTGTGGAACACAGACTCTGCCTCAGCAAGGCAAAGCTAAACACAATGAGACACCAAAGTGCAAATTGCAGCAGAGTAGTAAATATCAGAAAGTGGAGAGAACACAGAACCCAGGCTTCTCTATTAGTCATCCCACCCCTAATTCTTCTCTGACAATTTTAAAACTTGAAGATTCTAAGATGAATCCCTAATGAAAATTAACTAGGGTTTAAATTCATTTAGGAAATGAAAGCTATCTGCAGAAACAAAATCCTCCTCAAACCCCAAACCACATACAAGAAATTTAATCTTCAGCAACATCCTCAAAGCTAATGCAATGAGCCACTTACCTGCACTTTATTTCAGCCCCAAGCTTTTTTACAGAGTTATTTAGTGCTGTCTTTTTAAGAGATGGAAAAGGATGGAAACTACATTGGGACGTTGCATCCTTTTCACAGAACTGAAAAACTAAGACTTCCTCCTCCTTTCAAGCATGGAGGGTGTAAAATCAGTCCTTTCACATCACAAACACACTGAAAATGAAGCATCCCAGAGGGGGGGTTGCCATTTCAGGGATTAAGAGATCCTGGGAAGGTCAGCTTGGTCCCAGGTGGATATTTAAGCAAACATCACCCACTGCAGGCTCCCTCCAGCCCAGAAGGGATTCAGTCTCCCTCTCTGGCTGAGCCCAGGAGATGCAGAAGGATCTCTCCAAGCACACCTTGGTCCCAGGAGATGCAGAAGGATCTCTCCAAGCACACCTTGGTCCCTCCATACACACCAGCTGGGACCAGCAGCACCCAGTTTTTAAGTCAAGCCTTGCCCCCAGCTCATCACCAAAAGGAATGAATTCAAGACCTGAAGTATTTGGGGTTACTCCATCAGGCACCAGCATTGCAATGACAGCTGCTGCTCTTCTTGGGATCAACACAAAATATTACATTATAGTAACATCTTAACATCTGGGCAGTCCCTAAATAAACAGATTTACCTCTTTTACAGGTTCTTCATCCAGGGCAGCATCTTCCACCACAGGCTAATGAGCAGAGGAGAGAAAAGAGGGAAGAAAAAAAAACAAAATACACCTTGTTATTATAATATAGAAACAATTGTAAGCTAAACTCTAGCACAAAATGCAGTCAGTTTAGTCCAGATTTATACTACTGCAGCAGACATGTTTAATTCTTCACATGTTGTACAGGAAAGTGTTGAATCTGTGAGAACCTGCCTTCTCCAAGGTAAACAAACAAAATATAAAATTATTATTTAAAATATAATAGAATTGATTATACTATAAAATGCTAAGGGAAATGGGAGAAAGCAAGAGCACATGGGCACTATCAACAGTTACAGAAACTGCACAAGATTGAAGAAACTAAAGATTTTTAGTGAGTAAAATGGAGAAATGGAACAGTGTTTCTAGCTTAAAAGAGTTAACATATTTATACATAGAGCCAAATTCTCCAGACACTCCACTCCCATTTAAAGATTTTTATTTAATGGCTGCTGAGCTGAAATCTCTTCAGCTCTGAACCCTTTGGGAAAGAGGTAGGAAGATTACACAGAGCTTGCTCACAGCCATTCCTCAGGAAAATATTCCCAGGGCTGTGATTCAGTGCCCATCCATCCAGGAGAGGGATCAATAACTTTGCCTGCCCACAAGGATGTTTCAGACCCAGCAGATAACCCAGTTGTCCCCTTTACCTGTCAGACACAATTAAGGACCTCCTGAGCCAACAGGTGAAAGAAGATTTTGCTCCAACCTCCCTTTGTGCCAAGGTAACACAGAAGATGTCCTCACTGCTCTCTTCCTATCCAGCTATTGATTTACTATAAATGTTGCCTTGGGTATCTGCAAGTCATTGACATCCACTCAGAAGTGCCTCCACTTTAAAAGGGTTTTTGGCATTGAGGGGAGGATAAAGACATCCATATGCAGAGAAGAATGTGAGCATCTCCCCTCCCTGTCTACCAACTGTGAAAAGCTTCCCTGGAAAAGAACAACTTGCAGACAGGCAGGAAAACATTTTATCCCACACAGATTCCCAGCCCCTGACAGCTCCATCTACTCCTGGTTCAGCTGCATTCAGCTCATTCAAGACCAGATGTCCATCACTGACTGAAAAGACAAGTGGTCTTTGTGGAGAAGAGAAATTAAAGTCGTGTCCCATGGGCTGGGTGCTGTAATTATCTGAGCAAAGAGCACTTTAAATCGTGCTCCAGGTGGAATTCCTAGAAGAGTTCTAGGCTATGGCACATCCAGTGTGCTTAGAGACAGCAAGAGGACAATGGATGCTGCTCTAGCTGCTGTTCTGCAAAAGTTTATGGCTGTAACTAAACCCTCTTTACAACTTTTGATAAGAGAAACCTCAGCAGGAGTGATACGGCAGCCTGGCTTGGCTAGGGGTATTCCTTATAGCAGGGAAGAATGAATAAAAACAAACCCCAGAAAGTCAAACATCTGATTATCTGGCTTTGAAATGGGACAGTTACACTTGGTAAGGAGATCTACATGGTTTCTTCTAGAAGAAAGGTCTAAAGGGTCCTTTCCCAATGAAAAAGTGTCAACAGAAAGCTCCAGCCCCAAGCGATGGGCAGGAGCCCACCCCATGGTCTGGAACATTTTTCCAGAAAAGTTGATGGCAGAAGAAGCAATCTGAGAAATGGCTGAAGGGTTCTGCCTGGGGAAGAGAGAAAAATACTGGACACATGCAAAACAGATTTTCAGAGGAAGGGAAGGAAGAGCAAGGAAGGCCCTGCCCTCTGAACCCTGTGGCCAGTGGAATTGGCAGGGGGAGAAAAGCATCATTCCTATGGTGGGCAGCAGGAAACTGTTCACCAAATAGTTATCCCAGTCCCCTCGTTGGGAGAATGACTTGACAAGGTGTGAGCTGACTACAGAAACTCAGGAAGAATTTGCTGCTCCCAGCTAGGACCTGTTTGTCAGCACTCAGATTCCCTGCACTGCAAGAAGAGGAGCAAGTGGCAGGTCTCAGAAATTAATTACACAAAATAAAGCTCTGCAAGCCCCCTCCCCAAATTAATTCTTAATCTAGGAACTCTGGAATGAGCTAGGCTGGTATAATAATTTATATTGTCACTTTTCCAATATTATTTAAATATATAAATTAACACTCCACATGAAACTGTTTCCACAGAGATGTTTTGTGTTGCCTGTAACCTGGCTGGTTAGGTCAGACTCTCATCTGCCCTTCTTCCCAAACCCCTGCTCCAGTGAGACCAAAGAGCCAGGAGGATGGGGGTAAGGGGGATATTACAGGACAAACACAACTCCCCCCTTCAGCTCATGACTTTCTGTTTCAATCACCTGCCACCAGTGTGTAACCTTCACTAGAAACCAGAAATACTCTGGGCTTATTGCACTGCTCAAGAGAGCCAGAAAACACTCAGGAATACCCTCTGTTAAATAAAAGTAATTCTCTTGGTGCTTGAAAACCTTGAATTGCAAGAAAAACTCTGCAAGACAAACCCTGAGTGCATTTAACACAGCAGCCAGGTGGTTACCCCAGCACTGTGTTTCCAGCTGGTTACCCCAGTGTCAGGTTTGTTCCCATCTAGTTATCCCAGCACTGCATTCCCAGCAGGATCCCAAGGCACAGCCTTGCCCTCCGAGGCAAAGGAAAAGGCTCTGACTTTAATTCAGTGCTGATGCAGAGCCCAAAGCCAGGAAGCTCAGCAATCCAAACAGAAGTGAGGACCAGGGACCTACCCCAGCTTAACAAATAAAGAGCTCACAGCTCACATCCCTCACGCTTCAACGGGAGCATCAAGTCCTGCTCAGCCCCCTTTGCAGGTTTCCATCTGCTTTCCACACCCCTTCCCCTCAAGTCACCCCCAAATCCCAACCCAAACGGGGTGCCAGAGGGGAGGGATGGATGGGATGGGATGGGTTGGGATGGGGCACAGCTCCTCCCAGGCACCGGCCACCCCCCCAGCTGTGGGGCCAAAGGTTTCCGAGCATCTCCCTGTAGGGAGGGGGTGAGGGTTGCCCATCACCACCCCCTGTTCCCGAGGTGGATCCCCGGGGCTGTGGGAGAGGTTTTTGGGGGGCTGGCAGCACCGCTCACCTCCGTCTCCATGGGCTCCACCTCTATCCCCTTCCATAGCTCCAGCAGGTGGGCAATCGGCATGCTGGGCGAGTCCTGGCCAGAAGCCGGGAGCCAGCAGAAGGAAAGCGGCAAGAAGATGAAGGTACCGCCCGGCAGAGCCCAACCCGGACCGGGACCGGGACCCCGAACCTCCTCCCGCTCGGCAATATGGCTCCTCGCAAGCGCGGAGGAAGGACCAGGAGACGGCAGCGGCTCCGCAGCCCAACCCCAGCCCGGTCCGGTCCCGTCCCGCTCCCTCCAGGTTCAGGTTCGGTTCCGAGGTGCTGCCGGGGATGCTGTGGCGGGCGCTGCCATGGCAACGGCGGGGAGACACCTCCCCCCCNTGCAAAGTGCATTTTTTTTTCTGCTGTTCCAGGCTTTAAAAAGCCAATTTATTTCCATAGCAGGGGTGCCAACCCAGATCACAACAAGCTTTAGTCAACAACAACTCTCCTTCCAGTCTACAAGGCAGATGTGAGCAGTTTGTCCTCTGCCTCCATCTCAGCTCCCTCAAACTCTGATTAAGCTGACCTGGGAGTCCATGCCAGGCAGGGTTAGGAGAGTCAAATTAGAATAAAGAAGGAAAAACAAAACAAACCAACCCAGACCTTCCCTAAAGCCTCAAACAGAGCCGTGCACTCCGACACCTCTGCCAGAACTCAGCCTTTTGCTTTTTGGTAGGACATGAGCCCTCTTCTTGACACCTTGAACCAGAAACTTCTCAGACCAATTCTGGTTTCTCTGCTTTACAGGTTGAGCAGTGGAACATCTGGATCAGGGTGGGTGATGCCAGTCACTAACAGACACATTTACCACCTTAAACTTGACCTGGATGTTCTCCCGCCCCTAAAAGCCCTCAGAGCACCCAGAGCTGTGGGGTCAGAGCCAAGAGCAAGTGCAACCCCAATCCAGAGCACAAACCCCCCTGGCTTTCCATCCCCCAGATCCCACGGATGTGGGAGGTGTGTAAAGGTTGTACAGGATCATATCATGCATCTCTTCTTGATTTTTAAAACCTCTGTGCTGAGATCCAAGTGGCAGGTTGGTGCTGGAGCCCTCAGGACACAAAGCTTGGATGGCACAGCCTGAGAGGCAGAGCAGGGGAATGGGACATGCTCTGGTCCGAGATGGACATCACCTCATCTGCAGACAACTGAAAAACACGTGCATGCACATCTCAGGGTTTTAGATCTTGTTTTAGATCTCTGGATCTTAACTCCTGTCNCCACCCAGGGACCCCCCCCCGAGAGGGGATGCGGGGGGAGAAGGGGCCCGGCTGAGGAAACGGGAGCCCTGAATTTCAAGGATTTTAAGGATTTTTTTTAATTTCTTCACATCATTGGTACTTCCACTGAGAGAGCAGCTAAAGAGCTGAAGTTCACCCAGCCTGGTATTACTCCAGACTTGAAAAACACACACACCCCCCCCCCAAAAAAATCCAACCAAACCAAAAAATAAACCAAAAACCCCACAAAACCAAACTACCTTATTTATCACTTGGTTTGTCAGTTTTATTTCTCCCATTATAAAGCCTGTAGTAAATCCTGTCTACTCAGATCCCACCTCCTCCTCCTCCACTCACAGCCTACTACAGCCTTACTACAGCAGGCACAGCACATTGCACTCACTACCCCTCTGCAGAGACCATGATTTATACAGGTATTTCTTTATGTTCTCCTTAAACTGAGGGGGAAAGGTGCCTGTTTGCCTTGTGCACACAACTTCATCTCATGCTCTGAAAGGTGTCACTGCTCTTCAAGAGCCATTTCAGAACAACTACTCAGTGTGCAAAGTGCATTTTTTTTTCTGCTGTTCCAGGCTTTAAAAAGCCAATTTATTTCCATAGCAGGGGTGCCAACCCAGATCACAACAACAACAACTCTCCTTCCAGTCTACAAGGCAGATGTGAGCAGTTTGTCCTCTGCCTCCATCTCAGCTCCCTCAAACTCTGATTAAGCTGATCTGGGAGTCCATGCCAGGCAGGGTTAGGAGAGTCAAATTAGAATAAAGAAGGAAAAACAAAACAAACCAACCCAGACCTTCCCTAAAGCCTCAAACAGAGCCGTGCACTCCGACACCTCTGCCAGAACTCAGCCTTTTGCTTTTTGGTAGGACATGAGCCCTCTTCTTGACACCTTGAACCAGAAACTTCTCAGACCAATTCTGGTTTCTCTGCTTTACAGGTTGAGCAGTGGAACATCTGGATCAGGGTGGGGGATGCCAGTCACTAACAGACACACCTGGAATCAGGAGGTTCAGGATCTGGCTGCTATCTGCTCCCTGCTCCTCCCCCAGTGACAAGTAGCAGAAACAGACACATTTACCACCTTAAACTTGACCTGGATGTTCTCCCGTCCCTAAAAGCCCTCAGAGCACCCAGAGCTGTGGGGTCAGAGCCAAGAGCAAGTGCAACCCCAATCCAGAGCACAAACCCCCCTGGCTTTCCATCCCCCAGATCACACGGATGTGGGAGGTGTGTAAAGGTTGTACAGGATCATATCATGCATCTCTTCTTGATTTTTAAAAACCTCTGTGCTGAGATCCAAATGGCAGGTTGGTGCTGGAGCCCTCAGGACACAAAGCTTGGATGGCACAGCCTGAGAGGCAGAGCAGGGGAATGGGACATGCTCTGGTCCGAGATGGACATCACCTCATCTGCAGACAACTGGAAAACACGTCCATGCACAGCTCAAGGTTTTAGATCTTGTTTTAGATCTCTGGATCTTAACTCTGAAGGCACTCAGTTACATGCATCCTTCAATATTTAATCCATTACCAAACTGGGATATTAAAAACCCCCATTTATTTCCAGATTTATTCACTCAGGCTGAAAATGCATAAAGTAGAAACAAAGTAAACTTAATGATGAAATCTTGCTGTTGCTTTAGCATTTATTTTTTTGTTGTAAGTAATAATTTATGTGTCCTAGGGCAGCCTCACTGCCTCCTTTCAGCACTGGGAGATGAACTTGACCTTCATTCACTGTTCAAGTATGTTAGACTAAGCAAGGCATGAATTTCATCTGTCACTCTTCACCCCACCTAAAGAAATGTAGAATTTTTTCAACCTCAGATAAAAAGAAACTAAAACAATGTGGGTTTCATTTGTTTCTTTCCTCTTATTTAGCTGCATATGCTCAGAGTAATCCCACTGACCCCTTGAACTATTTTTCACTAGAGATTTTGCAAGAACAGCATCTCCCCCATTAATAAGAAGAGATTTCTTTTTCTTACTGATTTAACTATTCTGCTAGAACCTTCACTCATAAGGAAAAACATCTTTAGATGTCCACAAGTTATTTGTCAAATAAAGCCCTCCCAGATGGGAAAGAGGTATATTTGATGTCATTTAGAAGGATTTGAAACAACAGATCCAATATGTAGTGCTAGAAATGACTGTCACTAAGAAGCCATCAGACATTACAGTAACATCTCATGGACAACCAGAAGGGACATTTTTTTGTATGACTAGAGGAGCAGAAAAACTCATGCTTCCCTCCCCAGATCTCCCTTTGATCCATTTCCAAATACATTGGGTGAGAAAAGGGACCAAGTGTCACAGAATTGGGAACTTCCCACCTCCTAAAATACTGCATTAAGAGTGGGATAAATAATAGAAGGGAGAGGAGGGGTGGCAGGTGGGGAACAGAAGAGGGAAGGAAGCAGAATTCCAAAGCAGTTGGGCTCTGAGGGTGCACGAGGAGTGTCAGAGAAAGAAATAGTCGTGGATACTTTTTTTTTTTTTCCCTAAGGAAAGAGGAGTTAACTGCAGCCCCAGCTCAGCACAAGGAATGGTGACAGATCTCCTGGGCCAAGAACTGCAAGAGTAGTAGCTCACCTTGTTTCAAAAGTTTAAAGCCATTTTTCCTACCCGTGTAACAAAGCACTGGGCTACTCACGTGGTGATTTTTGATCTGTTTTTCTTACATGGTGATTTTTAGTCTATTTTTGTGTCTCCTGAGTGCCAGCAAATGGCTGCTGGCAGATGCAGAGGAGGGGATCAGACACATCACTTCTGCTCTATTGTGCAAACCCCTACACGGGCAGGAGACACAAAAGTCCAGAAGAAAACTTACTTAAAAGCACTGCCTACAAACTGCAGGCTGATATTTACACTAACAACAGACACCTCCCCTGGTGGGTGGAAAAGGCAAATTTTCTTTCCACTTTCAGCTGCAGTGAAAGAGGATAAGAGCAGCTGCCCCACTCCAGACTCTGAGGCAATTGAGACCAAGAAATGAATTAAATAAATTCAGGTTTTTGTTATCCTTCACTGCTGGAACAAACTGCTCTGGCACAGGTCACAGTTCCTGTCAGGACTTGCATTTAGAAGTACAAGCAAAAGATGCCAACCTAATTACCTCATGAAACCATCATTAATTCAGGTACAGAACAGCATTATTATGGTGACAGAATGCCCAGGAGCTAAAGATTTCCACATCAACACTCAGAATTTAAAATAAATAAATAAATAAATAAAAATTGAAAGCTTGCATTACAGAAATAATAGTGAGGAAGCAGCAATTGTGTAACAGAAAAAAAATTGCCTAGGAAGAGAGAAATGTCAGCAGACTCCAAGCAATGCTTTTCAAGCACAAATCAAAGGTAACATTAATGTAACAGAGATTACACACTGAATCATAGAAACCCACACAGTAATTTACTCAATAACTGTGCCACAGACACTTCAGAAGGACTGAGGAGAAAGGTGCCACTTTGGTTTTGGCCACACTTTCATTTAGAATCTGCTAAAAGAGACTCTGCTGAAAGACATCAAAATAAAATAATAACTGCAGATTGTGGTGTTCCCAAAAGAAAGTCCATTTTTTCAGTCAATGTCAGGGAAAGCAGCAAAGTGTCAAGAAAGAGGACTTCCTAAATGACATTTAAATGGAGCATCTTTCATTTGCTGACTCTCCTTTCTGAATGTCTGCTCAAGACAAAAAACCTCACCCAATCGTTAAGACACAATTTTTCCAGCAATCACAGGGATATTTGCAGGAACACAGGGAAAGCAAACACATCCAGTTCAGAAGACAGACACAGAGTCCTTCTGGCTTTGGCAGAGTTCAGCAGTCACAAAATGCCAGGTTGGAAAGGATCTCAAGGATCATCTGGTCCAAACTTTGTCTCCATGAACCAGCCAAATCACCCATCCCAAAGCTACAGCCCCACGATGCCCAAAGGCCAAGGTGATGGCCGAGTCATCTGGAATACACAAGAAATAACACCCAGTCATATATGACAGCATCAAAACTAAAACACTTCATCTAAAGCCAAAGAATTTTTTTTTACAGCATTAACACACAAATTATCTAAATAACACAGGAAATTATCTTCATTTTCAAGCTATTTTTCCATCCTGTGCATTATTTTTTTCCTTTCTTTACCCTGTAAGACACCCACACATCCGCTTCTTCAGCAAGGTGTCTTAAAGCCCTGGTTTATTCCCTGATAAAAATATTGCAGATCTTTCTTTGCCTGGTGCAAGGGGCTCCCTCGAGCAGAGGGAAGGATGAGGATGCTGGAGATGTTGAATTCTCAGGTGACTTTGGAGGCTTGAGCCCTCTGGCTGGTTTTCCCCCAGCTCACCACCCCCTGACAAAGCTGTGGCAATACTTCAGCTTCACAAATTCCTCCCTGGGGGATCTAATCTACAGTCAGGAAACTCATAAAGGCTGTTCCAAAAAGCAGCACCAGTCCCTCTGTTCTTACAGAAGCTTTGGAACATCAATGACCTCAATCTCAAAGGGAATTATTACCTCTCAAGCAGAACATCCAAATCAAAAATGACCACAGAGAGCACACACACAAAATAAATAGGAAATCAGGACTGCCCAACCCCAAAACAAAGATGCAGTGAGGTTTCTTCCCCTCCAACCACTTTGCATTTTACTCTTTAAAGATGACCAAAGCTTTCAGCTGGGAAGCAGAGGAGATGTTACTGACCACTCCAGCTGGTACCTATCCAATTCTGGAAAAAAACCCCAACCCTACCAAAACTGAGCAAATTTCTGCAGTGTTTTGAATTTTAAACACTCAGAACTAACAGTTTTTGTAGGTTTGGGGTTTTTTTTAAATATGTCACACACTGTATTTTGATTGCTTTTCCCAGGTGAGTATCTCAGCAGCTGCTTATGTTTGCAGACAAACATCTGACAGGACTGCTGCACAGCCCTGACTACCTGAGCTCAGGAAATGAAATCCATCAGAGGTGGTGATGGAAAGCTCTCCAGGTGGCAGCCCCAACTGCATCTCTCAACTGTGCAGTGCCAGAAATAATTCCTCTTTGTCACTGCAGTTGCCACGAGCAAAGGGACAGAAAGGCTCAGATCAGAGCTGCAAAGGTGTGCTACGAGCCATGGCACAGCTGCAAACCACCCCCACAGCATCCACACTTCACCTTTCTCTTGGGGGAAAAGTAAAAAGCCAAAGTAAGCAGCTTGATGGGAAAGTTAGAAGCACACCACTGAAGAAGAGAAAAGATCCTGACAGGATAAACTCCTGTAAGGAGGGCAGATGAGGCCAAGCTGTTTGTGTGAATTTACTTTATGTAGAACTAACACTTGTAATATATGTTAATGAACTGGTATTCATAGTCAGTAAAATTCAGGGTTAAAACTGAGAAAGAAGTGAACACAGAACACGATGACCTAAAGGGGTTAACTTCTGCCTCGGAGTTAATTAAAAGTGTAAGTCTTGTTATCAAACAAGAAACAGCCAAGGCTAGTTAGGCGCCAGCTGCGCTCCAAAGTCCGTGAACACCTACCCAAGAAGAACATAAAGATGTCACTTCCAACAGATAAGGGGAGAGTTACGGCTAGAGACTGATAATGCCTTGTAACAATATAATGAAGTCACCAAGAATCAAGAAAGGTAAAAAGTTCAAGTCTGAGGAAGACTTCTTACTTCATCCAAAGACCCCCTGAAGACCCCCCAATATCTCCCCAAAAGAGGACTCCGCCCAGACTCCGCCCGGACTCCGCCCAGACTCCGCCTGCTATGAATATTATAATTCTATGTTGTGATGATGTAACCTTTTCTTTTTTACTGTATATATACCCTAACCCTTTCCCTTAACCCTCGGAACTCTTTGTCCAGCAAGAGCTGGGAGTTTCCCCGGATCCGAAATAAATACCTTTGCTGTTTAAAGGCTCAAAACTCTGTCTCTAAACAGTTTCACTGGGCCTTTTTGGGCATCACCACATACAAGAGCAAAGCATTAAAAAAACAAACAAACAAAAAAACCCCAAACGAACAAAACTAACCCAGAACACGCCCTCCCCCCCAAAAAAAACCCACAAACCCCAAAACAAAACAAAAAAAACCCAAACCACAAAAACACAAGACAACCCAAAAAACACCAAAACACCTTTACAAGTCAAGCAACTGCTTCCCAATGCAACATCACTGAGAAGAGTCCCATGCCCCAAGCAGAATTCCTACCTCCTGGCAGGCCAGGAACACATGAGGCTGGGAAGGGGGTGTCCAAGGGTGCCCCATCCCCCCAATTCCATCTCCATTCCCTCCAGGGGTGGGGGGGGGACCCTGAGAAGCAGCAAACCTGCTCCCCCCCAGCAGCCATTGCCCCCTCATTGCCAAGCTGGCAGCACTCACCTTCCCCTTTCCAGGTGCCCATTCCTCTCCCCCCAGGAAGCAGAAAGGGAAGGAGCTGCCCAAAGCCACTTTTCCCCCTTCACAGCTCAAGGTGGGGCAGCTCCAGGAGTCCCCCCTGATGGGGAATTTCAACATCCACCATGGAAAAAATGTTTCTTCTTCCCCAGAGCACCCTCTCCCTGCCCAGGAACAGCCCAAGCTCCCAGTGACCCCAAACCCCAGGAAACAAAGAACCCCAGCTGCCCCCTCCTGCAGCTACCTGGGAGCTCCCATCAGTTACTGAGGGACACCTGGGTGAGGCCACCCAAACAGGAGACACCTGCTCCTCAGCAGCAGGGGGCAAGGGAAGCATTCCTGGGCTTTGGGCTGAAGTTTTCCCAGGATTAAAGTTCCCTGGGAAGGTTTCTTCCTTGACTTGGCTTCTCGTTGTCCTGCTTGCACAACCATGATGTCCTCCTCCTGAGCAGGGTGTGTTTCTAGGGGAAAATCCACAATTGCAGTCTGAAACCTTGCCCATAATAGTCATGTATGGGGATGTTTTGTTGCTAACAAGAATTACTGAGAGAGAGAGGGTAGAACAGATTAAATCTCAGCCAGTAAAACCATCTGATGTTCTGACCCACTCATTCCCAGGGTTTTCTTTTCCCATCTTATCTTGCTATCTATGAAGTTTGAAACACAGTGGAACAAGTCCAGGGTAATCCATGTGTTCCAATGTCAGCCTGTTTCTCTTGACTGTAAATAAAATCAAGCCTGCAGTAGAATTTTATATTTGGATATTTTTTGATGGCCCCTTATGAAACACGATTTCCATGTTCTGCTTCGTGAACACTTACAAGTCACCAGCTTGCTTGGGTGGGTCTCAAAAAAAAACCCCAAAATTTCAAAGCACAATTTGTGAAGCAAGACATGAAGAGCAAAAAAATAAAGCCTGCCAAAGGTCCTGCCCCAGGACTGATCACTACCAGCTTACTTGTACAAGAAACACTTGTTTTGCAAGAATAGCAGAATTTGTCCTAAACCATCACTTCTGAGGCCACTTGGATGAATATTTCAAGGCTTCCTGCATAGCTGACCAGATGACCCTGCACAAAGGCTTAACAAAAAAAAAAGAGATAAAAATTGTAAACAACTTGTAGCACTTCCACAAAGCTGCTCAGCCAGGGAGCGAGGGGTGATGGAGATCAGAGACAAACCCCAGAGGTTTCAGCTTTGTGCAAATGAAACAGGATTTTCCTTGCAGAGAAGAGGGTTCTGTAGGAGCAGTCGTGCCTCTGGACTTCCACACAAAGCTCCCTTGGCCTCAGCAGAGCCTCTCAGACAGACACCTGGGGTATGCTGCAGGCTCTGAGCTGCTCTTACCCACCACACCTGCAACCATTTGCTTTGCTTTTTAAGCTTCAGCAAGCTTGTAGAAAAGCAAGGTCACAGCAGAAAGAATAAAAAGAAAAGGTTCGAGTTGAGGTGGATTGCACAGGTTCTCAGGGAAGTCAAATCTGGGCCAGGGTGGGAAGACCCTCAGCATTTCCATCTATCCTCTGAACGAATTAAAACCAAGATAAATAAATGTAAGGGATAATTCTTCCCCCCCTTTCCCAGCTCCATTTAATACCTCCACACTCAGGCTCATTCTCTCAAAGGCTCCCTAATTCCCCACTTCATTACACCCTGGCCCTTCAGCTGGGTCTTAGTCACCTCCTGGATGACAGGATTGCTTCCAGCTGACTCTGGAGGCTAAAGCTGGCAATTAGTTCAAAATGTTCAGCTACTCAGCTCACCTGGGCCATCCACAGCAATGCCACTGGGGAGGACCTTCAGGATGCTGCCAGTAGGTCTCTGCACCTTCTCCTAGGAGCTCCATGTCCAACCATGTCCACCTGGGCTCTCCCCTCAGCCTCCTCCAGCATCAGGGTGCATCCATCCCTTCTGTGTTCAGCTCTGGACCAGAGTTACCTCCTGTTTTCCCCCTCTACAGGCTGAGCACATGTAACTGGTACCTAGAGGACACCAAGTGTCCCTGCTCTCACCTTCATGCTGCCCAGGTGGCTCCTGCACCAAGTGTGCAGCCCCAAGGCCCTGGACCCTCTTGCTGGGAAGTTTTCCCAGAAGATGCAGTGAGTCTTCTGGCATCCTTCCAACTAGAAAACACTCTTCAAGTTTTCTAGAGGCAATCATCAAGTTCAGTGAAGGGGGATTGGGTTCTAAATTATTGACATTGCTGAATCACATCCTTGTGAGATTAAGAAAAACCAACTAAGCAAAAAAACCCAAAGCACAGGGGGAGAGAAAAATAATATTCACCTCTAACAAAATAATTCTGACGTGATGAGTCTCCATATTAGTTGACATATACCTCACTCTCAGCACTGCCCTGGACACTTTCACCCTCACTTCTTGCTCTCTACACCCTGGTGAGGATCTTTCATTCTTATTCTCTGGGTGGAGAAACACTTCAGTCTTGCTGAGCTACTTTCACTCCTTACATCCAAGAGTGGGGAAAGAGAAGTCAAAGCTCTCTGGTAAAGCAGTCTTGTGGGGTGAAGGAAGGGTGGAGGATTTGGAGCTGAACAGATGTGGTCAAACACATAAACTTCAAACGTTTGAGCAGCTCATGCACTCCAGGAGAACCAAATCTGGAATGCTATTGGCAAAGGGTTCACCCCAGCAAGCAGTATCTGCTGCAGCCATCACTCCTAGCCCAGAAACCTCCAGGAGGAGGGAATAGCAGAGGGACCAGGATTGCTCTGTAGATGACATCAACTCAATGACCAAATTACTGGACATATTCTGTTCTGTTGCAGTTGCCCAGATGCAACAGAGAGTGAAATCCAGAGCTTTGCCTTTCCCAAAGAAGGGCACAACCAGTTTTTCAGAACTTGATTTTGCCTCGTTCCCTCAGAGCTCCTTGAAAAGATATTCCACGTGATGGGTTTGAGTTGTATTATTGTGATTGGGGATGATTATTTAGGATGGATGGAAAATAGGCAAAGAATGAGGAGAATACTGAATACAAATACTGCACAAGGAGTTCAGCATCCCCCACACTTTGTGCTGGGTATTCCTGCCTCTTCTCCTCTCATTTCCTCCTTTATGACTGCCATTGTGACACTCGTCCTCCAGTGCATTATATGCAAATGGTATTTGTTGTTTCCATGACAATTCTGCACGGCTTAACACTCAGGTATGTGTTTTTGAGGCCCCTTGTTCAAGGCATGTGTGGTTATTAATTATCACTGATTTATCCCCTGATTTTAAGACCATTCTGCTGGCTGACCTGTCTGTTTAATGTGGAAAAAGTTCTGTTTACTGCAGCTGTTTTAACAGTGAATTTGCATCATTTCAGCTTTTGAATTGCTCATAATCAGTATGGAAACTGAACAGCACTTCTAGCTTAGAATTTTTTTTTTAATTTTTTTTTTTCAACCCGTATGTTCCCACCCCACTTTTAAACTATAGGGTTTTATATACTTTCTTTTATTGCTTCTACTAAAACTGTTCCTAAGCATGCTGCCACTGTTTAAAGGACAAAAGTAACTTTAAATGTTCTAGAAATACTGTTTTACACCCATCATGTCTATAGGAGACCACTAATGAGTCCTCCAGGGATCCCCAGATCTTCATTCAGCTCAAGTTAACTGCGGTTTGAAAAATGTTATTTTTCTCATGTGAGGACATTCTGCCTTGAGGAATTACTGGTGAGATTTCTGCTCTAATATCACCAGCCTCATTATGAGCATTTAAAAATCCTCACAGTAGCCTGTTGATAGAAAAGAAATATTATCCTGTTGGGTGGCCAATGAGTAGAAGGCATGGTGTTGTTTTCAAACTGTCTTAATCCCCTCTCTGTCACCACTGGGGAGGCAAAACTTCCCTCAGTAATCCTGGTAACTCAGTGTCACTAAAACCAGAGGGATCTTTCTGACAGCTGAACTCATTTGCAAACCCCTTTTACAGCTTTAGTTGCAATTTGTTTGCCTTGGGATGTTCCTGTGACATGGATGACTGGAAGTTTCTCACATCAAGCAATTTCAGACATTTCTGGGACTGTATTCTCTTGCCATATAACACGAGCAAGTAGCTGAAAGTCACCTAGCAGACAAAATCACCCCAGGCAAACAGCTGCCCTGACTTAGATGTGTATCTCATTACTCTCAGCCAGCACCTTCCAGAACAGTTTTAACAGAGACAATTTCCCTCCTTGGTATTCTCTTGGTTTTGCCTCCTAGAATCAGAAATAAAATACCTACCAGGACCAGTGGCTCCTTCTAACCCATCCTTCGCGGGTGCCAAGCACTTTCCTGCCTCCCAGCAGCTCTCAAGGTGCAGATTTCCAGGCAAATCTCCACCCTCTTGCAAAGCTTTTTGTGTGCATCAGGCTTTGCAGCCTCTAGGCAGGATCTCAGCTCTGGGGAGAGCCTGATCCATGAGTACTTCATTTGTTTAGAAGGAAAGCTTTTCACTCCTGAAAAACCCAAATCAAGCGAAAGAGAAATTCACAGTTGTGTCTCCTATGGGGACAGGGTCCCTTTTGAAGTTTTGGGGCGTTTTTTGAGGGGTCAGTGTTGGTAGTTGGTGGGGGCCTCATGGAAATGTGCTCTTCAGGGTGGCTGACAGCACAGCTTGCCACCAGCCCAAGGTTTCCAAGGGCAGCAAAAATCCATCTCCACATGGGCAACCCACATTGAGGGAAATAAAAGTCTCCTGGGAAGTGTTTCAAAAGCCCTGCTGACTTGCCTTAGTCTTATAAATTAGGTTGTTTTGAACTTAAGACATGTGGCACTTTATTTCCAGGCTCGAGTTGTCCTGGTGTAATTTTATTTGTAAACCAGCACCTGCAGGAACACAACATTCTTATTTATAACTCAGATTTCTGCTGAGTTATAAATAAGCAGCCAGAAGCAAACTTCTGCCAAATCCTTTAGAATACTATGCAGCAAAACAGAGCAACTAATGTTAAAAATCTAATTTCACCTAATACATGCAGCATTAAATGAGGTTATGATCATGGCTGGGTTTGCTTCTCTGTGCAAGCTGCAGCAAGTGACTTGGCCCTTTGGTTTCTCTTCCTCTTCTGCACAAACCAGAATAAGAAGGCAACTGTAAATGGGGCAGAAGTTCAGATTAGAAAGAAAAGTCCCAGAATTTGAGAACTGAATTGTCTGAAATGCTGATGCTTTGATGCAGTGACAGAATAAAGCACAGCTCTGCACTGTGATGCTCTCAGAACTGCAAATATTTCAGCTCTGCATGAAAGCTTTCTGGTGGCTGCTGAAATCTAGAAAAGGCTCACTGGGAAATAAAATTCTTCCTTGTACAAAATGGTTGGCTGGGGGAATTGATCTTCCAGGGCAGAAATTAAAATGTAGCCAATGTATGAGAGAGATTCAGAAACAGAGATGAGAAATGCTCTGGGTGAGGACTGGAACAAATCAGCTGTTGGCATGGCATGGTCTCCACTTCTGAGCAAATCCCCTTTTCATCTGAAAAACTGGAAAAAGTTTCTCAAAGCTAAAATGTTCCCCCCCCCAAAATCATGCCAAGTGCAAGCTGGCACTGCTTATTGTCTCATACAAATGACACCAACTGTACTCTTTTCTCTGCTTTATCAACTACCCTGGAAAGCTTCTGAGAGCAGGTCACGTGGCAATTAATTCCAGTAAATTATAAAGTCCAGAATAAAATTTGGTGATAAGCTGTCTGGTACAGTCAGGCTGCATCAAGGCACATGCTCCCTGTCTCAGAGTGGTTTTAGCTAATTCTCTGTCTGCCATAAAGAAAATGAAGACAAAGCTGCTCCCTTCTTCCTGTGGAAATGTAACTACTTGTCTAAGGCAGAGTCACTTACCATGCTTTTCTCTCCAAACCTTCCTGCTCTGCTACTTGAATACAAATTCCAGTTGTCTTGGAATACCAAGGTCTCTTGGTATGAAATTTTTTTCTCCTACAGAAGCTACTGCTTTTCATTCAAGAATGGTTGTTGAACTTGACAATATTGACTGAAGGAAAAGAAAAACCATGAAGTATTTCATCATGTGAAAAAAGAAGTCATTTTATTAACAACAGGAAAATGCCTGATGGATTTGAAGTGAATTTTTAAACATGAAGTGGTTTCATTTTGTATGAAACTTCATTTTGTCTGAAGTATAGGAGTTAAATCCAGAGGGGGACATCCAAGAAGAACATCCACAGTGGGACTGTCACCTCTGAGGAGATACTGGGTGGTAAAACATTTCAGTAGCTAATGGTATATTCCATCAAAATTTGTGAACACATTCTAACTCTGGCAATGCTTTGTCTTCTACAAGTTGTATTCCTGTAAAACCCAACCCTCAGGCCTTGTTATGAAGCTTGAAATATCCAGAGGACTCCACAGATGGCTGCTCTTATCCATGATTTTTCTTCAGTCCAGGCATCCACCCTTGTTTGAGCCATGCCAGGAAACACAACTCCAGACAGATGACAACTTTTCTTACCCCTCTGCTGATGCACACAGATGCAGAGCCAAGCTTGGTGTTTCACTCCAAAAGCAGAACTCATGAACAGCAGCAAACAGATGTTGTTGGTTTCATTGGCTTGGGGGGGGATTTGTTGGTTTTGATTTTGTTTTACCTGGCTGCTAGAGGAAAACCCTTGAGGGCATCTTGTTCCTATTCAGTGAGAGGGCAGCAGAAACCCAAGAGGAAATCAGCTTCCCCCACCCAGCTGGGACATTATTTGACATTTTCTCATGAAACTGAAGCTGACACTCCAGGGATTGATTGTTTTCACAGAGACTGAGTACAGACCACAGCCTCTCAGTCTGAACACCAATCATACCTGGCAGAGAAAGAGCCTGAAAGCAAGGAGTTAAAACAGGGGCATTCCTGCAAGTCATTCCTTTTGCTTGGCAGAGTCTGCCTGGGATTTGCTCCCCTGATATTCAAACTCCATCCTAAAGCACCAGGAGCCCCCAGTGCTACAGGTGGAGCTGACAGTATTGGGCTCCTCTGCTGCAAAGAATTTCAGGGAAAACAAATGTCAAGCAAGTTTCTGAAAAGCAGCCTCAGTCTGGTTTTCTTCCTCTAAATCTAGTCCTGGTGTTGCTTAATATTTCACTCCAAAAAATCCTTGGCTTCATGGTAATACTTCTATTCCAATTCCTCCTCTGTCATCATGTATTGTATTACCCCAATACTGGTAATTGGCTTTTGGCAGCCTTACCACAGCTCAGGCAATCTTGTAAAAAAAGATAAATATAGTACAAAACCTACAGAGATGGGTGGAACTGAAATCATTAAGAATTGCAGTCATAAAAAATGGAATCTGTGTGCTTTTAACCAAGTGTGCTTTGTATTACTTACGTCACTGAGTTCTAGATTACTGGAAAATTCCCAACATTTTCCAAGCTAAGCAAACATGACAAGCTGAGCTATCAAACGTTATTTTTCCTTCTGCTTTTTTTTTTTTTTTTTTTCTCTGGCCACTGGAAGGTTTTGTGTTCTTTTTCCAGAAATCACTGGTTGCTGAATCAATTCCTACTGCATTATCTAAAGCAAAGCTTTCTCTCCTTCTAATCATAAGTTTAGATAGATTGTTAAGAAATTGCCAGCTTCTGACATACTTTTCTCACCATCTAATTTCATAATGGCCCATGATGACAGAGTGCAGTTGGATCACCATAAAACACAAGTACTGGAAAAAGATCTCATTAGAAGATCTCCAAAGAAGGCAGAATAACAGAGCAGCAGCTTAGCAGCTTTTTTTATTTTATTTTTTCTTTCTTTCAAAAGAGATAGTATCCATTTGTCTTGTAAACTGAACACAATCCCTGTCTGCAAAACTACTCCAGGTTCTTTCAGTCTGGCTAAAACAAAAAGCTCTTAACTGCCTGATTTGCAAGCCCAAAGGGACTTCAGAATCTGTATGAAATAATACATTATTTATATTTCAGGACTGTGGAACTGGCTCCATCTGGCTCGCTGTGGTTTTATAAAACAAGTTGTCAGTAATTAAAATTTCCACCACTGATCACTGGTGGCTTCCAGCAGAATTCAGCTGGAGAAGGTGAAATGCAGAGGAATGCTGCTTATCAAGTTTTCAGAGCTGACTGCTGCTTTTGGGATTGGGAGGAATTTAGGCATGCAAAGCATAAAATCTGGTCTTGGGAAGGTCTGCCTCACCTGGCATCTGCTCCTGCCAGGTCCCCACTCTTCTCCTGTTCTATTCTGTTCCCCAGGCACTTGGGATGTGGTGCTGAGGGTGGCCCAGCTGGGTGAGGAGTTCAGCACCCAGGGTACCCCTGGGTACCCTGCCAGGATGTTCTTTCACATACAAGACCTTGGAGAGGCCTCCCCAGAGTCCCTGTCACTTACACCACCAGGATGAACTGGAACAAAGCAGAAAATCACTTTTATCCTGGCCCAAACCAGGACACTGAGAAAGACAAAAGCCACTGTGGCTCACACTGAGCTGAAAGTGCCCAGGCTGTTTGTAGGAGCCACCAGCAAGGGAAGCAGTGGTCCCAGACAGCAGGTAGCAGGTCCCTTGCACTCCCCTCCTTGGCAGGGCAAACCAGGGATGAAGACTTCTTCCCACTGAGCATCCCAACCAGCAGAAAGCAGGTTTGGGTTTCACAGGGCTTCCTCCAAGTCTCTGCTTGTGAAGCTGTGCTGCAAACTGGTTGCAATGGTTTCAGCTGGGGAGAAACCCTGGGTTCTCCTCTCTGCTACTTGTGCACGTTCTCCAGAGGTCACCAGTAGCAGTGGAAACCTCACCTGTGTGACTGGGACGGCTGCAACTGTGCCATATGCCCCAGCACTCATAGAATTGTAAAAGGTTTGGGTTGGAAGGACCCAAAAGATCACCTAAATCCAACCCCCTGCATGGGCAGGGACACCTCCCCCAGCCCAGGGTGCTCCCAGCCCCATCCAACCTGGGCTGAGACACTGCCAGGGATGGGGCAGCCACAGCTTCTCTGGGAAACCTGGCACAGGGGCTCAGCACCCTCAAATTAAAGAATTTCTTCCTCATTTCAACCTAATCCATATGGATTCTGGTAATGGAAACGTTCTGGTGGAGCTCTATCAAAGCAATCTTCTTCTAAAACATCCTTCATGTTGCAGCACACTTAGAAAAAACTCCTAACCCCTCAGCCTGTGGGCTGGCAGCTACTGAGGAACACAGTTCACCAGCTGAATCCAGGTAAAATCAGTGCTACCCGGGCTCCTGCCAGGTCTGTCCCACCTGGATTATCCCAAAGGCTTAGGGTGGGCTGGCCCAGAGCAGCAGGACCCTGTCCCCCCATGCCACCTTGGAGAGGAGCCAGATTGAAGACTCAGCCCAACCCTTGCAATCCTCATCCCTCCAGCCTGACTGACACAGTAATTCCTTCCCCCCTGTGTAAGCACAAGGAGCTCAGCTGCTGAAACCAGGGTTTCCATCCCACTGGAATCTCCAAAACCCAGGAGATTTTTAAGCCTTTAGCCTTAAATTCTTGATCCAGGGGATGAAATGCCCCTCTGCAGACAACAAGTCTTAATCTGGGGGGGAACTTCAAACTGGCACCAGGTTTCAAGTTGAATATCACAGGATCTGAAGCTCATCACCTGAGCTATGAAATGCTGCTGAGGAAGATGGCTTGGGGAAAGCTGCTGGGCTCAAAAGGCATGGAATGTTGGGAAGAGAGGAGCCTCTGGAAGCTGGCACTGGGAAGTTCTGCTCCACAATGCTTAGGAGAAATAAATGATCCAATGGCAAGTACCTGGTGGGATGCATCAGACTTGTTGATTGAGATTGTAATTATTACAGGGAGACTGCTGTGCTTTTATTTCTTGCTAATTTTGTTTTGGCTCATCTTCCCTGATTTACATGCAGAGAAGCTCTCCAAAGCTAACAGCAATTGTGTGAGTTATGGAAAAAAGCTTGTGAGTGAACAGCTTGTTTTCTGGGGAGGCTGTACTCAGAAAAGCATTTCTTGAAGACAGAACCACAGGATTTCTTCAGCTTGCTTAAGAACTTTCTGTCAGCTCCTTAAGAATTTTCTTATCCAATATGGTCATTTTAATTTTGGGGAGTTTTTGTTTGTTTTGCTTTGTTTTTTTTTTAATGAAAGATTACTGAAGCATCAGTCCTTCAAACTGAGCACTGTGTCTGAGTGTCAGCTTTGTGATTTCCATCCTCAATTCATTCATTGATAGGATTCATACCACCAATCTGTGGTCCTGGCTGGGCTTGGCTGCTCTTGAGATCCATCTCTTCTTCACCCATCCTGTGACAGTCCAGTGGAGCTCTGGGCTGGGAATAATGAAGAGCAGGGAGCACACAAACATAAAATAACCTGCCCAGCTCTCACATCAGGTCTCACTTAGCCTGGATTCTGAAGCTCTTATTCTCCAAAGGACAAGAAACTGAAATCCTTTCTGAAAGGAATTATTTATCTCAGCTCTGGGTGAAATATGGTAACTTTGTGGAGGGGGAAAGGGAGAGGAGAGGAGAGGGAGAGGGAGAAGGAAAGGGACAGGGGGAGGGAGAGGGAAAAGGAAATGGATGGGGGGAGGAAGAGGGAGAGGGAAAAAGAAAGGGACAGGGGGAGGGAGAGGGAAAAGGGAAAAAGGAAAAGGGAAAAGGGAAAAGGGAGCTGCCTGAGCAGCAAGACAGTCTGAATTTAGAATAAATCCAACATCCTCATCATCGATTGTTCCATTCCTAGGGAAGCAACTTGCAAAGTCCTGACATTTTTCCTTTGCATCATCAGTACCAGCACCAGGCAGCAATAAGAGTGCTGCCAGCACCATTTCCCTCCTATGACCTTGGCTTCGTGGTGCTCAGAGATCCAAACAGAGCACAGCAACCATTCCAGAACTGAGATGCCCAAATTCAGGAAGCCATCCTGTGAAACTCCCCTTTCCCCACTGGGAAAGCCATCCCCTGCTGCTTTGCTCCTCTGGATCTCTACTGCCCACACTGGTGGGACCTGATGTGCAGTGTCCTGATGTCCTGGGTGGGCACTGCAGCCACTTTTTGCCTCCCCACAGCCCAGCTCTCACCAGCTGCAGAGGGGACACAGAGGGGACACAAGAGGGGCTGGTGCCACCTCCCTTTCAGCCTGCAGAAGTAGGTTTGTCCATCAGCTGGGCAATGGTGACCAACTGCTGTCCCCACTCAGAACTGGAGCCCTCTGCTTCCCTCATCTTCTGTTCCTGTTGGCTGCTGTTAGGGCCAGCCAGATGTGGCCTGAAGTACAACATACGTGTGCCTGAGGACCTAAAGACCAGGAGTAGAAGCTGCCCTTCCAATCTTACTTCTCATCCACCATAAACTTGTCTGGAACTGAACTCCCATGCAGCCAGGAAAGGTTCAGGAAGAGAGGGAAAGAACAAGAAAGAGAAAACAATCTTCCTGTGGCCCAGGCAGTGGGGCTCTCCTTGGAAAAAGGGTGCTCTGATCTCCACACCAAGGGATGCTCATGCAGGAGAGACCCTGCTGCAAACAAGTTAAGTCCCTCTGTGGAGCTGACTGAGACTTGAAAGCACCAAGGCTGCACAAACAGCCCCCTTGCTGGGATTTAGCTGATTCACCTAATGATGCAGAAAAGAACATACCCCCCATCTTCCCTGGGCTGTGGTGAAGCTTCAAGGCTGAGAGATTTTATTTTGCTGAAGGAAATAAGTGAGACTTTCCAGAACGGAAGCAATTTTTAAGGCTCCAAATATACCTCTCTTTACCTCTTGTATTTAAATTGTGCTAATCCACCTCCTGAAATTATACACATTTTGGTGGAAAAGGCCAGGACCAGTAAATCTGAGTCATTTCTAGTTAGAATATGCAGGGTTGGACATGATCCTTGGTCTGAACTGGTGCTACCATCCATTTGTCTGCTCTACTGGTTGCTCACGTCCAGACATAGTCCTTAAAGCATCACCTAAACTTATCCCATAAAACTTCAGTGTCTTGGCACTTCTCTGCAAAAAAAAAGAATGAATCAGTCAGTAGCTTTGAAAAGAAGTTTGCATCTTCCTAGAAATGAGGCAGGTGGGATTGCCAAAAGCCAAGCAAGGGCACAAATGTGGTGTTTTTATTGCTACTACTATTAAATTAATCATAGCAAACGAAAATGTTTCATGGGTAATAATGCTGTCAAAATAAAAAGTATGTGGGTGTGGTTTTGTTCAGGCACACACAGTCCCTCAGGTATGTCCCTTTCAACAGGACTTCAGCCTGTGAAGTTATTTTTAGCCAACCTTGACTCAGCATTCATCAGTCATTTTTTTCACTCATCAGCAGGCTGTGCTTTGGCATCCTGCTGGCTTTGCTCTCTCCTTCCTTTCCTCTCTCTTGAGTCTGCTACTTTCTCCTCACCAAGTTTTTAAAGCCTCACACTGTGAAGTCTGTTGGTGTTTTTGTCACTTCTTTGTAAAGTTTTGTGCTTTCTACTTTTTTATGCTTTTTCTTTTTTAAGTTTTATAAAGATTTTTTTTTTATACTGCCCCAACTCATGCAGGGTGGTAATGCTGATATTTTTGAAAAGTCTATTCTCTAATGATAACCAAACTGAAAAGCACTGAGCAAGAGGTTCATGAGGTGGTTTGATGGTAGTTACCAACCTCTGTTTCCACTTCCCTCACTTGTGATTTGATTAACAAGCAAGGATATGGCACTGCACTCCAAGATCTTTGACAAGACAAGACAAGGGACTTCACCAAAGGACAAAAAAATGCAAACCATTAAGAAACCAGCACAACCTAGAGGAAAAGGCATGATACTTCTTTTTAAAAAACAAAACCAGCTTATGATGGGAATTTTAAATCAATGTTCATTCTAAGTTGTTTGCACTCCATGTAGTCCACCCAAAACCTATGCACCATCTCATTACTATTTGAAAGGGATGGATAAAGACAATTTGAAAAAGTACATGAGCCTTGGGCTGTTCCTTTGCAGAAAGAAAACATTTCTCCTAAAGAATATTAGTCTTCTTTAGGCTCAGATGATTTTTGGTAATTAGAAGAAAAAAATATATTAGTGATCTCCTTACTTTTTCTTGCTTGGAAGATGTCAGAAATGGGGGAATTAAGAGTTGTGATTCTTGAGCTGAAGGTGTTATGGCTGCCATAAAAACACAAGGGCTGATTATCATCACCATACTAATGCAGTATTAATATACATCAGCATATTCCCCCTCTTGGGAAGAAAGGCAAATTTTGAAAGAGAAGCCCTTGCTCTACTGAAATACAGATCCAGCTGAAATACAGATATAATACTGAAATACAGACACAGACACCAGATCAGACTCATTTCTTTGCTGCTAAATAAATAAATGAGTTTCTGATGAAAGGACTAAAAACTGACAGGATTTTGGAATGGCAAGGTGAAAGAGCCCTGAAAGAATGGTGACAGAGAAACCACAATATGTTTTCACAGTAAGAGTCTTCCACCAGATGGTTCCTGGAGCAGTAATTGTCTTTGAAAAACAGTAAGAGCCACTTACATCAACACAGCACTGTGCAGGGGATGTCACCCAAATATGGTCCCCTTTGGCAACACCCAACTTTGTGGCATGTTATTAATATTATGGGCTAGAGATGCACTCTTGCTAACATTAGTATTCTTCACTGAAAATCCTGCACTGGTAGTTTTTTCTATGAAACTAAGGTGAAACAGTAAAGTCACAGTTCTCTTCTGAACATCTATTCAAAGCATAAGCAAGCCAACAAATCCAGACAAAACTGTAAATCAGATTCTCTTTAATATCAGAGCCACAATTCAATACTTCAGCCTGTGCAGCTGGTATGACTATGTGGATCATTCTCCTTTAATGGCAAAACAAGTAGGTTTTCCAGCAGAAATTTTCCCAGCATCCCTGTGATATGGACAGGGCTTTGGAACATTGCTAAGCCAAGACTGCTTTCCAAGGTATAATGTTTAAGGATTTGGGTTCCTGTTGCTGTTTTAAAAGTTTTGTCAAGTTCTGATGGCTTCATTTGTGATCTTGGACCTGTGCAGGATAATAGGTTGGAAGAGCATCACTGCAGACAGACAACTCCTCAGTCCCAAGCTTCCAGTCAAGGTGCAGTGGGTTGGATTCAGCCTCCAGTGCTGCTGTGCAGTTTTGCAGCTGCAGTTCTTTGGTGAAGCAGAATTCAATCTGACCAATTGTTTGGGCTTTTTCACCCTAGAAAGATAAGAGATGAGATCAGCTTGATGGGGAGGACAGGCCAATTCTTCATATGCATTGCCCTACCTGTAGAACACAGGAGTGCTTATCTGGGGATATGCCACCTGAAAAAGGAGATGGGTGCCAGAAGCATCCGTGCAGTACACACTTGGCTTTAAAGAACAAGAAGGCAAAGGCACAAATTCCCAAAAGACAATTCAGTAACAATCTGGGGAATCTGCCTAACTGGTAAGTCTCACTACGAAGTGCTGTGCCACAGATGATCTTAGTGTTTACCAAATCTGCCCAGCACACAGAGGCTGCTCACCTAAACAATGAGCTCTGGCTGAACTCTGTGAATACTGAAGGGTGTATGTGACCTGAAAAAATCACCTTCTGAAAAACCCTTCTGTAGCAGGAGAGAAATGAAGGCAAAGAAACTTCTCCTGAAAGGAGAAAACAGATTTGGTTTTATACTAACTTTCACTGAAAATAATAGAGAGGCAAGATGTTAAGAGGAGCAGAAATGTCATTTTTGGACTACAGGACAAACTAGAGGGGAAAATATTGGCCATGAGTAAGGCAGGCAGGCATGGGAGCCTTTCTTGTTCAAAAAATGATTATACAAGGACCTCAGAAATGCTGAGATATGACAAAGTGCATGTGGGAGAAAATTGGTTTTCAACTCACTAAGCAAGAGAAAAATATTTGTACAAGACAAAAGTAATCAGGGGGGATTTTTTTGTTGATGTTGGTTTCAGGGTGGGGTTGTTTTGTTGTTTTTTTTTTTGGTTGTGGATTCTTTTGGGTTTGGATTTTTTGTTAGTTTTAGGTTTTTTTAAAGGATCCTAAGAACACAGCAAGTCTACAATATGTTTTAGGCATCAAAGTGCCCCATAATGCACTCCAGCCATGGACAAGTCTGGAGCTCTGAAAAGGGCTACTTTTGGATAACTGAAATGTGCTTTTTCCTTTCTCCTATCCATTAGCTTCAGCTGTTGAGCACAGGAGACTCAAGCTGTAAATGACTGTCACATCATTTGAGCAGTATCTTAATTGTACTAAAAGCAACAGCAAAACTCCAGTGAACAGAACTAGAAATCAGGGTTCAGGTTAGCTCTGTACTTTTTCAACATCAGGAGGTGGGTGAGGGTGTAACTCACATTCCACTCATCCTCTTTTGTTGCTTAGAGTAGCTAAAAATGCATATTTAAAATAATTCTAGCCTAGCAGTCTTTTTCATGTGAAGAACCATCTGAGTATAAAAAACTCAAGAGCACTACTAAAGCAAATGAGCTGAGAACACAAAAGCTATTAAACTCCAATAGCAACAGTATTTTGGCAAGTTTTCATAAAAGTGTTGTCTCTGTGAGGGCAATAACTCTGTCAAGTGTTTTGCAGTAAACCACTTTTATCAAGCTGAGATAATAAGGAACCACTTGTAAGAGGAAAAGATAACCTGTGCCTTTGGGGTTTTTTGCTTGTTTGTTTTCTTTCTGAATAAAAGCAGAATCACCAGCTGAGAAAGAAACAACTTGTGCAGCCTACCCAGGTAATTGTTCAGAATGATCTTTTTTTCCTTCCAAGGCATTTATGATTCAGACATGGTGACCTGCATTTTACCCTCCAACACATTGCCCCTGTGTACCATGTTCTCTCCTCCATCATGATTCACAGCACAACCACGGGTAAAGAAAAGTAGAAAGGAATTTTAGGTCTTGTTGTTTCAGAAGGAAAGATAATGCTCATCCTGAGCCACAGAGAGGCTCAAAATTCCTTTTTTTGCACTTCTTTAGGTAAAGGGGTTTGAGAACGACTTGTATGGCAATTAAGCTTCAGGAAACCCCTCAGCTACAGCAACACCTCTGGTGTGGTGGTTACATCATGCAAGAGATGCAGGTTCAAAGCTTTCAAGGCAAAGAGACCTCTCAGACCCAGTGCTCCCACTCTCTGGGTAAGTACATTACCAGCAGTTATCAGGTAATATTGGACAATTCCTCCCTGAACAATATTTCTGCATTAAGAAGAAGCTGTGGGAACAGTAAGATAAGCTGAGCTCAGTGGTGCCAGTACACAAACAATGTTTTTATGGACTGAACTCCAAGAATCAAGCAATATCTAATCTGTAAAGAGCTACAAGAACACCCTGACCCAAGTTTCACCATGCTGAAGATTTTTCACTCTATCTTTGCTTTTGTTTTTTTGATGGAAATTGCTCTTTCTAAAGGAAGAAAAGAAATTTTTTTGTGTTTTTAAATTTGGGGAAGGTGTGTTTGTTTGGGACTTTTACCTCTTCTGGAGGAAGACACTGGATCTTTGGTGTCACACCATAAAACCTTGTAAGGGCTTCCTTTATGGTAGCCATCTGAGAAATTAAAAAAAAGTCATTAACACATCTTCAAACAGCTCCCACCCTTTAAGTTCACAAAAACATTTAGAAAAAGCATAACCTTAAAGAACAATACAATTAAAAAAGAGATCACTTGTTCTCTAGAAATCATCTCCTGCTGAAAAAAACCCCAGAGCATATGTACACATGATTTTGTTTTATAAAAACTGCCTCTTACCTGGTAATATGAACTACTTGGCTTTATCCCAGCTTTCAGGAGACAACTGAAACAAAGATAGAACTTTTTCATGGTTCTGGTATGAAAACACAACTTCATTATCACAGCCATTTGACACTGGATATAAGGAGGAGGCCAGTAAGACAGATTAAGTCCTGTCATCTTATAGGAGCCTGCATGATGTCCTCTTATTCAAAAGTTCCTTTTTGCAAAAAAATAATGTAACCTCTGATACTACTTTTTCTTCTCCACGTGTAAATGAAGCAGAATGAAAATGATAGCAGTTTTTCTTCTTTTCAGTAAAAATTAACTTAATCATATTCATTTTTACATTGGAGAATATGCTGTGAGCAATGAGTTTCAACATGTTTCCATCTCTATTCTTTTTTGTTGTTATATATGGTGATACCAAGTCACATAGCTGGCCACTGTGCCATCTGTGAAGTGTTTTAGTCACACCATCCCATCTCTTGAGGCAATTGACTTACCAGACATTATTAAATCTAACACAGCACATGACATGCCCTTAAGTACTCTGTCTAGAAAAACCTGATGAAGACACCTAGAAAAGCAGGGGTGGGGGGAAGGTGGATTTCCTTTGAGCACATGCAAAGTGCATGAGACTTGGGTGTCACATCAGGGTGGTGTGACAAGGACAGCAGAGGGCTGCCTGGACACTGCTCTACAGGACACCCTCTCCTGCTGTTATCTCAGTCTTTTCCCAGGATGTTCTGCCTATTTTCCCTGCAGCTTGGCTCTTCCTCTGTCTTCTCTACAAACAAGTGTTCAGGCCTCAGTATGACTCAGAAGTTTTGGAAGGTTTTCTCCCTTGAGTTGGAAGTTGACAGCTACCACAGCTTTCAGCAGGGAGGCAGAGCCAACACAGCTTCTCAAAGTTTACTGCCTGGCATTGTCTAAAATGGTGCTGCAGTGGGTGCTGCTGGCTTACCAGGCTCTGCACTGACCTGAGACATGCCTCTCAGAATTAAAAACCTTCCTCTGAACTCCAGTACTAACTCTGATGTATTCTAATAACCATTTCCCCTCTACCATCAGATTTTTAGAATTTTTTTTTTTTTGGCTCGACGTGAAACTTTCAGAAACTGTTTGAGATGAGAGGCAGATCACTGAGTTCATTCACACACCTATTTAGATCAATGTGTTTGTAGAGTTCTAAGGCTGTCCCAAAGTATTTCTTCTGAGAATTAAGGACCTCAAGTGTGGCTGCACAAGTGCCATGTTTATCCCACTCGTGTTTCCTATGGGAGGAAAACAAAACATCAGGTTTAGAAAACATTATTTGCAGATAGAACTGCTGCACAAGCTAGCCAGTGTACTCAAATCAGGAATGTGTGAAGAAGGACACTGTACTCAAAAAAATGCCAAGAAAGCATTCAAACAAATACCAAGAAAGATCACTCCCATCACTTCAATGACAGCAGCACCGACATAATTTTGGGGTAGAATCATCCACCAAGAGATTTTGGACCTATCAGGGGAGTGAGGAAAAAGCCTAAGAAGTCCCCTCATTATGGTTTTTTAACATCAGACCAAGAAAATATTCTTTCAGGCAGTAAGTCATGTTAAAAATGTATAAATGAGCTGGTATTAACATTGGCAGCAGCAAGGAAAAGACTTTTCAAATTAATGTCATTACCATGAAGGAGATGATGGTCTAATGGTTTGGATATTATTATGGGCCTGGGACACTCAGAATCAGTATTCTGTCTTCCTATAAATTATGTATGAATTTGTGCAAAAGACATTTTTAGACACAGCTAGTGCTGACCATTCAGCACAGGGCTATGAAATGTCACCTTTACCTCTTCTATTTAAATCCAAACCAAAGCAGTTTGGAAATGAAGGTGCTGCAAGTTCCATTGAGTAACTTGAGAGAATCTGCTTAGAAGTCTAAAGAATTAACACCTCAGTGTTATTCATTATCCTTTACCCAGGCCATAGCACAAGATAATTCTACTTGAGGCTCAGCCCAAGTACAAATGACAAACAATGACATAAACAGTGAATAGTCAGGTTTACATTCAGATCCTTATTTCTCCTCTATCAGGAATTTTAAACTGTAGCAATTTATTTTTATTTTGAAGGAAATACAGTATTTTAACTGAAGAGAGACAGTGGGTTCTTACTGGCTGTCAGTTGGCTTAAAAGCTTGCATTTACAATATCTGCAATTAAAGCTGCCAGTTACAGTGCACTTGTCACCTTACTGCAAGGCAGTGAATAACTCTGTCAATCAAATAATGAGTTACAGTCTTCTGACCTGACTTTTGTATTTTTTTAAATGGTATTTCCAATTATATTTCCAGGTATAGACATAAGTGCTATTTGCTGGCCTTGAACTGCAAGGGAAAGGGCTTTGCCTGTATCTGTTCATACCTGCTGCCTACCAAAATACCTGTTAGCAAACTAAGCACTGGCATGGACCTGGGTTTATGAACAGGGAAATGGTCAGGGCATGGGAGGTGCTAGAATTTTTTTCTTATCCTAATTCCAGGAAGAGTGTAAGCACAAACCTGTAGCACCAGAGCAAGGGTACTTAAATTTGGGGTCTCCTCAGTGTACTGTAAGAACAAAGGAGCTGAGGGAGGAAAAGGTGAGATCATCACTTCTGACAGTCAGAAATTTAGACTGTCAACCCAAAGGAAAAGTTAGAGGCCCTTGAGAGACACTGCCTCTAGGTACATGCTCTGCCTCTTAGCTGATGTTAACACTTTCACTGGAACAACAAATTGCTTACCCATACCTTGGCTGATGCAGCTCATGGCTCAGCAAATTAATTTGAATGGCCACTGATTTTAGCTTACAAGAATGCAGGCAAACTAAAGGCTGCACAAACCCAAATACCACCTGTATCTTTCTTTGGTCCAAGTGTCTGATCATTCAGAAGCAAAGAGAATGGTGGAAAAGCAGAAAAAAAAAAATACTGCTGTGGAGGGAGATCAACATCTCCCTTTCCCTTCCCATGAACCAAGGAAATTGAACTCTAAATATGATTTTAGCTTACTAGAAAAATAAGTGAAAATAGAGATTTCTGTAGAGAAGTGGCTAGGATGTTCCAGTGCATCCTGGTTTTTCCATTTTCTCCTCTGTGAGAGAGACAAAGAGGTCACTCAGGGCAAGCAAGACAGCCAAGCTCCCTGGGAAGAGACCCCTCCTGGAAGCTGGTCTGTAACATCCCAGGGGGGTTACTGCTACTCACATTTTTGTGTCAATAGCAGCTGCTTCTCCTCCCTGGGGGCAAAGGGAGGAAACAGTCTTTCTCAGCAAGTTTCGTTTCTCCAAAACCTCTGCAGTAGCCCTCTCTTTAACCCTTGCATTTTGCAGGTGCTCCAACAAGAAAACAAGATTTATTTTGTAAATGAGACTGAAAAGAAACACAGCTTTCAGTGGCCTCCTGGGCACTGCTTCTCATGCACAGCACCTCACCCAAAGAATTACTGCCTCAGGTGGATTTTTTTTTAAATCAAACAATATGCAAAATACTTGTTAGGTTTTTCTCTACTCACCAGAACTGGGTGCGATTCTGAGATGAGTGCAGCACATCAGGCCAGAAGAGTCTCATGTCTGACATAAGGTCCTGAAACCACCACAAGTCATAAATGCAGCTACAGTGTTAAAAAACCCTACATGCATCAATGTATTTTCTAGGACTGAAGCCTCATCCTCAGCATCCCCAGGTGAAAAGTTTACTTGCAGAAAAAGAAAAGGTTCCTTTTCCCTGATACTCTGAAAAAGCTGTCTGATGGCCAAGTGTTCAGTTGTTGAAGTTGCTCAGTCAGGCAGCATTTCACAGCTCAAGCCTCCTATCCCCATTTACAGCACATCTGAATGAAATATGATTTTTAAAATTATTATTTAAAACAAGAGAATTTAAAAGGACTAATAGCTTGGGAAAAGACAACTGTTCTCTGAGCAGTTTTATTTTCTGTGTTCTGATTTTGCAGTAGAAAATGGAAGAGGGAACACAGACTGTGACCTTTTTTCCACAGTTAAATTTTGCCACTGCAAATCCATGCCTATATTCTCCTGATTTTAAGGAGGATGTGGCTGAAACAGTCAAGCTGTATGTCCACAAACTCAAGCAGGAATAGCTGCTAATGATCACAAGCACTGAAACTTCAAGTACTACCAAGAGCACCTAATGAATTTGTGGAGTCCTTAAAGGAACACACCTCTCAGCAAACATCACAAGCTACAGATTTTGCAGGTAGGATGCACAAAAGTAACTGCAACCAGCTCTGCTTGGTACCATTGTTTTTGCTTTAGATAAATACCTTAATCTCAGTGACATTAAAATGCCATGTCCTGTTGCACTCCTCAGTTTTGTCAGGCCTAGGGAAGCAAAATAAAAGTGAAAAAAGATGCCTCCTAATTCACTAACCATAACTAACAACATTTTATGCAATGTCATTGGCCTGTGCTTCAAATATGCAAGATTATAGACAGAGATTTTATTTAAAAATGCATCTGGGTTAAGTAGTAAAAGGAAGTAAGGTAGAAGTAAAAATTCAAGACATTAACTATGAGTACAATATTTGCCATGCAAAGGCTCTTGGTTAGGTCCTCCTGTCCCTCTCACTCTGTGCAAAAGACATCCAAGAAGAGTAAATGGTACAGAAGGGTCCTCCTCAACCTCTGCACCAGCTGATAAATCTGACACTGACTGGAGATTCAGACATAATGCTGCTCACCTTTCCAGGGCACACAGCTTAAACTCCTTTACTCATTTTGTCCCTATATTTGTCAGGAAAAACTTTGAATGGCTGTGCTTGGCACCAGTTGCAGTGAAGTGATTCCTTCAAAGCAAATTAGTTTTTCCTCTGCATTTGCAGTGTCTGTGCTGAGCTGAGATAGTTAAAGCCACAAGCAGCCATAAGACATTAATTAATTTTCTTTACTCAGGAAGGAAACAAAAAAAGAGGGGAGGATATACTCCTCTTTTTGTTTGAGAACATTACTGATCTTATAAGGAGCATAAATAAAATGCTCATGTGGCAAGAGGGTTTCAGGAGCTGAGGGAGCTATGATATACAGAAGTATATTTCAGTTTTATATCAAACCAGAGGGTTTTGATTTCCAATGAAATTAAGACTTTGGTTTTAAGGACTAATAAAAGCAGGCAGATTGAGCCTTAAAACAAAACCAAACAACTAATGAAAGAACCAACCAACCAAATGAAAAACAACCAAGCACTCAACATCCTGGTACAAAACTTGATTTTTTTTCCTTCTAGGCTGAAATAAATCCCCTATAATCATACCACAGTCCATGGATTGTCCAGTACTCTGGAGGGTCTTGACAATCATTAGCACTCATCTGTGGAAAATAAGAAAAACTTTGAAATAGATCAAGTGAGCATCAGGAGGCATCCTGAAAAAAAGGAAGCATGAAAAGAAGACAAAGGTGAGGTGTGGAGGTGATAGAAAGTAGCCTGGTCCATGCTAAATGAATGGAGCCAAATCTGCATTTCTCATATTCCAGGTGGCAGCTCTCTGGATTTTTTCTCATCATTGGATGTTTTCAAGGAGCCATTAAGATAAAAGCCATCAGGATAAACTACAGGGTAATTCAAGAACACAACCATCTTGGAGGGTTTTTAGTGTTGTTTTGTTGTTGCATCTAAATGGAAAAGTACAAAGAAGAGAACAAGAAAGTTTCCAACCCCAAGTAAAATGGTTAGAACCTGCTGGTTTACTTGAGTGACAAGGAATGGAGAGAAGAGGAAAGTCTAGGTATGTTCCTTCAGAAAGGGCTCCAGTCAAAGCTTTCTCTAATGCAGGAGGAGTAGCCTACACAGTCATTGTGTTTTTAGAGTCACTACATATTCCTCAACAAAGCCAAAAAAAATCCACACTCACACACTGCAGAATGCCATTACTGTGTTTTCCCTGATTATTCTGCTTAGTAATTAAGACTCTTTTTCACCAACACTTTTTGCCATTAAATAACAACCTCCTCAGACTCCTCCCTCATAATAACAGCTTTCCTTTTTGGCCCTGCACCTTGTCTTAATTATGCCACAATGCCTTTTATGTGATGCCAGAGCCAGAGCAGAGTGTAGAGAGGAGCAGAGAGAGCCCTGTAATTTCACTAATTATCTTCCACATGCCACAGGCCAGTGGCAGCAAAATGCAAGCTCTGCAAGACTTTCTTGCTCTCTGCCCCCTTCCCTCCCCTCTCAGCCAGCACTAATAGAAGCAATTAAACCCAGCACCAGCTATTTATTTTTTTTTCCTGAAAGGAATATTTTCAACAAACACTGCTAATGTCTAAACAATATTGCTGGTGTCCAGACAAAAGCTCTGTGGAGTTGAAAGAGCTCAACTACCCAGCCCAAAATAGAGCAAATTAATGGCCATCATCCCCTGAAAACCAACCTGACAGCTAAGCAGCTTTCTCAGCCAAGAGTGGTAACAAGAACAGTGCAACTCTGCTCCTTACTCAATCTTTATCTGCACTTCTCAGATGTGCTAAGAGAAAACCTGGAATATTTTAAATTGGGAATCATAGCAGGGCTTAGTTCCCATTTCTTATCATCCTGCCCCTTCTCAAAAGTGGAGGAACTGAATAACCTACAAACCTGCATCACATTTTCCCCATTCCACGAGGAAAGATCCACAAATTTTATCTTTCTGCAGTCTCCAAGACACAAAAGCTGCAATAGTATTTCTCTTCTGAAGTTCTTGTATTAAACATCTTCCTAACTCCATAAAAAGGGAGGGGCCAAAATGGCAAAATCCCTCTTCTTGCCCTTGAGTTGCTCCTATTTCCACCTAACAGGATTCACATTCATTTGTGACCAAAAGTTTATGAATTAGGCACATGAAGTTCAATAAACTGCACCACAGGCACAGCTTACAGGAACATTAAATTCATAATCACTTGAGGTTTGTGAATTTAGTGTGGATTCCTTTGTAGAAGGCAGTCCCTTTAAGTCAATGTGTAGCCCCAGAATCTCTAACCACATGAGGAACATCTCTCTTCCTCTTTCACTCTTACTGCAGGAGTCAGAATTTAATTCCCAGGGTTACTACTGCTTCCATGCCACTCACAGTTCTATTTTAATAGGTTAGAAGATGTGATTAAAAACTCCTCTCCAGTTTAATTGTGCTGATCACAGTATTCAAAAAGCAGCAGCTGAACACAAAGAGTTCAAAGCACAGGAAAAGTTGGGAGATGTATTTTCTCAAACTTCTGGCAGGGTGAACTATGCTCACTACATTTTTAAAAAGGCCTCTCAGGTCTCCAAAAGTCTGGAAAAGTTTTTGAACACAGTTATGCAGAACAGGTAGGAATTAAGATTTAGGTGATCCATGCACAACTGCAGAACACAGATGTAGCAGGGCAGCCTACCTCAGGTTCCTTTATCTGGGAAGTATAAATGAGTAAGTTCTTGCACACAGTATTGTCTCAAAGGTTTTTCCATAAATGACACAATCAGTTTTGCAGTTCTCCTCACCCAGCTATTTTGCTTTTCAGCATCATGTTAAAAACTTCTAAACTGAAAGCTGACAATGAAAGTATTTCCTCCCTTAAGTAACGTAAGAAAAATATATAAGCACACTGAAAATGCAGAAGAATCTACATACTTAAAAAAAAGAGCTGAAATCTGAATTTGGGAACATCTCTTATATTAACACTAGCAAAAAAACTCAGTGATGTGAAACTGAGCAACAAGTCACTTCTCATGGTTTTAATTTCAGTTTTTCTTCACTCCTTTGGAATACTTCTGTCCAGTTCTTATAAAGAAAGTCATAAGGAATCAATAAAGTGTGAGAAGTGGATATTTTCTGACACTTAGTATCTTTAATTTTTCATTACAATTCAACTCTAAGCTTAGAAACATTATTTGTCAATTTACTAACAGCACCACCCAGGAATTAAGAGTAGTAGCCAGCAGGTGGGAAAACTGGCTGGTGGGGGTTTTTTGGTTGGTTAGTTTGTAGGATTTGTTTGCTTATTTTCTTAAATTGCTGTCATTGTTTGCATCTCAGCCATGTAGGTGTTTGCCCACCTCCTGACTCACAAAGCCCACTTGTGCCACAGGCTACAAACTCCTGAACACCAACACCTCTCCTCCAAGTCAGTAACTGTGGTGCATCAAATCTGCCCTTGTTACCCCCCCAAACAGGGGGGCAAACAAAGACCAGAACTGTGGCCACTCCTTGGTCTCAGTTATGCACATCTGACTTTTGTTCTTGTACATTTAAATAATGTAAAGTACATTCCCTGCACATCCAACTGATGTAAAGTACATCTGCTTTCCCTCAGAAATTCAGACAGTATGTGACCTTTGCTGTCCCCAGTTTTGTACATATTCCCAGAATCAGGAGGGAGAAATTAAAAACCTAAAGCACAAAAAATAAGAGTCTGGTATTTTAACAAGTAAACTAAAGCCTCCCAGAATTGGGATCTTTTTGGCTGCAGAGACATTTGCCCCAAAATGAGGTTTCTCTGTTATCAATAGGATTCTTCATCCTTGTGTCAGTAAGCCTGATCACACCTTCCATGCTCAAGTTTAGCACATTTTTAACTTAGCTGCATGAGAAGAGACCTGTGAGTGTTTCCAGCAGAGGGAAACTGCTCAACTTCCCAGCTGGTAGCAGCTATTTAGCAGCAAGAGGGGCATAAGTAGTACACCCCTTAGCTGTGTTTTTGACAGACATATGTTAATAAACTGGGTTCAGCTTTGGTTCCCAGCCCTCAAATAGAGAGATGCTTAGAGACACTGGGTCCTAACAGCTTCCTAGCTCTCTTTTCCTGGTCTGAACCCATACTGATGGTGTGCCATTAAAACCCTGGAGCTACAAAAGGTAAAACTTGTTGTGCAGTGGACAGCCCAAGCACTGACCTGCTGTCCCCATCCAGAGGAGGCAGACAAGTCTCCTGACAGACCTTGCTGGAAGCCTAGGATGAAGTTTACAGCTTGCAAGACAACACAAAAGACATAACAAGCCATTAAGGCTTAGTGTACATTGTGTCCTACATTGACTGTGAATTCCAGCTGCAACACAGAAAATCCTGTCTTGTTTACTGCTGCTGGGGAGTGCAGGGCAAGCAGCAACAGCTTCACCAAGAGCCAGAAAGCCTCTGTGAAGAATGAAGGGCATAAGCAAGATTAAATGCATGATGGGTTTTCCTCATGCTGTTTGCAAACATTTATTGTCCAGGGCCACTTCTGTCAGGGTAAAAGAGAACACACACAAAAATCTCACCTTACATACAGTCACTGGCCAATGGTGAGCAAGATACAGCTTCTTCCAGGCATGAGGGTGGTTGTCACTGGAGAGACAGAGAGAAAAAAATCCATTTTAACTCAAACATTTTTAAAAGTGCACCACCTTCAGCCAGCAACACAATGCTTACTAGTATAAAGCATTGATTTCTAGAACTGGTTGTCTTTTATAGATTCTACCACAATATTTGATCACTCCATACACTAACAAATCTCTAGAAACAACATATTTAGAAACTTGCTAGTAAATCCCTTTGTTAAATAAATTCCACTCCTTGCATCCTATCTCCACATGCTTTCCATTTCTTAAAAAGTGAAGAAACATGTTGTTCAGTTTTACACTTAGGAGAGTGCTTCCTGGCAAGCTTTCACAACAGCAATTAAAAAAAATATATATCTTTGTTTAGGATGTTAAGAATCTTTTAATTCTTCTTGATGGGTACATTGTCTGAAAAGGAAGTATACAACATTCTTGGAACTGCAATTACTCCTCTAAGAAAGAAAGAATACAAACAGCCATAAGCAATGTAGTTGAAACTGCAGGAGATGCAATTTGATCCTGAAAGTGCTCCAACCTTTGTGATAAATAGATTTAAAAATCTGAACAAAATAGAACAACAACAACAAAAAAATTCTGACTCTCTGATGAATTTAAATTCTGACCTACAGACATAAGCATTTTAAAAATGTTTACTATAAATTAAGTTTTAAACATTTAAACTGTGACATAGTCTTAAGGTTACCTAAGGAAGAACTAAAGAAGGAATATCCCATGTTTTACAGAAGCATTTGTGTTTCAAAGCCTCTTAGAATAAAGAGATCTGTAACTCAGAGGAATCAGTACTGTCTTGCACCTCAGCAGAGGAAAAAAAGAAAGAAAGAAAAAAAAGCTTAAAAATTTTGTACAAAAAGGTTTGGAAACCTGTCTTTGCCACTTGTACAGAGGCATTTTCCAACAGGTTGGAACAGACCTATTCTGGATAAACTGCAAGTGGATAAAACCCCTGTTTCTTCAGATACTCCAGCAGATCTTTTTAGCTGTTAAGCAACCCCACTAAGTGACTAAACAGAACAGCAAATGGGAAAAACAACAAAAAGAGAACTGCAAATTGCTCAAACTGACAAAACGATGTCAAAATAAATTGTTATTCTCTGAGAACTAACAGGAACAAGTCCTTCATTACTGCTTGCCAGAGGTTATATAAAAAATAGATAAGAAAGCTATTTCTTCTCATCTTGAGGAAGCAGGGATACTCCCATGTTACATCACTTCCCAGTTTTTTTTCCTCTAGTTTTGCTATTTTGCAATGGCCACATTTTCTCTTAAGCATTCACATGCACCTGTGGTTTTTAAATAAAACACAATGAAAACTATTAACACTTCTAACTGGGCTTTACTGCTGCTCTGGAAACCCAAGCAGAAGAATTTCCCAACACTGTAGAGCAGTTTGTTTCCTTGCTTTAAAGAAACTGTTGCTTAGAAATATACCATGTTTCCTCTGGATCTGCAAGAGCAGCTGAACTCCTGCAATGACCATCATGCCAGAGCAAGTTGTGGCAGAACAAACTTTCTGGCTAAGTCAAGGTCAGAAAATGTTGGTTATTAAACAGAGCAAGTTTTAGGAACTTGAGCTCTGAACTGGAATCCAAGCAAAGCCATTTTCCATATCTATGCAGCTTCAGGGATATCTCCCTTTTTCTGACCCAGGTTATCCTGCCCTGTTCATTATCCAATGCCTCTGGAGCTGCCTCCTCAGCTGGCCAAGCCAGAGCCCAAGTCCCAGTAGCCACAAAGTTCAGCACTGGGTGGTGCACCTTTAACCATTCTCTGGCCAAAACACTGAAGAGAAGGTGAAAAGTTTGTTTCCTGATACAATGCACTAAGAATCTGAGTTTTTATGAAAAGAACTTCAAAATTAATGGAACTGAGAAAGTAAGAAGAACAAGAAACGTGTATGCTGGAACAGTTGGTGCAAAACATGCCACAGGAATTATTCCAGTCTGTTTGTTATGGTTCCAAAATTATTTCTGATTTTTGTCATTATCAAGTCACGAGTCTAAATGATTCATCTAAAGCTGAAGACTGGACTGAAAGACTGCAAAGTTTTTTAATGCACTGAATGTAGTTTTAAGTTTCCCTCTTTTTCCATGTGTTAGTAAATATACTTAGGCATGAGCTCCACTCCCCCACCAATCACCTAAAGGAAGAATAACACATCACAAATAGCAGATAAGAAATGTAAAAGTTAAACTATTCTGCTCTGCACTTCAGAAAGACCCATAGAGATCTCTTCTTAAAGTGTAACTCACCTCTGAGTGTACTTATGGGAAGTGCACAGACAACATAATGCCACAGAAAACCAACCCAGAACCCAACAGTGCAGCTTTGCAGGCTTCATTTTGTGATCAAATACCGAAGCAAACTGTTACTTATCCAATGCACTGAATTGCAAATGTTAGAAAACAATGTACAAAACCACATCTCAGAACCAGCAGGTAACTCCAATTTTAGATTTACAACCACAGGTAAAATGAGGATCTTTTTTAAGGCTGAGCCTGATCCCCCAGCTTGTACCCCAAGGCTGACAGATCAACATTTCCTTTTTTTAATTTTGCTTGCACACAGCCCCAGAAGAGCCACTTTCCAGCAGAGATGCACAAATGTTCTATGCAGCCATGCTTTATGGGCTCTATTTGTGGTCAGTTCAGATGCTGAAAGTGATTAAAGAGTTCTTCATTAAAGAAACTCTGAACTTAACACTAGATATTTATGTTTGACTTACCAAGGCTGGTGTGAGAAACTGGATGGGAAGTACTTGCCCAAGCTTGAAATTCTCTCTAAATACGAGCTGACTACTGAACTGATGTTAAAAAAATAGCTGCTAAAACCACATTAGTTTCTGTTCATGTTACAAACCTGAGAGAACTTCTATTGAAACCATGCATGATCTGCCTACTACCCTGTGGACCTTAGAAATCAAGAGAGAAAATAACAAATCAGCTTAACTTTCAGCAACAGGAGGACTTTCAGTTGGTACAAAACCCCCAACTTCCTCCTGTACCCAGCCAGTCATTTGGCAGTATTTTCAAAGCTACCTCCTAAATTCCAGAAATAGATGTCCATGCATGTATACATGATTCACCAAACACACCTGACTTTGAGAACCCTTAAAAAAAAAAAAAAAAAGCACTACATGGCACTGTGTGTAACCTGTCCACCACCTCACCACCCAACTCAGATCCTGTTTTCTATGAGGGTTAAAAAATTAATCCTTTGTTGTGGCAGTCAAATAAAGCCTGTTTTGACTCCAGTGAAGCCATCACTTACTCAGGCCTAAGGCTCATTTTGGGAAAGTCAGTGTTAATTCCAACCCACAGCTCATTATAACCAAGGGTCCATCTTCCCACCACTACCCCATGGCCCCAGACTCAGCCTGCAGCCCTCTCAGAAGCCCAGTTTGAAAACTGGTGAGGGGGTTGGACAACTGTAACAATTAACCACTTAGATTATGACATGGATTTGCTAAACTGTGAAGACACCACAGCCTTCAAGCAATTCCCCTGTTTTGTGTGTTAACATCTCTCCAATCTGTAATTGGCAGCCTGGCCAAGGAGGAGACAGATGGACCTTAGCTGCTAACTGTTCATTTTCTGATCCAGTTTCTTACAAAAGGCCTGAAGGATTTTCACTCACGAGGCAAGATGAGCACACAAAAAAAATTTCAAATAATTTGGAGTGTGCTACAAGAGCAATCACTAAAGCAGAACTAAACTCCACTGGCAGGTGGCTAAAGCAAGATGTACACCTGGCATTGCAGAAATTCATATAGTCACATAATGGTCAAAAAAAATCAGAAATAAGTAATTAACTGTCGGGTACACAAGTTCCCCAAGAGTTCTGCATTTAAAGGGATCTCAAGTCTCACCAGTTGAGCAAGAGGAATGAGCAATGTCACAATAAACCTCACAGGCCCTTGTCTGGTTTCATTTGCAGTTATTTTCTGCTGTTAACCAACAAAGCAAGACTTGATTTTTCTGCATGATAAACTATCTGCCCAAGATAGAACACTGGGAGATGAAAGAGGCTTCATCTTTGAAGCCTCATCTTGATTTTACCCTCACTATAAAAAGCCTATTTCAGACAGCAGAAAAGTACCACTTAAAAGACAACAGTATCATGCACCATCAACAGCAACAAAAAAAAACCCCTAAACCCTGCACTGGACAAAGGTCTGGAAATAACATCTTAAGGAGGTAGTTTATGGAAGGAAAATAAACCAGCAAACATTTATGATGTTTCTTTTGCAAACTGGTCTGAGTTAAGATGGCAGGCACACGGAAACTTTTTTTTTTTCCTAGTGACTAAGTTACAAAAAAGCACAAAGGCCACTATCTCCCTTTTGCATCAGACTCTTAAATTTGATGAAATAATGACTAGGAACAGACAGGGGCTTCAAAAAGTGCTGCTGGTGGGGCAGTGGGATGAACCCCCCAGATAAGCATGGGCACCAGTGGCTCAGAGGTGAGAATTAGTGCATCTAGAAGCACAAAAATGAACACGTAAAGCTTGGGTACCACCTCCAACAAGACAGCACACACTGCCTCTGCCACCACGAGCTGGACAGCCAGCTCCATCAAACTGTGCACCAGAAGCATGGGTTTCATTTCTAACACCCTTACCCCTTTTTTTGGCAGCTTTTACCACCACTGCCAGATTTCTTCCCAGGCCTGGGTGCTGCCAAACTACAAAAAGCACCTTTGAGAGTGTCAGAGGCAACGCTCAGGGCTGCTGGCACATGAAGCTGCTTCGGGAAGCCTTGAGGAAGGTGGCACCCTGCTTTCCTCACACCCTGTGATGATAGATAGATAAATATATATAGAGAGAGAAATACACAGAGAGATAGATATATAGATATAGATAGACATAGATAGGTATAGATAGATAGATAGATAAATGGATACAAAGATATACCCACTTTTAGCAAAGGATTTAACTTCCTGACACCACAAAGGGTTTGCTCCGGGTAAAGGACCATCACATTTCTTTACCATTTATGAAAAAAGACCCTGGGAATGAGTGCCAGAATGCACAGAACCCAAAGCAGAACGCCTGCAAGAACCAAGAGGCAGGAGCTGCCTACAGAAGTGTACAGGGGAAAAGGACAACCCGAGCTTTTCCAGCGCTGGGAAAGGCCGCGATTCCTTCGCTTTGCTTCGTGGGGCGAGGAGGGGGAGAAACCGAGGCAAGAATCCTGGGAATGGCAGGAAAACACAGGAACAGCTCGGGGCCACAGCCGGGGCAGGAGGGAGGCGGGAGCCGAGAGGTTTCCAACCATCACCTCCGCCGCCTCGGAACCGAGACCTCTCTCTCCTCAGCCCGGTCCTGCCGGGGTCCGGCCGCTCCTCCTTACCTTCCACCCCCTGCTCCGGGCCTCCCCTGCCTCTCCTCAGGGCCCGACCTGCCACAGCCGCGGCCTCCCAGCAGCCCGCCGGGGGAGGGAGGGACCGAGCAGCGCCCTGACCCCGGCACCGCCCCGGACCGGGACCGGGACCGCCTCCCCGGAACCGCGGAGTACCGCACGGGGCCGGGCTTCCTAGAACCGCCGAGGGACGCAGAGGGTCGGGCCCGGTTTCCCCCGGGGAGCCCTGGAGCTCCTGAGCAGCCCCGGAGCAAGGCGGAACCTGCGGAGGGAAAGTGTTTGTATGCAGAGGGTTTTGCTCATCCTCATCCTAGAATGGTTTGGGTTGGAAGGGACCTCAAAGCTCACCCAGGTCCAACCATGGGCAGGGACACCTCCCACCAGCCCAGGTTGCTCCAAGCCCCATCCAGCCTGGCCTTAAAAACTTCCAGGGATGGATGGGGCTTCCACCACCTCTCTGGGCAACCTGTGCCAGGGTCTCACCACCCTCATGGGGAAGAACTTCTTCCTCACATCCAACCTCAATCTCCCCTCCTCCAGTTGGAATCCATTCCCCCATGTCCTGTCCCTCCCTGACAGCCTCAGAAGTCCCTCCCCAGCTTTCCTGTGGCCCCTGTAAGATCCTGGATGGCCACAATAAGGTCTCCTCAGAGTCTTCTCCAGGCTGAAGAACCCTGACTCTCTCAGCCTGTCCTCACAGGAGAGCTGCTCCAGCCCTCATCATCCTCATGGCCCTTCTTTGGACATGTTCCAGATGGCCCAAGTGTTGTTTGGTTCTTCTTTAGCATGTTCTGGGTTTTAATTGTTTGTATTTCCTACTTCAAAATTTGGGCAGCACAGTCAATGCTTCAGGAGTGCAATAAGGGCTCTTTTTGGTTTAGGTTTTGAGTAGCCTTCTACTTGAATAGCAAATGGGAGCTAATTGTCTAAAGCAAGGCCAGTAAGGGGAACAGAAGAGTGCTGACACATGGGTCAGCAATGTGCTTCTCCAAAACAATGGGGGAGGTTTGGGGAGGTAGCACTCGTGTTTGGAAACAATCCGAAATTTCTGAGGGAGAAGGAACCCAAAGGGATGAGTCACAAGTACCCCAGGCTCACGTTTTCTCAGCACTACAGTAAACCATGGCACAGATTCCAACTCCTCTTTCTCTGCTGATGCCTGAGTCACAAATCCAAAGTGTGATTCCTCCTTACTATTGTGTGGCTTGGTACCACCACCCTCCTGTGATGCACTTGAGAAATAGTGTGGGCAGATCCACTTCCCCAAGCAAAACAACATGTGTTCTGAACAGGCTAATTACAGGCTGTGTAACGAGGTCCAAAGGTACAGTATTATTCACTGGAAAGATTTATTATTTTTTTTTAGCTTATGTTTATACATTTGCACAGTAGGAAGGAGAATGAGACCAAACTAACCCCTTGCTGCAGAAACATGAACACATCGTGCTGGATGAGGAGGGATCCATCTGCTCTTGTCTCTGGCAGTGTCTGAGAAGTATCAAGAGGTTCAGAAATTGTGCTGAAGGGTTAAAATTAGTGAAGTCCTCCAGAGCCTTGTATTCAGCACTGCTCCTCCTCCTCCTGCTGAGGGCATCACCACTCCATCTGGCACTGAACTCTTTGCTGATCTCCATGAAGACTCAGCAGAGGTGGACAGAGACAGCCCAGAGACAAGCTTCCTGGTAAAGTGGCTTTAAAAAGAGATCCAAACCTCCTCTAAAACCAGGTTAAGATATTAACCTCCCTAAGATATTTAGGTATTAGGACAAGGAAGCCTTATTTTAATGCCATGATATCATTACAAAATAGTGCATATTAATGGAGGCTGTTATTAAAGAGGAGTTATTTTTGAGGAGTTATTTTTGAGGAATATGAGAAAGGTGAACAATGGAGGGTGACACTGGGTATCTATCCCTTAATTAAAACTTCCCATTTCATATTTGTCTGTGTACCAGGAACAAGAAGATTGCCAACAAATCAATAGTTTTAAATCAAACCTGTCAAATGCAGGTGCTGCCACCTATAAAACAAAAAAAACCCCAAAACCACAAGTTCTGCTTTCAGTGTTTTTCTCCTTTTTATCCTAAGATTTGCAAATGTTCTGCTTGTAAGAAGTTCATTGCTTCAGTAATCTGAACAGCTGTTGTTGCAACCTGTTTGAAGAATAAAGCCAACCATGATAAAGCTGCTTTCTCAACTAATCATCAGAGAAACAAAAATACATTCCTCTTTCATCAGTAGCTGGCAGGTAGGCCATAATGCAGCTCAGAACTCGGGGATTATTAGAAAGCACATGTAAATATCCAGGTCTGAAAGATGGAAAGTGGTGCCAAAACTTCATTTAATAATTACTGCCTGGAATTTGGTATTTCTCCTGGGTTCTGACACTTGGTTGTAATAAAAATTCAGGGCCTTTGGTCATTTTGAGCCATACTTTTTGAGTGCAGCCTCCACTGACTTCAGTGGGAGGGGATGTCAGCACATATGGAAATTGTATGTTCCATATGGATTCAGAAGAAATGTAGTTGTGCCTTAGATTGGTGAAGGTTTGTATGTTGAAAAAAAGCACAACCCAGAATGAGGTTGGCACTGATCATCTTTAAAGATTTTGTAAGAAAGGCTTCAGAAGAATACATTTTTCCAGCTTCCAGCAGTTTACATTCAGATTGAAACTTAGGGGTCAAAATAAGACTTGAATTTTTTGTCTCCTAATGCAAGATATTAGATTGCTTTGGTTATTTCCACTGTACAACTAGGACAAACAAATCTAGGTAGACTTTGTTCCTAATTGTGCATTAGTAAGACATTAATATGACATTTACAAGACAATGCTCTGAGCAGATGCTCAAATTTTGAGGTGTATGCATATTCCCCTGACCAAATTTTCAGTCAATAGACTTGGTTCATGCATGAGTTTGAAAGCTTAAATTTAATTTAATTCATGCTAAGAGCATGTAGCAATGCCACTACTGTATTTTTTTTTAAATAAAGCAGTGTTAATTTTACAGAATCTTTTTAAAACTATACTGTGAAAATCACATTTTTTTCTGTGGTGAGATGTTAATCACATTTACATTGCTGAACAAACAGCAAATATAATTTTGATTTATCTTTTTCACTGAGTTTCTCTGATTTCCATGAAGGAGGACTTGGGAATTACATATGTTCAAAATGAGAACATTTACTGCAAATGAGATCATTTGAGACACTACATCGTGTGCTGGGTAGGAAATTGGACCATTAGAACACTTTGCTGCCCTCTAGGTGATGAATATTCAGCTACATAATGTTCTGGTATGTTGCAGAGCTCAAAAAGGACTGAAATATTCTGTATGTATTTGAGAGCAGGAAACCAGTCTTACTGAAATACTGAAGCTAATTTTATAAACTATCTTCAGAGTCTACTGATTTATTTTTTCCCTTTGCTTTGCAATCCCTATCAAGTATTTTGCCAAGTAGGTTTTATCTTTCCACCGAGTTTGAAGATGTGGTGGGCAAACAAAAATGATAACCATAATCCTGGATGATCTTTAACAATTCCATGATTCTAAATTAGGCATTACAACTTGGAAAACTTTAGCATTTTTATTTTTATTTTCCCCAGAGCACAATAACCTTGGAGTCTCCCACAGCTACGACACCATCCTACGGTTTTAACCTAATAAACATGATTAATTGTAAAGCAAACCCTCTGGGAGCCCTTCTGATCATCCTGCACTGGGGTGAATGGGTGTGTGAGGGGCTGCAGACCTCTCCCATGGGTCACCACCACCCTCAGCAAGTTTCTTCTCCCAGAGGAGTTTCCCTCTCTGAGACCTGGGGTTGCTGGAGCCAGCTCATAAAATCACAGAATCCCAGAATCATTTGGGTTGGAAAAGACCTCTGAGGTCACCAACTCCAACCCTTGATCCACTCCCCCCGTGGTTCCCAGCCCATGGCACTGAGTGCCACATCCAGTCTCTTTGTAAAAACCTCCAGGGATGGAGAATCCACCCCCTCCCTGGGCAGCCACTCCAATGCCTGATCACCCTCTATGTCAAGAATTTCTTCCTAATATCCAACCTAACCCTCCCCTGGCAGAGCTTAAGTCCATCTCTTGTCCTACTGATATCTGCCTGGGAGCAGAGCCCGACCCCCCCCTGGCTCCAACCTCCTTTCAGGGAGTTGTAGAGAGTGATGAGGTCTCCCCTGAGCCTCCTCTTCTCCAGGCTGAACAGCCCCAGCTCCCTCAGCCTCTCCTCATAGGATCTGTGCTCCAGTCCCTTCACCAGCCTGGTTGCCCTCCTTTGGACCTGCTCCAGCACCTCAATCTCCTTCCTGACCTGAGGGGCCCAGAACTGGACACAGGACTCGAGGTGTGGCCTCACCAGGGCTGAGCACAGGGGAAGAATCCCTTCCCTGGCCCTGTTGGCCACGCTGTTCCTGATCCAGGCCAGGATGCCATTGGCCACCTGGGCACACCGCTGACTCAAAACTCAGCTGCGGAGAGGGGGGGTATCTCTCCCTGACCCCGTTTCAGCCCCCGGGGCCGGGCAGGGCCTGAGGTGCAGCTCAGAGCTTTCAACTTCCCGCCCTCCGCGCCGGCGGCCGCGCTGCCGATTCGCCTCCGCACTTTCCCAGCACGGCGCCGCCACGGAGGCACCGGCTGCCACCTCGCTACGTCCCCATTGGGGCTGGTGCTGAAGGGAGCCGCCGGTCCGCCGCGGCTTTTTTAATTCGGGTCTGCCTTCGGGTCGGTGCTTCCCTCAGCGGCGGCGGTGACGAATCTGCCGGCAGGGTGCCGCCGGTAGCGCGGTTTGTTCGGTTGTCAGGGAGAAACAAGATGGCGGCCGCGGCCGCGGAGGAGGACACGGAGCTGCGGGATCTGCTGGTGCAGACGCTGGAGAGCAGCGGGGTGCTCAATAAGATCAAGGTGAGGTGAAGGAGAGCCTCTTCTTCTCACAGCGCTTAGAAAGGAGCGTTGGCTGCCGCCACCGAGCGGGGAACGGGTGGGAAGGCGCTGGGGTTTCACCGGCTCCGTCCTCTCCAGCCCGGGTTCCCTCCCTCCCGGGGCCCTGCTTCACCTCACGGCATGGCGGGGGCTTCTGCGTTACCCGCTCTGCTCTGCCGGGCATGGGGCTGGCCCAGCAGCCGTGTCTGGGTGTGCTGGGGCTGGGGTGGGAAGCCCAGGCCTGGGAGCAGCGGGAGGAGCTGCGGGATGGGCCCGGCGGGCGGGCGGAGGGGAGAGCGCGGTCGCCTCAGGGAGCCCGGGAGCAGCCCGGGAGCAGCCCGGGAGCAGCCCGGGAGCAGCCCGGGAGCAGCCCGGGAGCAGCCCGGGAGCAGCCCGGGAGCAGCCCGGGAGCAGCCCGGGAGCAGCCCGGGAGCAGCCCGGGAGCAGCCCGGGAGCAGCCCGGGAGCAGCCCGGGAGCAGCCCGGGAGCAGCCCGGAGCTCGGTTCCCCCGTTTCAGCCCTGGTCGGTGCCGTGTGGTCGGCATTGAGCTCTCCTGCTGCTGCCAAACCGTCTGGGAACGTTCATCCCGGAGAGGGAGGGTGGGAGAGGGTTGGATGGGATTTCTCTCCCTTCCATACAGGAAATTATTGGGGGAAAAAAAAACCAAAAGTCAAGCAGGGTTCATGTTTGAACATTGTTCTTCTTGAGTGCGGGTTGCTTCGGCTGTGGCTTGGAGGGTTGCTAAGCCTGGAAACTCTGGGGATGCTGCCTGCCCCCAGGGACCAAGTAATCATAGAATCAAAGAATATTTGGGGTTGGAAGGGACCTTAAAGCTCCTCCAGTCCCAACCCCATGGGCAGGGACACCTCCCCCAGCCCAAGGTGCTCCCAGCCCCATCCAACCTGACCCATCCTTCCAGGGATGGAGCAGCCACAGTTTCCTTGGGCAGCCTGTCCCAGCATCTCACCACCCTCACAGGAAAGAATTTCTCCATCATGTCCAACCTAAATCTCCCCTCTTCAAGTTTGAAACCATTTCCACCACACCCCCATGCAAAAAGCCCTACCCCAGCTTTTATAGGCCCCTTCAGATATTGGAAGAATAAGGTAAGGTTAAAAAACCATGGATGAGTGTTGTAGTGAAGTGTAGGCTGCTGCTTACAGTCTGTGGTGTAGCCTGAGCTTGTGTCAGGAGGGATATGAAAATTTGTTCCATGGGTTCGTGTTCAAGTTAGAAGCTTCTAGTAATAACTTCTGGATATAGTGAAGAGCCATACAGATATGGAAGTGTATGGCCTGCTGGACTTCTTCAAAGCTAAAGACAAATAGTTTTATTTAAATAGGATTGTTCTTGCATGTCAAATGGCTAGTCCTTATTTAAATCCCATAAACAGATGGAGATTATAGCTAGATTTAATTGTATTTTGAGTAGGGAGACCTTTTTCTACTTAGGTGTCAAATAGGCCTTTTGAGTCACCTGTTATTCTCATGCACTGTTACCAATAAAAGTATGGTGATAATAAAATGATTAAAAAACCCCCACAAGAGCATGTGAGTTGGAGTTTTTTAATTCCTGCCTTTGTGTATGCAAATTTTTGTACTGTGGTTGCCAGTTTGAGTTGTGTGTAAATATATTTATTGTAATTTTCACTATTCTGTAATGCTAAAAGTGTGCAGTATCCAGTATGGTGTGAGAGGGAGGTGTTCTTTAGGTACACTAGCAAACTCCTAAAGATAAAAACTGCATCCTACTTACTGGGTTATGTTTGCTTAATACCAGGAGTTACTCTATAATAATTGGTTTGCTTATGATTAAGACTGTTCCTCTGAGGACTTCGTGGTGTTTTTTTCTTAGCTGTAAACCTTAATTGGCACAAAACTTTGGCTGTCTGTTAATTAATAGCATTAATGACTTAGGGAATTTGTTCTGCTAGTGACTGACAAAAAGCCCTTTGTCTTCCAGAAGAATTAAGGTTCAGCAAGTTGTCTTAAATCCTAAGCTTTTAGTTGAAATTAGATGACACCAGGAATTTAAAAATATCAATTGCCATCATCCTTTATTGATCACAACTCTGCTGAATTTATTTAATTCCTGTTTCCTTCTCTGTTGTCTGTCAGTATTAGTAGAGGTGAATGGACATTACATATTATAAAAGCAGTTGTTTTGTGCTTCAGAATGAGTACTGACTTTTTTCAAGATGAGTGGGGCTGGAAAGCTAACTTTACCAGTGTAGTTGGGATTTGTTGTAGATACATGAAAGAAAATTCTGTGGTTAATGTGTGTCTCAGTGGTGTGAAGCACTACAGGTAATGACAGCTGTGGAAGGAGCAGAATTCAGGAGGAATTATTCCAGTGGATAGAAGTAGAAAGCTGTAAGCTAATACAGCTTGTAATTAACAGCTGAATAATGGTTAGAAATAAACTGATGGTGGTGATGTCTTTGTTCTCCTGTACAACATGATTTCACAAGGTGCTGCAGCTTATTAGTTATTAATTGGAGATTTTTTTACACATTGGTGTTAATTCCTTTTACTGAAAAAAACGCTACCTGAATAGCATTTAAAAAATCTGTTCACAGTGTTTCTCTTTACCTTAACCTTTGAACCCTGGGGTTTCTATTTAGTTATTTAAACCAGAGAGATATGTAAACAGTTTTGCCACTTGCAGCTGAGCATTTCTTGCCTTTAAGCTGCAGTGAGTGTGATTCTATAACTTGTTAATAACTGAAATAACTGATGGATGAGACTGCATCCTAAGCTGCATCTGTAGTACAAGGGTGGATGTTTGTACTTCAGTGAAAATTATCACTGGTTCTGGGGGATGGATGCAGTGCAAACAGAGATGTTCCTCTGTCCTGCAGAGAATGTGATCTTTCTCCTAGAGAAGCTGGCATCTGAGCAAGAAGAGCCATTATGCTTCTTACTGTAGCTTTTTTGTTATCTTACTTGGTTTTGGTTTGTATGTTTCAGCCTCTTTCATTCTGGAAAACAAAGTGTATGCCACCTGAATTTTGCATCTGCTGTGAAACACACACAGGAGGGAGGTCAGCATCACCAGTATCAGGAGAGCAGGAACACTTCTGACCAGTTCTGATACTGTTCTTGCCAGTTTGTTTCACAACACACACCTGAGGCACTGGCAAATAATGTGCTGCTAGTTTATAAAGGGGCTGCTAACTGCTTCTACAGAGGGCAGTTAAAGTTGTCCTATTTGCTTGGCTTTTTACATCTTTACCAATGCTTTTCTCTCTGAATTCTTAGCTGTCATGAGTGTGCTGCACACTGTACTGTGAGCTCCTGCTCTGGTGATGGTTATTTTTTTAAAGCAGTTCATATCACGCAGAAAACTTATTTCTTGGAATTGAGGGGCCTTTTTTTTACCATAGCATCTATATCTTATTTTTATAAAGTCAGTAAAGTATAACCATTTATAATTATTTCAGATACTAACTGAAATTCAGTATTTTAATGTCAGTATGGTCCTCTTAACAGTGGATGAGAACCTCTTGGGATGTGCATAGGAAACACATGATGGATGTAGCAGAAAGTATTTAGAGCTAATGACTTAGTGGTCCTGCTCAGTGGTGAGAACCTTGCAGACCTCACAGATGGAGAGTGCTGGGGAGGTTATGGAGTGACATTCATAGTCACTTTTTTCTCAAGTCACACTTGTGTAACCTCTGAGGCTTGTTCATTTATTTATTAATTTTTTTTGGCAGGCAGAGCTGCGAGCAGCTGTTTTCTTGGCATTAGAAGAACAAGAAAAAGTGGAGGTAAGTGAACCTTAAACAAATCATTATTGAAAAATAATCATCCTGGTACTTCTTCATGTAGAATTAGGTGCAATAGCTCTGATACTTTCTGTCTGTGAAATGTAGCCAGAGAAAATTAGGGATTGCTGCATCAAAGCAAGATGCACAGGCCTGCCAGGGTGTCTCCTGATGTTTAGAAACAGGAATTCTTACAAAACCTTTGGAAACTGTAGCTTTAAATAATTCTCTCTTCTGGTTTTATATTGCTTCTGTCCAGCTGACCAGAATAACGAAATATCTTTTCCAGGAAAGTGTGCTAATAGAACTGACTTCTTCCTATATCAAATGTCAGTGCTTGGAATATATTAATTTTGAATTATCAAATTAATAATTTTTGTTACATTATTTAACACCAGATACAACAGACTATTCCCCAAACTTTTTTGCCAATAATTTTACTGTACCATGGTACTAAGTCACTGTTTTTACAGGAAAATGGAAATAATTTCACTGATGTAATTCCTGAGAGACCTTTCAGTGACACAAAAGGCTTCATGCAGGTGCCTGTGACAAAAAGTGATTTGAGTAGAACAGTCCAGTTGGAAGTGACCTGCAATTATTACATAGCCCAACTGGTTGCTTTCAGGCTTTTGATATGGAGTTAGAGGGTTTTCTTCATGTTTGTTCCTTTGTCTCTTTCTGTCTCTNTAACTGAAATAACTGATGGATGAGACTGCATCCTAAGCTGCATCTGTAGTACAAGGGTGGATATTTGTACTTCAGTGAAAATTATCACTGGTTCTGGGGGATGGATGCAGTGCAAACAGAGATGTTCCTCTGTCCTGCAGAGAATGTGATCTTTCTCCTAGAGAAGCTGGCATCTGAGCAAGAAGAGCCATTATGCTTCTTACTGTAGCTTTTTTGTTATCTTACTTGGTTTTGGTTTGTATGTTTCAGCCTCTTTCATTCTGGAAAACAAAGTGTATGCCACCTGAATTTTGCATCTGCTGTGAAACACACACAGGAGGGAGGTCAGCATCACCAGTATCAGGAGAGCAGGAACACTTCTGACCAGTTCTGATACTGTTCTTGCCAGTTTGTTTCACAACACACACCTGAGGCACTGGCAAATAACGTGCTGCTAGTTTATAAAGGGGCTGCTAACTGCATCTACAGAGGGCAGTTAAAGTTGTCCTATTTGGCTTTTTACATCTTTACCAATGCTTTTCTCTTTGAATTCTTGGCTGTCATTAGTGTGCTGCAGACTGTACTGTGAGCTCCTGCTCTGGTGGTGGTGATTTTTTTAAAGCAGTTCATATCGTGCAGAGAACTTATTTCTTGGAATTGAGGGGAATTTTTTTTACCATAGCATCTATATCTTATTTTTATAAAGTCAGTAAAGTATAACCATTTATAATTATTTCAGATACTAACTGAAATTCAGTATTTTAATGTCAGTATGGTCCTTTTAACAGTGTGGCTACCCTTAGGAACATGAGGATGAGAACCTCTTGGGATGTGCATAGTAAACACATGATGGATGTAGCAGCAAGTATTTAGAGCTAATGACTTACTGGTCCTGCTCAGTGGTGAGAACCTTGCAGACCTCACAGATGGAGAGTGCTGGGGAGGTTATGGGGTGACATTCATAGTCACTTTTTTCTCAAGCCACACTTGTGTAACCTCTGAGGCTTGTTCATTTATTTATTAATTTTTTTTGGCAGGCAGAGCTGCGAGCAGCTGTTTTCTTGGCATTAGAAGAACAAGAAAAAGTGGAGGTAAGTGAACCTTAAACAAATCATTATTGAAAAATAATCATCCTGGTACTTCTTCATGTAGAATTGGGTGCAATAGCTCTGATACTTTCTGTCTGTGAAATGTAGCCAGAGAAAATTAGGGATTGCTGCATCAAAGCAAGATGCACAGGCCTGCCAGGGTGTCTCCTGATGTTTAGAAACAGGAATTCTTACAAAACCTTTGGAAACTGTAGCTTTAAATAATTCTCTCTTCTGGTTTTATATTGCTTCTGTCCAGCTGACCAGAATAACGAAATATCTTTTCCATCAAATACTTCTTTAGAACAAAATCTAGTTGGCTGTTCAAGGTTTTATCAAATGGGAATCACATATTTGAGATGTAAGATGTTACAGTGTTGGGGGTTTTTGACAGGTGTACAGTGAAAGCTCTGAAAGCAGGAAGTTACCAAGTGTGCTGATGCTCCTGGTGTTGCTCATAAGGATGCTGCAGGCAGACTGCAGGATACTTTGATGATATTGAAGGAACAGATGGATTATGTACTGGCACCTTGAGAATATAATAAAATTATGTGGTGTTATCATGACTGAGTAACAATATTGCCATGGTGTGCAGACACTTGTTTTGTGTCCCCTTCTGCTGCTGGCATTGCCTCATTCCCTGTGCCTCTTTTCTACAACTAGAGGGGAGAGAGTGCAGTATGTCCAGGTGCTCTGCTTCAAAGGAGAGAGGTGGAAAGCTGTAGCTTTCATGAGAGAAGAGTTTTAATTTCCCTAAGTGAGTGGTAGAGTGAATTACATGTGGCAGGCATCACTGTGGAAGAACATGCATCAAAATACCAACGTGCTATGGTTTTCTGTTTCTTGCTGGTCTGAGGATGACGTTAATTACTGTTTGGTGTTTCTTTTTGACAGAACAAAACCCCTCTGGTAAATGAAAGCTTGAAAAGTTTTTTAGGTACAAAAGATGGTAAGTTCTTTGTTCAGTGTGCTTGTCAAAGTGATAAAAGTAAGGAGCTGGGGTTTACATGTTTGACTCATTAAAAATATAGTCTTCTGGCATCAAGGATGCTTTTGTTCCTGTTAAATGTTGCAATTACTATTAATTCAGAATAGAATTCAGTCTATAATTTTTGAAGTTAATATTGCTGAAGTTGTATTTTTAACTGTGGTGACTGTGTTTAAATTAATGTTTGATAATTCATGATTCTGCTAACTCAGAACCTCTCTAGACCGAAAATTCAGTGCCCAGCTCCATTAGTGAGTGCACACGTAGGAGAAATGCTAAAATTGTGTATTTAAAGCAGTTGAGTGGTTTAAAAAAAATAAGTCTGATGACTAAGGAGTTAGGGAGTTGTTATGCAAATGAGCCATGTGGTGTTAGCTTGCAGTGGGTCTGGTGTGTGTGTGTGTGAATGGTGATCCCACCCCATGTCAGCACTGAGCTGTTGTCATGTCCCTTGCAGGTCGCTTGGTAGCAGGGCTTGTTGCAGAATTCCTACGTTTTTTCAATCTGGATTTCACCTTGGCAGTTTTTCAGCCTGAGTCAAGCACAGTAAGAAATACTGAGTTTGTTTGTATGCTGGTAGTGCATGGCAATAAGGACAAAAGCTATAGGTTTGTTTAAGCCTCTTGTCTCTATTTTATCCAAATAATTTGTTATATTTAGTCTGTAAAAATTACTTATTGCATGAAGACATCTTTTCCAGGAAAGTGTGCTAATAGAACTGACTTTTTCCTTTATCAAACATCAGTGCTTGGAATATATTAATTTTGAATTATCAAATTAATAATTTTTGTTACATTATTTAACACCAGATACAACAGACTATTCCCAAAACTTTTTTGCCAATAATTTTACTGTACCATGGTACTAAGTCACTGTTTTTACAGGAAAATGGAAATAATTTCACTGATGTAATTCCTGAGAGACCTTTCAGTGACACAAAAGGCTTCATGCAGGTGCCTGTGACAAAAAGTGATTTGAGTAGAACAGTCCAGTTGGAAGTGACCTGCAATTATTACATAGCCCAACTGGTTGCTTTCAGGCTTTTGATATGGAGTTAGAGGGTTTTCATCATGTTTGTTCCTTTGTCTCTTTTTATGATATAAAACTTTTGAAAATAAATTTGGGGTTGAAACTTCCATTTAATGGAAGAATTTCTTTGTATGTCTCAAATACTCATTTTTATTCTTAGTGTCAGTTTAAATAGTTCATTAATTAAAACTCCAACTCTGAGTTAATCAATTGACTTGTGTTTCTCTGAAGTTCATCTTTCTTTTTAGAGGCTTAACCAAAGAAAATCCCACATAGCCTTGTCCTTTGCCAAATATCCTAAGCTGCATTTATTGCACCAGGACACATCTGTACAAAAATTCATCTTTGTGCCACCAAATGGGAGCAGTGCTTCAGTTCTATTTTAAAGGCATCTCATGCTTTTTGAAATGCCCCCTTCCTTTTTCTAGTAAAAGTATTTATTCCACCTATTGCTGTGCATATGTGAAAGTTAAAGTTAAGCAAAAAAAGCAGCAAATTGGCCAAGACTGCTGTGTATGGTGCTGAGAGGCTTTACTTGCTCTTCCTCTACTGGCCCCTCTCTCTGGGCAGTCTCTTGTATTGCCTTCTTCCTGTTGCAGTGTGCTTGGCTAGTGGTGTCTTGCTCCAGAATGTGCTTGCCCAGTGTTTTGATAGGCATTGTCATTAAATAATCAGAAGAGCTCAAGAGGAACTGGTGCCCTTTCCAGTGCTGCCCATTCTGTGGTTATGCCAACCAGCCTGGGTTTGCTACAGCATTCTGCTTATGCTAAAATGTGAAGTTCTTTTTCAAAAAATCTATTTGTCTTTGATTTTTTCCTGTTTGGTTTTTTGGTTTGCTTGGGTTTTTTTTTGTTTGTTTGTTTGTTTGGGGGTTTTTTTGGCTGATCTTGAATTACTTTCATCCCTGTTTCTGTCCAGACCTTTGGTTTCCTAAGGTGAAACAGAAACTGAAAGCCTTGACCCATGCTGGTTTACTCTTATATTCTCAGGAGTGGAACTTCTAAATGTGAAAGGCTGGAGCAACTTGATCATGTCAATCCTTAGATCCTGAAGCATGCTACTGATGAATACATGCATGTTTGAAACAACTTTGGTTGCTTTCTGACAAGTTCAGAAGTCAATAGTTCAACATTACTTTAGTCCACAGGCAACAGAAAGTCTTAAATAATCACTGATGGGTCAGAATATTGCTGCTTTAAATAATATCAAGTGTATACATATACACATTTGCTGTCATAATATAATAAATTATACCTAATAATAAATATGATATTAAAAGATATGTATTGTGTTTTATGCCACTTATTTCTGTGTTATGGTTTATTTATTTTTTTAAATTTGTTGTTTTTTTCCCCCCTTAGCTAAATGGCCTTGATGGTAGAGAAAACTTAGCTCGAGATTTGGGAATTGCAGACCCAGAAGGTACTGTGAGTGGTCCCCTCTTGTTGGAGGTTGTCAGAAAATGTCAGCAGAAAAAGATTTCAGGCAGTGGAGAAGTAAGTAGCATTAACCCTGTAATTTATTTCTTTCTTCACAACTCTGAACTCATTTTCATTTCAGTGTTGACATGGAAGCCACTTGGCTAGTGGTGTAGTATTGTGCTAACTGTAATAAAGACTTGAAATAGTGTAATGGGAAATGCCTTCAGCATAATTATTAGAAAACAATGCTGGAAGATGAAGGTTATGGCATTGTGTTACTTTTCATGCCACCTTATCACTCTTTGCTAATATTCTGCTACAACACAGTAACCTGGAGTGTAAACTAAACCCTGATAAATGACACAAGAGACTGTCACTTACTTCCTCATTTCTAGTGTGGTTTGATAACAGGTTTAGCTGTACCCATTTTCTTGGGCATACTTCTAATTTTACCTGGACCTGACAAGCCTGCAGTTTGTTTTGTGAAAACACAAAGCTGTTCTGAAAACATGGGTATTCAAAACTAAATGCATCAAAGTACTGAACTATCTAAAGGCAATGACAGGGACATTTTAATGAAATACATAATTAGTTGTTAGTTAATTAAATCCACCCAGTCCCATTTGATTGGTCTCTGTAATTGTAGCTCCAAAGCCAATTCTGTGCACCTCAGATGTGTTCAGTACTGCAACAACAGCTGAAATTCAGGAGTAGTTATTGGAGACTTCCCAGCATAGCATCATGTGAGTGAGGGAGGGAGCCTTGTTTCTTGTCTGATATGATGACAAAGTCCAATATATTTTTAATAATTCTGGATGTGAAACTTCTCAGGAGGCCCCAGTTCTGAGCAATAGCCTCTGCCCCACCTCAAAATCATCTGATGGGAGATCAAATACACACCCTGTACCAAATAAGGTAAGTGGGATGAAAAAGCTATGGAACATACATGAGATAAGTGGGAGAGAAAATTCCAAGTGTTGTGGCTTTTGCTTAAATGGTCTGCAAAGTCCTGTATACAGGAGGTGAGACACAGTCAGGTTGGAGCTGATTTATCAGGCAGCTGCTGAGTGCTGCTTGAGATTGGGAGCTGTTAGGATACAACTGTAAGCAAAACAACCCTGATTCCAGTGCTGAAGTTTGCTTGTGTGATCAGATTACAGAAATATTTTTAAAAGTTTTCAGTTGCTTTTGTCAAGATGACTGGAAAGAACTGAGAAGCTTTCCAACTTGCTCCTGAAAGCTGAGAAATGTAACATTGTATGGATTTTGTTGCTGTTTTATTCATTTGCAAGAGGGAATGATAAGCATGAAGGAAAATAAAAAGACAAATCATAATCCATTGCAGTGGGAGACAGACATATGTTCTGGAAATGCTTTTCATAATATACATGCTGAGTCCTCCATTATAATGTATCAATCCCAGGAGAAAATTGGTTTCTGTATGAGTATTCCCTCAAGGAAACATCAACAGCTATTGTTTGGACTACATACTCCTCTGGGAATGGTGGATATCATAATGGGACTACAGTTCTTAAAGTTTATTTTTAATTTTTTCCTGCTTCTCTCTCTCCTTGGCAGAGGCAGGATGGGAGCATGTTCTGCCCACGCAACATGCTTGATATAAAACTAACCCAGAAAGAGAATTTTAACAAGTCCTGGCTGGAGCAAGATGGGAGTTACCTGAGCAGTTGAGACTTCTGGTTGAAACTTGAGATTCTCTGTGTTTTTTCAGCACACCTGAGCTGAACTGGCTCTGGCTGGGACTTGACAACCACAGGAGAGACCAAACCAGAGCTCTTGGTAGCAGCCAAGAATTCAATTTGTTTGGTTGCTAGGGTGAAACCACACTCTGACTTAACTCCCCAATACAGGAATTCAAGCAAAGCCCAAGTGTTGTGCTTCTGGCCTCTGGGATGAGATAGCAGCTCCCTCCCCCAGGGCCCAGGACAGAAGAGGAGCTCTGATTTCTCTTTTACCTCCAGTCAGCACACCACTAAGCTCTTCCTTTGCACCAACAATGCTGTTCCTCTAGGATAAGAAATTAAAATCTTGTTGTGACTGCTGCTCACAGGTGGTAGTTTTTCTTGCCCTAGAACAACTGAGCTGCTGCCAGCAATTGAATGTGGTTCTGTGACAAGGTGACCCTGGGAGGCCCTTTTCATTTTCCATGACCTGCAGAGTGAAAATTTGACTTCAGCCTTCTGCATAAATGATACAGAAACACTTGGTACAGCAGAGCCTACATGCTGATTGTGTGGGTTAAACAAAACTGCTGGGTTTGTTTCAAAGCTGTTGCTTGAGCGTAGAACTGAGCCATAAGCATGATTCAGACTGGAAGTTAGGATCTTGTTTTCAGAACTTTTAGTTTTAATATTGAGAGGGAATTATTAACTGCAGTCTTCCTATGCTTGCAGCTTTAAAACCTCTTATTATGTTGCAGAGGCTACCACTTAATATGGAAGTTGGACTAATTGGAATTAATTTAAATTTAAATTTATTTCTTTTGGACACTATGATTGTAACTAAGAAGATTTTTATAGAGTTTGCAAAATCCTACAACTAAAGCACCATGTAGCTTTTGGGCACAGTTTCTGTGCTTGTTACCACTTCCATTATTGTGAGACACAAATTCAGTTGATACAGGTTTTCTTCAAGAGAACTTAACTAATTCCTTTCAGTGAGGGCTTTGTTCTTTATCTTTAAAGGCAGCTGAAACCACTCAAAGTGATAAAAGTATCTCATCAGGGGAAGGAAGCACAAGAAGCATTCATTTTCTGCCTAATGAAACAAAACCAGATCCTCAACTGGAAAACAAAGACTCACATACCAAAGAAAAAAGTGATCCCAGTGTGGATGAAGATGATGTAGAGGGAGATTCTTTTTTTGATGATCCTATACCCAAACCAGAGAGGACTTATGGCTGGTAAGATGGATGTTCTACTGAATACAGGTTTCTTTGGTCCTCAGTATGCTGGCAGACCTTTGAGAGCAAGCTAGTGTTGGATTTTTCTCAGTTTGTAACTGTTCATACCTGTTGTGGAACATTTTGTTTCTGAAATGTGCATTTCTCTGCTTGCAGCAGGGTTGCAGTGGTGATCAGTGCTGAAATAAGTGGAAGTGGCACAGATAGTGCTTTAGATGTCTCTGTGCCTTTGTAAGGAGTACAAAAATCTGGTGAATGTCTCATGTGGCCCCAGAAGCTGTGAGAATAAGGGATATTTTCTCACAACTGAAGGTTTCCTCCTCACATTGCAGCATCTTTTGTGTGCAGTTTTCAGTGAAGTGTTATTTCTGCATGTGCTGATTTTGCAGACTCTTCTTGAGGGGATTTTTTAATCATCATTGATGGAGGCTGATGGCTTTAAATACATGACTGGGATAGATAATAACCAAGTGAACTTTCATACATGATGATGAGATCCATCTATAGAGATAACTATCAGAGGCTTTCATTCTGTGAACTGACTGCTCTTAAGTTTAATAGCTTCATCAGGCATAATCTCTTTCAGATGCAGGAAACCCCAAACAACTAACAAATTGAAATACTGATTTATATCTGAATCTTTCTTCTTTTGGCTGCCTTTACATGTGGGGATAATGACAGGCCCCTTGATAAAACTAGTGGTGCTGATGAAGGTGCAGGAGCTCAGTCTGGGAAAGAAGGCATGCAGAAGCCTTTGCAGAGGTGAGGAAGTGACTTACTGAACATCTTGCTTGGTGCTTGTGCCAGTACACTGCTCACTGGGTCAAAGACTGCAGAAGGACCTTTCCTCTTGCTCTCTTTGCTGTAAATGTTGTTCTTGTTTTCTGACAATCCAGTAAATAATAGAGCAGAAAGTTCCTCTGCACATTGTACAGCTCTGTGAAGTACTCATTTGGGTTGGGTGGTTTTGTGTATTTATTTATTTATTTGTTTATCTTTAGGAAAACTGAAGCCAATAAAGCAGGAGGTCTGGCATCCCTCTCTGATGCACCACCTCTTCAGAGTGGGCTGAGCTCCCTGACTGGTGCACCTTTGCTGAAGGAGTCTGATAGTAAGTTTTCACACCTTTCTGTGTTTTAGTGAATGCAGGAGTTGTTTCCTCTAAGGTAATGAATTATTTACATATTTAGATGCAAATGTGATTACATTTTCTGCATGTTCCCCTTTCTGGTTGTAACATGCTTCATAGTCATACTGGTTCTGATGTGTTCTGCTACCATTGGGTCATATTATGTTTTGGACCATGAAGTACTTGTATACACCAAAGAAAGGAATGTAGACAAAGCAGTTTTCAGGAGCATAAAATTCTACTGCTCAGTTTTTAACTGAAACTAACTTACTCCCTTTTATTGGGATGTTATTTGCACAGGTTCTTCAGGGTTATTTTTTTTCATGCTGTAAAACCTGATCCTGAATGCTGGGAGAGTGTCACTCATGTTTTTAAGTGTTAGCAAAGTTCAGACCTGAAAATTTGGTCTAATATATAATCTTATAGCCTAGTAAAAAGGCTGTTCTAAAATAACACTTGTTATAAATAGTTGATGGTTATGGTTCAGTGGGATCTTAAAGTTACAAATTCAAATTCTGATATAAATGCCTTTTTTTGTTACAGATTCAAATAGAAACTCTGTTTTCAAAAACCTGCAGTTTGTGAATGCAAAACTGGGATCACTGGAATTAGGCAAGTAACTCCTAAACATGAGTAAGCTCTGATATTTTTAAATGAAAGTTCTGGCCCAGCTTCTTAGATAAATCTGGAAAATGCAGACAATGAACTAAAATCTTCTACTTCTCTCATTCTATGTAACACCCTTGTGAAAGTTTCTGCAGCTAAGAGCTCTGTCTGAGCTAAAGGAACACAGAAAATTGCTGTCTTGGATGTGGATTAGTATTTTAGACATGCAGCAAATAAATTAGTTCCATGCATACATTTTCTAATATAAAATGATAAATTCTGCTGCCAAGCTTTCTAAGAAAAGAAGGGGTTTGTATTTGTGGGAAAAGATAGCCCAGACAAGTGTTGCTGGTTTTCAGTGGAGGGTTTATTTGCCTTCCACACCTTTGCCTCTCTCAAAAGAAAGAAAGTTTCCTCTCTCTCAAAATAGAGCTGCCAAGTCTTTGAGTTTTGTCTTCAGCAATGTAGTCAACATCCTGAAATGTTCAAATGTTCAATGTCAGAGCAGTTTGTGTAAATGGGGATGAGATTACTTGAGGACAAAGATAGGCTCAGCTTCTCTTCCACAAGTAAATTAACCTGCTCCCACTCTTTTGCTGGCCATCAAGCCATGTCTTTTGGTACAGGAACAGTCTTTTTTTGCATGTCCTGAAGAGCAAACTTGTTTGATTAATACATTTTAAAATTTTTTAGGAAACGGAGATGACGATGAGTATGCTGATGACTTGAACAGGTAAGAGGTGGATGATATTGCAGTAGCTCAGTATTTAATGCATAAGAATCATATCCACTTGGCATATTTGAATTTTTTCATTGTATTTCAACTAGTCACTACTGCCAGAGTCTGTTAATATCTGTGAACTCCTTTAAGTTTTACTTTGCTGTTTTAATACATTCATATAGTTCCAATTTTTTTTTTAAAGTCCCTTTTTTGCAGGGGGTGATGAGTTCCTTACAAGCCTGGTGCTAAGTTGTTGCTTTTTTTCTGGAAGATATTTGGTTTTTCCTGAACCATGCACTTAGCAATGGCTTAGCACCACACACATATAATTCATGCTATTAGACAGTGAATATGGCATATGATTAAATATTCAACTGAAAATAAAGTGTCATGAGTAGGCAGTAAAAAATATTCAAGAGCCTCTTCCTTATGATGTGGAGGTGGTGGTGGTGTAAGCTGCAGGGTTTATCAGTATTTGTCATGGCTTCATCTAGGTACAAAGTCTTTGCTTGCTATGGGTTTGGTAGTGACTTCATATGTAACTTGCTTGGAAGTGAAATCCAGATCACATGTCAGGTAAAAAAGTGAAAATGTTAGATGTTTGAAAAGAAATAGTTATTTCTACATTTATGGTTTTCTTCTCTTTCGTACCAGTCACCGCTCAGAAAAAAGTGACATCAGCATTGGTGAAGAAATAGATGAAATTTCTGTGGAAACAGAAGGGTCAAATGCCAGTGATAAAGTAAGATTCCTTTAAAATTGTTCTTGACATTCTTATCATCTTGCCTTGAATTATTTTAACCTCTGTGAAGGAGGGTGCCATGATCATTGCTTCTGAGTTGCCATGTTAAAGTTGTTTTTTTCTTTACGTTCTGTATTTTCGTGTCAACTGTTTCTGCCAAGTTGCTTACTATACTGATTAAAAAGGAGAACAACCCTCCCACAACAATTATTTGATGGCACAATTCACTGTCTGTTAGGAATATAAAATGTGAGACTGGTTTAGTATCCAGCAGAGGAATGTCTTCTCCCTACGTTTCAAGATCTGTCTGAGCACCTCCCAAAGGGGTTAAAATCTCACTGAAAGAAACACTACTTACTATTTCTCTGATTTCTGCCTTTCATTTATTTTCCAGCTTGAAGCCATCACGCAAGACCTTACCATTTCTCAGTTAAGTGATGTTGCAGATTATCTGGAAGACGTGGCATAGAACAGGACAGCAAAAATGTGTCATTGTGCTGGACTAGAAGACTGCTGTGGACTGTTAATTTCAGACAATCACTTTTTGCTGGAATGTCCACTCCCTATTTGTGCCTTGTATTTCAAAAAAAGACTGTAGGTGGAGAAGGCTTTTCAATATTCTGAACAAGAACTAAATGAAATAGTTGAGTCTGATTACCAGAATTGTTTTCTTCATTTAGTTCATCGAGACCTTTTACAGCAGGAGGTGGATTTTGCAACTAAAATGTCCATTGCTGGCAGTGGGCAGAATAAAAACATCTAGAGAGAGGCATGTGGCTTTATAATGAACTTGCACTGTTATTGGAACAGTCCAAATTTATTTTTTTTTAAATATAACCAAAGCAAGAACCTCCAGAGATAGTGGTTCAACTCACACTTGTTTCAACCCAATTTTGTCAGTTCAGCATCTAGTAGAGATTTATGGTAAGGAGCCACAATACCTGATTGTTCCAGACTTACTTGAAACTGCTGTTTTTCAGACTCTTCTGAAAGCTGGATTTATTGGTTTTTTAAGGCATATAAAGTTGAGAGTATCTCAACTCTCAAATGTAGCTAAATTTAGGAGCTAAATTTAGCATTAGTCTTAACTCTGAATATTCTTTAAATACATTTATTAGACCATTGATGTTCAGATTTCAACTGGATAATGATTTCATCCATGTTATCTCTTGGTAAATCACGAAAAGTAATTTTGTAAGGATCCACAAATCATTAACTAAACCATATTGGGTTTTTTTCCTGAAGTGCTTAACAGCATGGTAATGGTTTGTGGAGCTTTTATTACTGAGGGCTCTTCATGTGCTGTAACCTCACTTCCATCCTTGAAAATCCTTGTTAGGGAAAATGAGCGCCGAGGAGTGAAACCACTGACCTCCTGGTTTTCAGAGTCTGACTGCTGTGCAGGATTAAATCCAGATTTTTAAAAGCACCACACAGAAGGCATGAGAGACAATAAGTTGTAGCTACAGAGCAAATTCTTCTATTTTCATTGCACTCTTTCAAAACCAGGTCAGTAATGGAAACCCTGACAGTGCTCTCACGATACTCTTGCAGGTGGTGCTGCTATAAAATATAGGTCAAGGACATTTGTAATACTGAAACAAGACTTCAAAACGTGCACTTTCTGAACATGGTGAACACATTTGGGAAATACACATGTCAGTGAACAGAAATAACTTAATTTTTTTTTTTTTTTTTCTTTTAAGGCTTTGTAATTTTTTGCAGGAACACTGTTGGCCTCTCACCAGTGGTCACCACAGTGGAAGTAGCATGCTAACCTAAAGCCATTGGTTGAGCAGATTGAGCTGCTACTAGCACTGGATGCTGACTTCAATCTTTTTGGTTTGTTTCTTTGCACTGAGCCAGCAGGCATGGAGCAGTGCTGAGAAGTTAGGCTTGTACAGTACACAAATGATTCGTGAGGAGAGAGGAAAAGTGTGCCTTTTATTTATGTGCACCCCAAAAGAGCCAGCAAAAAAAAAAAAAAAAAAGCATCAGAATTTTCAGTCTTGGTGTCAACTTTTAACTTTGTGCCATATTGTAGCAGGGGAACACAGAGGAGAAATTTTTTCATCTGCAAATAAATCAATGTGCCATAGACTTCAAGTAGGAACAATGTTGTAACATGTGAAACACCCTGTGTAAAAATTCCTTTAAAATGGGGGAAGCTGTGCCTGAAGATGCTGTGTACAAAAAGTTTGGTTTGGGCTTTTCTGTTTGTTTGGGTTTTTTTGTTTTGTTTTTGTTTTGAAGAGGAGCAACAACACATCTGAAGGAACTAAAACTCCACTTGAACACCTGGGAACAATGGATTTCTGGAATTAATTTTTAAGGTTTATGGAATAAATTAGAGACTGTTGTTTGCTTTTTTACATGTCTTGGGAAAACCTGATACCTGTTAGCTGTAAGATAAATGGCAACTGATCATACCAAAAGAAGCAAAAACTTTATTAAATGATTTCTAATTGAAGATGTGGCCTTTTAAAATAACTAATTAGATATTTTAAATGTTAACATGACTTGTTAACAGCCAAGTGGTGTTCTCTCACCTTGGGGGTTAGCTGGAGACCTTGCACTTGGGCTGGAATTTAGGGAAATGCCACGAAGTGGTGAGGCTCCTTGCTGTCCCTCCTGTGGGCTTTTACCCAATTGTGTATAGTAATTCAAACTGCAAAATAAAGCTCTTGTGCTGGCTGAATTTCTATGGTTGGTTCTTAACATTTAGGAAGCTCAGGAAGGCCTGTGGGTTGGGAGTGGAGGGGCACTTCTTAAAAAATGTTTTTTATGACTTAGTCCAGTTTGCACTTGAGAATGTGTGAAGGAGTGGGTGCTGAGGTTTCTTCCCTAAGGATCTTGCCATTCCTGATGGTGGATCTTAAAGTCTGACTACTACCAGAGTGAGTAGGATCAGTGTTGTTGTCAGATGTTTTATGATTCAACAAAGGAAAAAAAAAATCCAACAAAATTCCTATCCTCGTTGGCAAAATTTTGTCTGGTCAACCATCATTAGTTTGAGCTTCTTAGCCAGGCCTGAGAAGGAAAGCTGTGGAGTGCTTGCTCTGCTCTGCATTCAGCCCTGGTCTTTGCTCTGTTACATCTGGCTTCTCCTTCCAGGACCTGATGCACCTGAATTCCCAACCTCTTCTGCCTCTCTGAATTAGGAACTGGCTGGAGGGGAGCCCAGCAAAGGGGATATTGTGGTAGGTGCCCACACCAGACCATTCCATCAAGAAAAGGAAGAGAACAAAACCTTCCTGAAACAATTTGAAGAAGTCTCCTGATTGCATGCTGTGGTTTTCTTGGGGATTTTTGACCACCACACACAGGGCAGGAGATTCCACTGTGTCAGGGACCATCTTGGACCTGGGTGTGGGCAGGATGGGGGGAGAATGCTCCACATCTGCCACCCAGGAATGAAGGGGAAGTGCTCAGATCCCACAGGCAGTGGCAACCTTGACTGCAGGGACTGTGAAATGAGAGAGTTAAAAATCCTGAGAGCAGAGAAGAAGACAAGGAGCAGAGTAATTAATTCCTTGCACTTCAGGGAAGTGAGCTCTGTCTTGTTGAGGGTTCTCCTTGGCAGGAACACCCAGGAAGCAGACAGGAATGGTACCAGAGACATCAAAGCTTGGCTGGAGCTGGAACTAATGGAATGTGAAGGCAGCAAGGAGCATTTCCACAAGCAGGACACCAGTAAAAGGAAGATGAAAGAAAATGGGAGCCTGCTGCTGAAGGAGGTGGGTGATGAAAGGAAAATAAAAAAAGACTTACTGGTTCTTCACCTCTGTCTTTACTGGCAGGGTCTGATCTCAGGATCCTTTGAGAGGTTTTGGTGATCAAGGGACCTTCCTGATGACTTGAAAAAGGAAAATGTTACATGGAGCTTTTATCAGAGGTGAGAAGGAGGATCAAGGAAGCTACAGCCCAGCAGCCTCACCTCAGTCCCTGGGGAATCTGATGCAAGTCCTTGTGACAGCCAGGTCTGAGCACAGGAAAGCAAATGAGGTGACTGAGAACAGCCAGCACAGGTTTAGGAAGGGCCCAGTGAGGTCACTTTCTATCACACTTCTGAGGACCACAGTGGATGTCATTTTCTTTGGCTTTGGGCAAAGTTGCCCAAAGCATCTGTGTAGCCAAATTCTGGATGGGTGGGCTGGGTAGAAATGCAGCACTGCAGGAAAGGGCCTGGAGGCAGCTGGGAAGAGGGAAAGCCTGGCAGAAAGTCAAGCTGCTGGCTGAGGGGAGTGGTTATTTCCCCTACAGCCCCTTCCTGGTGAGACCATACAGGAGGATGGTGTTCAGGTGGGCTCCCCTGGTGCAAAAGATGCCAAAGGATGGAGCTGTGAAGAGCTGGGGCTGTTCTGCTTGGAGAAGAGAGGGTAAAGGTAAAGCTGTGCGCTTCCATCCTCCTCTTCCTAGAGGTGCCCAATGAAAGGGTACCAGCCAGCAGTCAGATTTCATCAAGAGAAACAAAAATACATAAATAAATACTAAGAAATCAATAAAATAATTTTAAAAGACCCGACCATGAGAATGATGCAGGACTAGAGCAGGTGCCCACCCAGAGAGGTGGTGAATTCCCTACCCCTGAGAGTTTCCAGAACTGAGATAGACCCAGAGCACCCTGATCTAGCTTTGAGCTTAGCTCTGCTTTCAGCAGGAGGCTGGATCTCTGGGGAGCTCTTTACACCTACATTATTGGGTGACTCTGCCCAAATGGACCTTTAGATGGAAGATGAGTTGTTATGGGGACAGACTCCATCTGGCTGCCTCTGTGCATGCAAACTACCTTGTCTGCACCTAAAACAGTTTTGCTGGAGTTTATCAAGGCAAATGTACATGCCAAGTCCCCTGGAGAAAAGGCAGCATTTGCAAACAGAGTGGTTCAACATCAACTTTAAGGTTTCAAACCTTATGTCCTTGAAGGAACCTCTGGAAAAGCTGAAGTTAGAACATGACTGGATGTGCAAAGCACTGTGCAAGTGGCTGCAGCTGCTCCTTACACTCAACTCTACGTTTGCAAACAAGTCATAAGGTCTCTAGAAGTTGTTTTTCAGTTTCTTAGCAGCTTTAATTGTTTTGTTTCTATTGCTCTACACTATGAGGAAACCACAGCAGATAGAGAATGAGGTTATTCACCCAGTTCCCTTGTGAAACCATCACGTGCATCTTCAGAGCAAGAAAGGTGTTTTGGGATTTTTTTTCTCCAACATGGAAAAAATTCCACCCCCTGCTCACCCCATGGCCTGTGCTGGCTGACAGGTGGCCCTCAGAACATGCTGCAGGGGACACTGGAGGGACAGGGGTGGTGTGTGGCAATGGTTCCAGTTCCACTGGTCACTCAGGTGATGGTAACAGGATTGCTGCTCGTTGCTGTTGTGCTTCAGGTGTGCAATTCTGGGTGTTTCTGTTGGGTCACACGACTAAATCACCACCACAGGAATTCCTGGAGGTCCATCTGCCACTGCTGAGGGCTCCTCTGATCCTGCAGCATCCTTCCTGAGCTGTGGGGCTGGGAAGCTCAGCCCAGCACAGCCCCACGAGGCCCTCAGGGGGTACCTTGCACCATCAGGAGCTCTGCTCAGGGAGCACAGCCTGCCCAGGAGGTGGCCAGGGCTCAGAAACCTCCTTGGAGGAGAGCAGATGGTGCAGGCCACCACTTTTCCAGAGGGGGATGTCAGGTTATTGGAATAAGGCTCAGCTTCTTATTACCCCTTGCACAGAAGAGCAAGGGTAAAGGGGAGTGGTACCAAACTGGCCCCTCAAGACATCCTGTCCTGTCTCTTCCTGGGGCTGTCCCAGGAGAAGTGCCAGCCCTGGGGTCACCTCAGGGGCTGAGGGCAGGATGCAGGGAGGACCCTTTGGGGAGTGCATGTGTCCTGCTGTGGGATGTTCAGGGCAAGGACCTAAAGGAGGAAAAGTGAAGGATCATGGCTGGGGAGAACAAGAGGGACCAAACAGAGGGAAAAGGGATAAGAGGGACAGGTTGTGTGCTCAGCACCTGCTCCCACCTTGCCCTGCTCCCCAGGGATGTCTGCCCTGGCTGCTCCCTGGGAACTCTTTCCAACCCTTCCTAAACATGAACAAAAATGCTTAAAGCAGTCAGAAGTGTTCTGGCTGGTGGAGGAATGAGGTGTGAATTTCAGCATTGCATTGTTTCCTTGAAAACAAGGTGATGTTCTCCTACCTAAGAAACGTTTCACAGAGGCTGGATTTTTTTTTTTTAAACAAAAATTATTCTGGCAGTCCTTGTGAGGAAGCACACCTTTATAGTACTGAAAGGCTTAAGTGAGTGGCTGACATGTTGACTGATGGTTTCTTTGTCTCCCTTCAGCTGCCAAGCAGGAGGGCTGTGCTGTGTTTATTAAAAAGAAACTGATAACATTGAAAGATCAGTAAGATCAAAAAATTCCAAGCAAGCCAAGAAGGAATTACAAAATATTCTGGGGTTTTTTTCAGAGACTAAAAGAATCCTGGAGATAAGAACTATGTATACTTGAACTTTACCATTTGGCAAACATTTAATGGGAAAAAGACAAAATCTAGAAAAATTCTTGAAGGAGCAAATGGTATCTTTAGGTAACAGGTGCTGCAGTAACAAAGCCCTGCCTGGGGCCCAGCTGGTGCTGAAGTGTGGCACTGCTGTTCCTATCAGTCAGAGGCTAAGTTAAATAAGCCTTAAGTGAAATTTTAAATCAGGCACCTAAGTCAGTAACTGTTAAACAAAAGTATGAGAAAGTCTGCATTTGGAGCAGGCTCCTGCACTCCAGGTCCCTTTAAAGGATGGTTACACACGTGGGAAGGTGCTGACATGAGGTATGTGAGGTTCCCACAGAGAAGTGAGACAAATTCTCATGGATTCCTTCCATGAAAGGGAAATTACAATTCATTAATAGCTTCTCTTCCCCTAGTTCCTCATTGCAGCAAGTGTGTGCTAATTCAATAGCACTTAATTTGAAGGAGTTGAAAGTACCAGTCAAAAAAAAAAAAAAAAAGAATAATGACTGCATGGGTGATGTAGGGGCTCATCAAGGCTGAGAAGCTGGGGTGTGGAATAAATGAGTGGGATGTTAATGCAGAGAGGCTCTTCTGAACTAATTCCTCCCATGCATGCTCATTTTGCTTTCTGTATCAAAACGAATTAAGCTAAACTGTGGAAGGATGCCAAAGAATCCAGAGAGGTACTAAAAATGGGAGTGGAAATGAATGCCAAGTGCTTTGGAAGAACTCGAGCTCAGTTTATGCAAAGAATAAGAAGCCAAATGCATCCCCCCAACCTGAGCCTGGCCCAAAGGTCCCTGGAGCTGAGAAGGCAAGGGGTGGTAGCAGAGAATCTAAAGTAATCCAAACCTGATAGAATCCCAGAATCATCTGGATTGGAAAGGACCTCTGAGCTCACCAAGTCCAACCCTGGATCCACTCTCAGAGCTGGAAGCTGTAAAACCAGGGGGATGCCTGCAGCCAGCAGAGCAGAGCATGGGGCAGGAGCTCCTCTTGGGCTGCCAGGTGCTGGGCTGACCCTGCACCCCCTTCCCTGGGCCATGGGACACATTCTTGACAGGGAAACAGATCCCGAGTTGGGCAGGGAGCAGCAGACACAGGGATTGGTTTGAGTGGGACTGATGAAGAGTCTGAAGAGGTCACAGTGCTGTAGGTCACAGAGAAACTGTGAGGATTCAGCTGATGTGAAGCTGAAGGGCAGAGTCTTGTTTGCACACCAGAATCTACAAGGTGGGCTTCAGTTTTGGCTGTGGCCTGGGGCTGGAGGGGACATGCTAGAAAATGAGTTCACTGGGAGAAGAGGAAGAGTTGGGTGCCTGCTGGAGCTCACATCACCGAATCCTAGAATGTCAGGCTGGGAGGGACCTCCAGGATTTGGTGTTTGTAGGAGGTGTTTCAGCACCACATTGAGCTGAGACTTGAAACTTTCTGAAGTGGGAGACCATCCCACTAATTCTGGTGTAGACCATAGGATCTCCTAGCTCTGCCCTGCTGGCTTTTTGTGGAACAGAAATACCTCGTAACCCACAGCTCAGTGCAAACCATGCAAAGATCCCTTCTGCCTGTGAATTGTGTGATTTTTAGGGACAGCTCCATAAATGTCACATCCCTCTCCCTTGGTAACAGTGGAAGCAGAACTGTCCAAGTCCTCTTCTTGGACCTCAGCACCTTCACCACCACCAGCCAGCACCACTTCCCCCTGGGCTTTGGCTCTGCTGAGCAGCTCAGGTTTGGGTGCAATTCAGGAAGAGGTGCCTGGGGGGAGGCAGAGTGTCTCCTGCTACATCTCCCTTTGTCTCTTTGCTAAAAAGCAGCATTTAAGGTTCAGTTCAGGCTTTGAAATTAGAAAGTATGTGAGCTGGAGAGACTTGAATCTGACTCAGGGTTCCCTCTGTAGCCAGCACTAACCATCCCCTCTCCTCCACAGTGCAGACTTGGTCCCAAAGGGCTGGACCTCTGCTACCAACCTGAAATCAAAATGGGGTCACAAATATAGGCCAATTACCCGTGCCTCACAGAACAGGAAATCTTGCAGAACAGCCTTTTGCTTTTTCATTTGCTCATCCCCCGGAGTGGCTTGCTCTTCTGATCTTTGAATTAAAAAAAAAAAAAACAACAGAAAAGAAAAAAAAGGGGATACATCCTGACTCACTGTGTGTCAGTATTCTGACTGATCACCAAGGGTCTGTGGGTTAAAACCATCCCGTTGTGTGGTCTTTTGAAATAAAACCATTTGTACCTTTTCTTGTCACCGTGCTCAGCTAGACTCTCGGGGTTTTTCTGCACGTTAGAGCCAAATTCTGCTCATGAATTACTTAAGTGTTACTCAGGTTGCCTCGAGGGGTTGGGAAATGAATGGAAAGACACTTTCAACAGGTAGGAACATCATCCAGGTGGTGAGATGAAAGAGATCACCCAGAGCAAGCAAAGGTGGTGACTCAAAGCTGGTTTTCTCCCTCCTTGGTCACAATAGCACAAGAGTCCAGAAGCTGAGCTGCCCAAAGCTGACCACATAGATAAAGACAGGCTGCTTTCCTCAGCATTTCCTCAGATTTTTTCTCTCTCCTCCACCATTATTTTTTTTTTAACCTGAGGGTTTAATCTAAACCCACAGTAGTCTGCTGGTTGCTGCCAACCCAGAGTGGGCAGTTATTTGGAATGGTTGTCAGTGAACCATGGACATTATTTGCAGAAATATGATATTTCATGGAATTTCGTGCTCCAGCTCCAAGCTGTGGCAAGTGCAGAAAAATCCCTAAGGGTGGAGAATGTGCCAGGGTTTAGCAGCAAGCAGAAGTTTCACCACTCAAGGTATAGATGTGCTTAGAAGTCCAAGTTTAGGGACAGTGTCTCAGACTCTGGTCAAGGTCAAAGCATTTTAATGGGGAAGGGATGGAAAGGATCCACCTGGAGAGAGCAGGCTGGCAGCTGGGCCAGGGAAAAGCTGCTTTCCCAGCCTGGAACCACTCTGGGCCTTGCAGGACAGCAGAAAGAGAGAAGATTGAAGAGATTTCATGTAGGATGTTACTGCTTCAGATGGAACAAGGTGAAGCTGGAGGCAGGGAGTAATGTCTGCATCTCTGAGTATTAAAAGAACCAAGCCTGATTCTAGTCTTTTCCAATGATTAGAATAATGAGATTTCAGCTTTACCAAAAATCACCTGAGGGCCTCTCTAAAACAAAGCATCCATAGTATGTGGCTTATAGCTCCCAAAACTTCCTTCTTCTCTATTCAAATAGCAGTTTTCTATTTAACATATGATCAGAGAGAAGATTTTAAGAAGAAAGATTTTTAAGAATAAAAATGCTCTCAGAGAGGGGGCACCCTCTACAGAAGGAGCTTAAAATAACTTTTAACCATAAATGTCCAGTAGCTTCTAAAAATGTTTCAGTCTAATGTTCTGTCTTGCATTTTACACCCTTTGCTGCACTCAGCTGTGGCAGAAAAGGAAAATTAGAGGAAACAAATATTGCTTCAAACTCACAAGGGAACCTTCAGGGAGAACTGCAAAAATGCTGGCTTTCCTCATCTGCTTTCTGTCTCAGCCTGGAAGGGCTTCCCTCTCTCCTCCATTTTTGGTAAGCCAGCTGGTTCTGACTTCCATGCCCAGGGAGTTGTCACCTCCAGCTCCCCTCCTGCAGCCCAGGGTGACACATCTGGGATTCTGAACTCAGCCTTGCAGTGAGCTCTCTACCTGAGGACTGAAACTTCACAGCTGGTGCAGATGATGAGGAACCTGCAAGGAGATAAATTACTATCCCAAAACTACTGTAAAAAAAATTGGGGTTGTTCGGGTGGGGTTTTTTGTTGTTGTTTGTTTGTTTGGTTGGTTTTGTTGTTTTTTTTTTTTTTTTTGAGTCATTAATCCTGCCATCAGTTCCACTTCTGCAGAGCTGGGGGAACCTGTGAATTCTGAGGTGTAGCTTGCAGTTATCAGGCAGGAGCATCCCAGTAACACAGGACATGAATCTCTTGCTCATCCTCGAGGTCCCTTCCAACCTGGTATTCTGTGATTCTGTGAAGAGATGAGTGAAGTGCCAGGATGGGCATCAGAATCAGTCTCACTTGGAGCAAGATAAATGGATCCTCTGGGTGCTGTACTTCATCTGTCCCCTAAGGTATCTGGCATAGCTTTGAGCCAGGTAAGGCAGATCCATGGAAAGACCTGCTCAAAAGGCTTGGACTTGCAGATGGAGAAGTTTCCTAGCCAGGTGTCTGGTTTTCTAGCTCTGAATTCAAATCAGAGAGAGGAAATCATCAGTAACGTGCCTCCTGTCACTCCTTTGGTTTGTTTTGTTGTTTGGGTTTTTTCTGTCCTTTTTTACCATCCTTTTTTTTTTTTTTTTTTATACCACCTCTATAATCACAGTGGAAAAATCAATTTTATCAAAGCACAAACCACAAGTAAGTGACTGTAAGCATGAAGACCCAGTGATCAAGAGATAAGAGCAGCTGCCCACTCTTGAGGGGAAGTGAAAGCTGAAATATCTGCTGCAGTGTGAATTCAGAGAACTGTGTCAGCTCTCAGATCCTGCAGCAGGAACTGCCCTCCCTCCAATCTGCTTGGCACACCCTCTCAAAGGGCATTTACTTTCCTTCCCAATCCCCCCAGCAATTTATGGATGTGCTCTCAGGGCTCTAAATGGACTGAAGATAAGTGCACTAAGAGTTAAATGCCCAATACTTTTAAAGATTATTAGAAGTAGAAATTATTTAAATGTGTGCTTGATGATCTCACTGACCACAGAGAGGATCTGTGATTTGGACACAAGCTCTCTCCTACACTCTGCACAAGTGGCACCTCAGTGGTGACTCTTTAGGAACAGTAATTCCCATGTAGTGGAAGACCTGGAAGGACATTTTTCCTCCTTGCAGGGCAGCCTCTGGTGGGAGTTTTTCTCTGGGTTGTTTCAGAAGTCACCATCCCAGTGAAGTGGCCGACCAGCCCCTCCAGGTTGTCTTTATGACTGGAAAAAAACCCTCACAATCCACCAGATGAAAAGCACACACTGCATTTTGGTCCACAGAGGCTGAAAGAAATCTCCCTTGAGTTGTCTCCGGGCAGCTCAGGGACTGCACATCCCCCCCACTCACTTTCACATTTCATTCTGCCATTTCAGCATTTGTGGGTTTAGGTGGGAGCCAGGTTCCCAGATGCCTTAAAACTTCCATACCAAACAACTTACTGCAAGGTTGGGTGTACAAACACCTTTTAAACTCTTCTCTTTCAGCTCTTTCTCAGGTCCTGAATACCACTGCTGGGGGAGGAGAGGGGAGAGGGGCACCCCACAGTGTGGGGCTGATATAAAACAGTCATATAAAGAAATTACAGCTCTGAAAAGAATGTAGGTCAGTGAATTCAGTGTGCTCAGGTTGAAATGTCAGTGCTTGGGAGTGCAGACTGGTGACAGGCTCTGAGAATCTGCTCTGGTAGCTCCTTCAGTGAGAGGAGAGAGGGTGTGAGAGCCTGAGTGAGCAAGAGAAACCATCACCCCGGTGGGTATGGGCTGGCTCCAGCAAAAACCCCACAGAAATTATGTCAGCAAGGGCCTATTTCATCCTCCTTGCCTCTTTGCTTTGTGGCTGCAGCATTTCTGAGCTGGAAATTCACTTGCCCCCTGCAGCCTGATGCCAGTCAGTGGTACCTTGGCAGACATTGCCTCAGAAATTCCTTGCAGGGGAACATCTGCTTCAAAAGGCAGCACTCCTTTAGGGTGATTTTGCAGGATTTTGTCTTCCCCGGAGGAATAAATGTTGTTAAAAAGGATCAGATCCACTTTAGCAAGAGAACAAGGGCTTGGTTTCATGAAACTGTTGGCCCCGATGGGATCAAAATGTTGTCATGGATTCTTCTGATATGTAAAGCCCCAGAGGAGTGAAGCCAGACCAATACAGCACAAGTCAGGTGGTAGTTCTTAAATTAAAAGAGTAAAATTGCTTGGAAATGCTCTGTTTTTTTAATGAAAAAAAAACCCCACAACTGCACCAAACCAGAGTTATCCTTCAGATGCTTTTAGCTATGCCAGAAATATCTTTATGAAAAATCAAAATGTGTTAGTTGGAAAATGCTGCTCTCAAGCCTCAGGAGATTGAGATCCTGATGAATTCTAATCCTTTTCCTGCCTTGGCTTCTGTGACACCATGGAATGACTTTGCTCTTTGTTTACTTTCTCTATCCAAAACTAATTACCAAAATTGGTGACTTTTTCTTACCAAAACAGTGTGATTGGTAAGCTCAGTCTTACCAAAAGGGGATAAAAGGGATAAAAGCAAGAACAACCATATAACTCATCTCTGCAGCTTGGTGCTTTTTCTACACTGGCATTTTTGCTATAGAAACTTCCATCAAAAATCCAAATTTTTTGCTTAATTTTTTTTTCCAAAACACATAATTCTATTTTGTTTAAAACTTTTGTTTTCATCAACATTGCCTCTGGGAAAATGAAATATTTTTAACTGAAACCAATGATTACCAATGGGAAAATACACCTGGTGTTGTTTCTGCTCCTTTCTGGAGGAGCAGCTGGGAGCTGGGTTGCTTCTGAGAAGTGATGCTGCAGTCAAGCAGAGGAGTGCTCTGAGTCTGACTGTACTTCAGAAATTCCATGTTCAGTCTGAGAAGAAATCACCCCTGAATCTTTACTATTTACACATGACCAGCAAACCATTCCACACAGATTTTTTAATTTTTATTTTTAAGTGGCAAACCCCCTGTAAAAAAGGCCTTAGGAGGGCTTTATCTTCTGGAACTGCTCTAACAGAGGTGATGAAAGTAATTAATATATTGGTGGCTGCCAGTTAATGAGGGAGGGCTCTCAGTGCTGGGGTCATGTTGTTTCAGGCCCTGCCACCTCCTCATGCATGCAGAAGGTCGTGGGTGACATGGGGGTGTAAGGCAACACCAGGGGGAAGGGAGGCTGGAGATGGGGACAAAAAAGATCCAAGGGAAGCAGGTGAGCAGTGCTACAAAAGGTAATGCTGGAGGGAATGAGATGGAAATAAGAGAAATTTAGAAAAGCTGAAGAAGGGAAGAGGGAGAAATAGGGAGAACAAAAAAAAACCTGAATGCCAAATGCAGAAAGAGCATGTGTGATGGAGAGTGAAAACAGATGCAGGCAAAAGCAGGAAAGTTTGAAAGAATAATGGGGGAAAATAGATTGCTGCTGTAGCATGGCAATGCTAAAAATGCAATAATAATATGAATGAGCTGAATGTAAAGAGAGAGTTTACATTTTGTAGTCTGAAGGAATGATGGGGAGACCAGAACCTCAGCTGGTGGTTAGATCTGGAGTCAGATGAGGCTGATCTAGATCTGAGTGAACATGAAAGCAGAATGGAGTGTCAGGGCTGTGTGCTGCCTGCCTTTGAAAATTAAAACCCCCAACATCTTCAGCCATTCCAGAAGAAAAATGTGGATTCTGGGGAAATGGTGGCTTTGCTTTCCTTATCTTCCAGTATTTTCTCTCCTTAACTAGTGGTGGCAGAAAGCTACCATGTGGTGAGATGTGAGAAACCACAATAACCAGATTAGCCAAAGGAGGGGAGGTTTCCTTTCCAAGCTCTAAGACACAAACAAAACCTAACTACATGGGGGGGCTTCATTTGCATAACATGCAGGTTTTCAGATCCTTGTGCTAAAAGGACAAAACCCTTTCCATCTGCCACAGCGTGAAGGTGAAGAGCAAGGGAGTTTGGTTGGAGTTTGTAACTGGGTGGAAAGAAAACATCCAGAGAAGGTAAGGTGGGTTAGTTACCTTGGCTGAACCTGGGTGGTGGCCACACAGTGACTTCTTCACCCTCTCATGCTGAATATTGAATATAGTGCAGATTAAACCAGGAAATGCATTTAAATTAGGAAATATCTGAATACGGAACAACAGTAGTATGTGTCATGGACAAGCTGGAATTCTGATTTATCTTTTAACCAAGCTTCAAAATTCTGATTTATTTCATGCCATGAAATTGTGTTGATAATATTCAGCTGCTTCACAGGCTAGTCTGTCAGTATTCCAAAAGCAGGTTGCTGTCTGGGAGAGATGCTGGAAGCTGTTACTAGCAGTAGGAGGGACTGTTTGAACAGGGACCACATCAAGGATTTGGCTGGTGATTTGAAGTCACAGCCACTTCTGTAAATCAGAGAGAATTTCTATTTCTGCTCCTCATTATTTTCTGCTCACATGACTGCCATGGGCCATGGTTTGTCTCTCTGCCATGAGGTTTGCTCCTCAGTCCCAGAGTCATGAGAAAGCAGCTCTGGAAAGGTTCATAGTGAAACCACAACAAAATACCAGCAAATCTTCTCATTGCCATGGGATGTGCTCCTACTCTGAATTTGCTGTTTCTAGCAGGGTTTGAGCCCGTGTTCCAAAATGCCAGCCACTGAGCAGGAATCAGTGACTGGCTTCAGACAGCACGTGGCAGGCAGCTAGTTCTCCAGAAAGAGAATCCAGGCTGTCACCTAGAGCTGTGCTATCACAAAAGGGATGTATGCCCCTCAGCACAGCAAGAGTCCATCTATTATTCCTTGCAGCTCTTGAGGGACAGGAGATTTAAAAGTAGAGCTTGTATTTTTGCCCCCCAAAAGTCCAGAAAAAGTCCTTGTGAGCCTCATCTGAAGCCTGAATCAAGTTCATGGCATTATTTCTTCTCGTGCATTTTGACATGCAAAGAACAGCAGGTTAGCAAAAGGGCACAGCAATGTAGTTTAAAAAAAAAAAAAGTAAAAGCCTTTCCTTGAAAAGGTCGACCTGAGAGCTTCTGGGGTGATTTTAGTGATGGCAATTTCTGGGGTGATTTTAGTGATGGCAATTTTTATGAATTATGAAACAAATAATGCAGTGAGAAAGACTTTCCTCTTGTGATTAAGGATGTCTCCAAAGACTCACAAGGTCTGGGCACCTTGCCAACCATCTTAATGCAGAAAACCCAGACACAGAGCAGTTGTTTGGCACCTTCCAGCACCATGATTGCCCGTGCACCCTCCCCTCTTGCACCCCTTCCTCTGTGCTGCCCTCTCCCCCTGACCATCAGCTCAGCTCTCCTTGCTCACCTCCCCAGACCTGTTAAAATCTTGGTGTTTTCCAGCAGCTGCTGCAAGTGGCTCAGTCTGTACAGACAACTGTGACATGCTGCTGAGCATGGGGGCTGCTTAGAACAGAACTGTCCCACAGAACAGAGCTCCTTTCAGTGCCATGTGTCCTGCTTCTGGAGATGGCCACGTGCAGACACCTGGGGAGAAGGACATCTGCCTCCTGCCTTGTCCTTTGATATCCTTCCAGCTTTCAGGAATCTGCCTTTTGACCCTTGCTGCACCCGGGTTGTCTTTTGCCACTTGGATTTGTCAAGAGAAATTTGAAGGGGATCATCTTAGTCATCTGCTATGGTTGCTGCTCTTGGTCCTCTACCTTTAACTCTCTCTCTCTCTGCACTGAATCTCACACATATTTTTCCCTCTCTGTAACTGGACTTTATCAAACCATATGGGACCTGATGTTCTGGAAGGTCCTTTCCAACCACGATGATTCTAGGATTCTACATTTCAAATGCTGAAGTAGTTTATGGATTTAATCATAACCTCCCCCTGGGTCTGTGATGACCCAGCAGGGAAGGACTTAATCCAAACAGCAATATAAGGGGCAAATTAATCCTCCAGTGAACCCACTGGAGTTATTTGAGTTACAGTCCAGATAGATTTCACTTTTTTCTTTGTTTGTTTGTATCAAACAGTGTGGATGGCTTTTCAGCAGTAACAATCAAAACGTGCATGCCCTGTGTCCACATTGGCACACATACAAAGCAGAGAAAAAAGCCAGAAAAACACAGAGGCTTTCAGTATCTCTGTGTTCTGTACAGATATGTTGGGATTCTGCTGTAGCTAAGGTTCAGGTCTTGGATCCAGTGAAAAAGCCAGTGAGAAAATGAAATGTTCCTGCTTAAATGATGAAAACTCACTCTGACATGACACTTTTTATCTACCACGTCCCATTTTGACACCCTGCAGCATTTCTTTTCATCCACTGGATATGATGAGTGGGAAGCAGCACCATGCCTGAGCTGCCAGGGAGCCACTGACATTATTGAGTGCTCAGCTCTGAAAAAAAGGACAAGTGTGACATCTATCATCCTGCATTTCTTTAGGTCCAGTGTTCTGCTAATTTAATCAGATCTTGAAATGCTGTGGAGGATGGAACCAGTTGATCTTTCAGGTCCTTTCCAACCCAAACCATTCTATGATTCTCCCTGATGTCTCTAATGAGGTCACAAGTTGCAACTGAATGTTCACACACACAACTTCTAAAGTAAGAAGTTTGAAGGGATGTTATAATATTTTATATTTTTCCTGCTAATGCAATCATGTCAGTTGTCATCAGAGACTAAGATCTGGAAAAGAAATGTTTGTAGCCTTTAAAAACCAGTAGACATAGAATTAAATCTTTTTTTTGTCTAGTTCCAGCTAACTTTGACAGCAGACCTGAGCAGCCTGTGCACTTCCAGGCAAATAAACACCACATTATTACTTTTTCCCCAGAAAACACCTACTATTCTCTTCAGTAATGAACACGTGTCTCAGTTTTGCAGTCCTGTGTCAGTGATCTTGCTGATCTCAGTGATTAAACTACAACTGCATGGCATTAAGCAGACCCTCACCAGAACCAAGCCATCAGTCAGGATGTATTCTGAGCACAGTCAAAATTAAGACCCTGCTTTTTATGATTCTAAAATTATGTTGCTTATTTTTAAAATGCCATCATTCCAGGGAGAGCCTCTGCAGTGACAGCCTTGCCTCCAGCCTGCATGTTTCCAGCACAGCCAAGGTTAAATCTTTTCCTTGACGTAAGCCAGCAGGTTATTGTTATTGCTTGTCAGGAGGAAGTGGTGATTATTTCAGTTTAACTCTGTACCTTTAACTAATGCTGCTATTTCTTGGTTTTTGAATTCAAGCACACTCCTGTTGAGGCTGATGGTAAAGGTGCTTGAGACATCCCCCAAAAGAATGTAAGAGATTCACACATCCTCTGCCATCTGATCATCACTGGTAAGTACCAGAATAAAGCAAGTAATCTATAAATTATTCCTGTGTGATGAACTGTTAAACTGAACACACAGGTAGGAGTGTACCTTCAGTGGTGGGCAGTGCTTAAAACGTATGTATTGATTCCCTCCAAGTACTGAGAACTATTTTCTTTATAGAAATCTCTCTTTTTCATGAAGTCTTCCTTTATCTATTGTCTTTTGCCTGTACAATTCAAATAATATATGCATATATGAAGACTATAATTTAGTCATCCCTGAGTACTCACATGGCTTTTATAGTGAAAAGAAATATGATCATGTGAATAAAATGGAAACATAGTAAGCTAAAAAACACAAGGCTTGCATATTTAATATTTGGAAAATAATTTTGGTTTGTGCACATGCATAGATGTGTCCATAAGTAATCCATAAACAATGTTAGAACATGCACACACTCCTTATATATATATATGGAATTGTGTTTTTAATTACTTAATACAGTCATGCTGAATAAAACCACAAATCTGCAGATTATAAACTTTAAAGATGCCTATTGAAAGCCTGTCAGGAAGATTTAAATTGAGAGCTGTACTGATAAGAGCTCTGATTTAACTGCTCAGGATATTTAAATCATCTCCTAAATCTGATCTCTGCAATTCTTGTTTCAGTCTGAGTCCTTCTTTACTGCTTTCATACCAACAGCCCTCCAGAAGCTTTTGCTGGGCAGTGGAAGTCTTTAGTGGAGAATGTATGAGTGGTGGTGCCCTGTGGTGTGTACTGTCCCCCTGCAGCCCCAGCAGAACAGCTCTGCCATGTGGAGGTGTTGTTCCCTACAGGCTTTCTGAGAACTAGGGAGCCCTTCTCCAACCCTAATCTGGTGATTGCCCTCTCTTCTAAACACTTTTACCCTCTCTTCTTCCTTCTATAGGTCACACTAATGTTTGAGAGTGGCTTTGGCCACTGTCAGGCTCTCTTTGTGTGTCTTAACCCTGGATGTCCTGGGGAGATGTGGATGACATACCTACCAACAGTAAAATATCAGTTTGTACAAGAATAACCTAGACAGGTGCTGCTGTAGTGCTGGCTAACAGGAGTTACTCTAGTTGCAGCCAAGTGCAAAGGGAAATAAAAACACTGAGCCAGGAGATGAGTGTCAGGCTGGATGGCATCAGAGGGGAAAGCAGCAGATGGAGATGAGGGCTGCTCAAAGCCCAGATGAACTGTGCCATTTACCTGCTTGCTTCATGCACCTTTGCACCCCTGAGAGACCCTTGCCACTGTTCAGAGCTTGCTTCAGGAGGGGTTGGAGCACTTCCAGCCTCTCGTGTTCGTGCAGCTTCTAAACATCAGCTTTGAAAAGCCAGCAGAGGAAGCTGGAGATGTGGTTAAAGACTTATTTAAAGGGCTGGAAAGCCAGAGAAACTTAAGCAATGTCCTACAGTAATGAGTCTGCTGCAGGCCTCTGCCATCAGGCAGCATCCCCACGTGAGGCAGGAGAGTCTCAACCTCATCATGCTTCTGGAGCATGTTCAGTCCTTTCCTCCCCCAGTTCCCAGTTATGGCTGGGCTGCCTCTGCCCCACTGCTACAGGTTGTCTGTCTCCCTCTCTCATTCAGAATTCAGGTAATTTCCAAACAGGAGGGATTTGCTTATTGAAACTCCAAGTTGACCCACGCAGCACAAGTGACAAAAAAGCAGAGCAAATGTGGACAGAACTGCCACTCACAGCTTGGCAAACATGGGGTATGCCATTGTCACAGAGCAGCTGATGGAAAGGAGGACTCATGGAGGGAAATGCTGAGGAGCTAAATCTCCCACCCATGGGTTCCTGAGTGAGGTTAAACAATTCATCTGAGCTCAGCTTTGCACACTTGGACACCAATGGCATGTTCCCCATTTTATCTGTCTGTGACTTTAAACTCTGATCTGATTTGCAGAAGTCTGAACCCAGTTGCAGCCAGAGGCAATGGGTTTAATCCTTTGCAGAACTGAAGTCCTGCATTATGCTAAGCACTCTTAAAAGTGATGCCTCAAAAAGACAATCTCAAGTGGATACTCACTGTCATGAATCAGTGCTGAGGCTCCATCCCTGCAAAAGAAAGGTAATGACACCTCCTCACCACAGGGTGTTGTGCAAATTAATTAATTACCATTTGTAGAGTACTTAGGTAACACAGTGAAAAAGAAAATATATTATTTTCATCGGGTGCCATCTGTAACACAAAGATTTGTGCACTGAACAAAGACAAAGCAACACTAAAGCTCAGTCTACTCATAAATTGTACACTATCCTTTGTACTATCAGAAGAAAATGTCCTGGCACTCTTAATTTACCTCATTCCTGTAGCAAGAAAGGGTAAGCAGTGTGATACTAGAGGTGCAGAGAAAAAAAAAAGGTTAAAGTGCTGTATTACTGCAAGGGAGGATGCTTGCTCTTTGTTTGTTCCCTGTTTCCTTCAGTACACTGGCTGCCACTGTCATACAGAACTTCTGAAAGTAAAATATAATTTACTCCAATGTCTTGTGGTGCAACGTCAAGGCAAGTAAGAGACATACCTTCTCATGAATTATTCATGACCTCTATGAATAAATATCCCATATTTAATATCCTATTCTTACTGATACTGACAGAAACCATCCACGTTGTGCTGCAGAGCTGTGTGATTTGTTGAGGTGCTCCTGTGTATTGTTGATGGAGTTGATGTCATAAGATTCTTCTTTGAATAAATCTTGTATTCCCAGTTCTGTTTTTCTACTCGTTCACATTTCTTCTGCTGGTTTCCCAACCCAATCCACTTTGTCTTCTTTTCAGAAATCCTTGGGAAATCATTTTGGAATTCTTGGTGTATTTTTCCTTCTGAGAAGTGTACTGCCAAAATGAGTTCTGTAAGTACTTGATAAACTATGTCAGTGCCTCCATAAACAATGATTCTGGAAGCTCTTGGAGGCTGCTGGGCCACACGCCCCAATCTCAGGAGTGACTACAGAGAGGTTTCTGACAGCAGAGTTGTCACTGCCCAAACCAGGACAAGAGTTCATTGCCAAAACACAGTTTATTGGGCTTGCACCCTCCTAATGTAACTACAGCTTTGGAGTCTGTGGTGCAGGTCAGTGTGTCTCAGGATGGCCATCCTGCTCTGCCTCTGTACCTGGGGGGAGAGAAGCAATAATTCTGGGGGGCTTGCTCTAGCCATGCTCCATTAGTATGGAATGACTAACATGCCAGAAAGAGCTGTTCCCCTCCCTTGATGGCAAAGTAGGTCTACTTCTACTTCAGCTTCAGACTTCTTCACTGGAGAGCCTTCTGTGGTGGCAGACTAACCCTTTTTTTGTACTGTAATTAAAGATGTAAACCTCTGGGCTATCCTAAATATTATTTCCATGTTAACATTTTAATTCAGACTTTATGAAATTCTTTAATTAGTTCTTACTAGCTTCCTCTGCAGGGTTAAATACAATTGTGATTGGGGTGTGTGGTGTCCAAACAGTGTCCAACAGTTGGACTGTGGACTATCTTGAAATGAGTTTGAGACGGACTTGAAGCTGAGAGCTGGGAAGGACTGGACAGGAGTATCATAGTTATCATAAGTGAAATGTCACTTCAGCAAGCCATATAACCTTGTGTACTAATGTTTGAAAGTTTTCCAAAGTGCCCTGCACTGTATGACTTTGTTACCTATCAACTTTCTACTGGACCAAGATGAGGGGTTAATCCATAATCGGTGATCTTTTTTACAGGCAGAGAATGCCACCTCAGAATCTTATCCAGACTATAACGACCTGATCTCACAAATTGCACAACCTTGTTCAAAGCTGGAAGTCAGGAACTTCACCAAGGCATTCCTGCCAGTTGCATACTCCCTGATCTGTGTCGTTGGCCTGGTTGGTAACATCTTTGTAGTGATGACCTTTGCTTTGTATGAAAGAACCAAGTCCATGACAGATGTGTACCTCTTCAACATGGCCATAGCAGACATACTTTTTGTCCTCACTCTCCCGCTCTGGGCAGTGTATTACGCTGCTGACAAATGGATTTTTGGTGATTTCATTTGCAAGATGAGTAAAGGTATCTATGCCATCAACTTCAGCTGTGGCATGCTGCTCCTGGCCTTCATCAGCGTGGACCGGTACATCGCCATCGTGCAGGCAACAAAGTCATTTAAACTCAGGGCAAGGACACTGGCACACAGCAAACTCATTTGTTTGGGAGTGTGGGTGTCATCAATTTTAATCTCAACTTCCTCCTTTGTGTACAATGAAAGTTACAGCTATTCCATCAATGAAACCAAAGAGATTTGCGACCACAGATCCAGCAGGTGGTCCGAAAGCAAGGACCTGAAATCACTGCTGCTGTGCCTGCAAGTTGGGTTTGGGTTTTTCATACCTTTCATATTCATGCTCTTCTGCTACACGTTCATTGTCAAATCCTTGCAACAAGCTCAGAATTCCAAAAGAAACAGAGCAATCCACGTGATTGTATTAATTGTAGCTGTTTTCCTGGTTTGCCAGGTACCTTATAACATGGTTCTTCTTGTCACTGCCATAAATATGGGCAAGGTAGATAAATCTTGTGACTATGACAAGATTATGGCCTATGCGAGATACATCACAGAAACAATAGCATTTTTACACTGTTGTGTGAACCCTGTGCTCTATGCATTTATTGGGGTGAAGTTCAGAAGTTATTTTGTGAAGATAATGAAGGACCTCTGGTGCAGGAGGTACAAGAAATATGAAAAACGCAGTTCCAAGACAAGCTCTGATATTTCCCGTTCAAGACAGACCAGTGAAATTCTCACTGACAATGCATCCTCTTTTACTGTATAATAAAATCTGAGCAGCATTATCACTGAAGGTCTCTTCTCACTGAGCAGCCCAAATCAGTGCATTGTGCCAGCAAGTCACTGGGGCTTCTCTGCACCTCCAAGGGTGCTCCCACGAGCTACAACTCCCTTTACAAAAAGAATTAAGATAATTCTTTTAGTTATTCTTACACTGTCCTGTGGAAAACTGCAATCTTACCTGTTCTAACATTCACCCTCTTCTAGACTGCCCCTTAGAATTATCAGCAAAGTGGAGTTTACAGAGATGCCCTCCTTGTGTTCTAAGAAAAAATTGCATCTCATCTGTCCTTCATCACTAAAATATCCAAAAAGCACTAAGCAAATAGATCAGGTTATGCCTAGGTTCATCTCACTTACACTTTTTTCCCCCCCTGTTAATTACTTCTCCCTGGAAATCCTCTTTAAGGGTAGGTCTCCACTGTGTTTTTATTGTAGACAGGTCACTGTGAGAATACTAAGCAAAGAGATGGCATTTTGAGCAAAGCATGGCAAGAAAAGCAAGCAGGGAAATACAAATGCTCAAGGCTGATGGCATAACTGGACTTAGGTGTTTGGTACCACAGATCTCTGCCCAGTTCTACACTTCAGCTGCTCCTTGTGAGCTGCTTACACCAAGGCATGTCTACCAAGGAGAAGACGAAGGGAAAAAAAGAAAACTAATAATTAAAGAGAACACTGGAGTATATCTACATAAACTAAGGCAATTTAAAGCATGCTGTTTACCTTGGCTGGCTGGTTTGGGTTTTTTTGTCTGAAGTTCCCATGTGAAGAGGCAGTGACCACATCTTTCAGCAGCCCTGGGAAGGGCCCAGGGGGACAGCGCCGGAGCCAAAGATCCCTGGAGGAGGGACGTTTGTGTGGCATGGCATGGGACAAGGATTGCCTTCTTCACAGTGCAGTGTGAGGTGTGGAAGCATCAGGAAGTGTCCTAAAGATCAGATGTCTTTATCATGCCTGGATAGAAACTCAGGCAAGAAGGTGATGCCGAGCGATGTAAATGCAGCCGCGTGCATTAGCCGTGTATAGCACTGATGATTTTCTGGAAGAGCATTCAGCAAATAAATAAAAAAATGTGGCCAAAAGGTAAAAAAACCCCCACAATTCCTGAGATCCAAGAGTTTCTTGCTGCCTGTATTGTCTTGAAACACTCCCATTTGTCAGAAAACCTCTCATTTCTTCCCAACATGGCACCCCTCCCTCCCAGGCTGCGTGAGAGAGCGCGCCTCATGGCGGGAAGGCAGTGACCCTCTGAGGGATGTGGCAGCTCCTGGGCAGGGTTGGGAAGGAGCCCCCCATCCCTTCTGCTGTGCCCACGTTCTCCTTCAAACACCAAACGACCCAAATGCCACCCCAGGAGCTGCCGGGCTGGCACTGAGGGACAAGGTGGTGGCCATGGGACTGCCCCTGGCACTGTCCCTCAGCAGAGGAAGGGCTGAAAGAGCTAAAAGAATAGAGAGAGGGCTCTGGGAAGGGTGACTGGGTCAAAAGCATGGTGAAAAGGTTCTTGGTGGAAGGGGATCCTCCCTCATCTCTGAGGGAAGGGAGAAAATAAAAGTTTGTCCCACAGAGCAGTGAAGCCCCAGGGTGAGGGGCCTGTCCGGCTTCCTCATGGGCCCCCCAGGCAGCCATCAGGGGTTCTGGTGGGGTGAAAAGAGTGACAATGGGACATCTGCCTCCCAGGGGAAGTACCACAGGTTCCCAGAGGGGGAAAAAAAAAAATACTCCCTGGAAATGAGATCTTAAAAAAGGAGCAAATGTGCCCACCATTGGCACCAGTGAGAAGTGGAGGAAATGGCGCTTGTGAGGCCACAGGGGGGCTCGTGGGTGTGCAGGGTGCTGGTGTCAGAGCCTTGTGACAAAGCCTGTCGGGGGGACAGCCAAAACTGCAGCAATTTGAGGAGGGTTTGCCCTGTCCCTGGGGAAAATGGGATTTAAGAGCAAGGATGTCCTTCCAAGGGCTTGGTGAGCAGGTGGACACAGAGTCCCAGCTCCCGGGGTGCTGGCTTCCTTACTCAGATTTAGAGAGCAACCATTGCATGAAATAACAGGTTTTTTAAAATGTGATCTACATGCAGCACCTTCTTATAAGAAGAGCAAGAGCTGAGTGCACAAGGAGGCTCAGCAGTGGGTGGCCACAGTGGCAAGCTGGCCAGCAGACCCTTAGATATTGTGTGTCCCCTGCCCTGGCCATGTCAGCAGGACCAGCAGGTGAGATGGGTGGCTCTTGGGCTTTCAGGGCATGAAAAAAGCACAAATTTATAGCAGGTTGGGTCATACTTTCACTGCCCACAGAATAACTTCTCAGAGCTTTCTATGGATGCAGCTGCTTATTATTATTTACATGTTCTGGGACAGTGCAAACACATAGTGAAATTTTCTTTTTTCTTGAAGTCCAGTTGTTATTTTTGAAGAAAAAAAAGACATTTCTTTATTTTTTATTTCAATAGGTCCTTGTTTCCAAACATATTTGAAGAGAGAAGGCTACATACTGGGTTATGTCATGTTATATTCACAGAAGATGTGGTTGAGAAGCTTTGAGAAGACAACCCACATCTCCCTTCTGCTGGGGCTTGGGGATGGGTTGTGGTATTGGCTGCATGTACAAGGTCTCTGTGCCTTGGTGGGTTCCATTCTGCTTTTTGGTGCCTCCATGGTGGCCTTGCTTGACACTTCCCTTTCAAGAAATTCAGAAAGAGGTAGGTCATCTGTGCAAAATGTTAAATAAAGGTGTAATGTCTAGGTGCAGACAGCCTAAAGCTAAACCCTTATTTTTGACACATAGCATCTTGAAAATGAACCTAATTTATTCATCATCTACCCCTAGAAAGTGGTGGCTTTCTTACCATGATATTTAAATTTCCTGTGCTATCTTTTCTGTTTATATATTAATCCTATTAGAAGAGTGATCACTGTAAACTGGTGAATCCTGGGCAGGGGGCATCAGTCATTTGTGCCTTGCAAGGAAAGTCAGAGGAAAGAAAACAAAATTCATATGCAAAGATAGATAAATGCTGGAGATGATGGGTGGAAACTGCAGGGGAGCAGGAAAAAATGGTCTAGAGAGGCACATTTTTGTGATGGAAGGTTATCAATAATTGCTAAATACATAAGAGATATAATTCTGATTTTATTATTTAGGTCAAACTCTTCTTTGGATCTTTGCAGGGCAATCCTATTGAGTATAAACTGGAAAATTTGGGGTTTGGTTTTTTTTTGCTATGAAAGCAGCAAGATGGTACTTGATGCTGTCAGATTTTGGGCTGAATAGGTAATAATGGTTTTAGATCAAATGAAAATGATAACATTTTCAAAACATCAAAATAGTTTGTCTCGTGAAACATCTAAATGTTTAGACTTTTCAGGTTAGTTTTCAGATACTACAAGAAAAGCCAAGGAAATGATTTCACAGAACCACTGAAAGAAGCCCCTGGTGTGTTGGTTTTTTCTGGCTGCTGCTGAGCAGTCAGGGTATTCCATCTCTGGGTTAGGAGCTCCTGCCCTCTTTGAAGCAGTCCACACAAAACAAGCTCCAAAACAAAACAAACAAACGAACAAAAAACCCCAGGGTGGTGGTTTACCCTTAAATTGTACTACACCAGTAGATCTTAAATCTCTTCTGGGTCATGTAGTTGCAGGTTCTTCAGGCTGAAAAGGGAATTAAATGACATGTCCTCTGCTGTGGGTGAATGTCATGAGACCTGGTGCTAATGATGTGACCACTAAGCAAGGAATTGTTCTGCCTTTTTTTTTTTTTTTTTTTTTTTGGCTGAATGAACTCCATCATTTAACCTGAGATAAAAAGAGTCTGGGCTTGATTCAGTCAACAAAACAAAATCTATTAATTAAAGATTATTTTGGTGGTGAAAGTTCTTATCCACCCAGTCAGGATTCCTTTCCCTACAACTGAAAAGTCTGTTGCTTGCACAGTATTCTAGCTGATATCCACCATCAGTTTTCTTTGGGTTGATAGCAAGATGTAGCCCAACTACATATATCCTGATGCACCATTTATATTTTTAATGAAGTAATAATCTTCTGTTTATTTTCATTGTCTTTTTATTAGAAATATATACTTAATTACTGCATTATCAAACTCATCTATGCATATAAAGCCAAACTAAAGCATTCAAATTATCAAAATATTTTAAAGTTCTTACTTTTAGTGTAGCTTTGTCATTACTAGACATTTATTTTCATTACTACAAATTAACATAATAATAAATATTTAATCTGTAGTGATGGGATTCTTTTATAATCTTGTGATTCACTGAGGATTAGGAGAAGCAGGGAACACTGAGCTCCTTCCATAAGGAATAAGGTCTGAACATTCAAAATAGAAATCAGCTGTGATCTTGATTGACATCAGCCCTATCCAGCCCTGTTGTTTCACTATAAAACATGGCAGCTTTATTTGGGAAGAGTTTTTGCTTAGTCCTTTATGGTGGTTAGGAAATAGAAATTGTAATAAAGGTAATTACCAGCAAATGGGTGATATATTTTTTCTCAGGGTGGATCGGATCATCCAGCTATGGCTTTGTTGTTATTTCTGGTGGCATTTCTGAAATGCTTTTACAGAGATGGAGCTACTCAAATAGTTATAATTGGAACCCTACTTGCTCTCCTTGATTTTCTTTGCTAGTATTCTGGTTTTAACCAATGAATTTCTAGTATTAGAGAAAGTTTTGCTTCTAGTCCACATAATGTGTTAAAATTTTTTACCAGTATCAAATATGTTTTTATAGAACCAATTTCTATGTTCTGTATTCCATTACAAAAATGCAGAATGGAGGAGAAAAAGGAATACTAAGGAAGAGAAAATGTATTGCTTGTTAGAATGCATGAATGAGGAGTATTTTTGGAAGTATTTTTGGTCTTCTGAGAGACCCATATCAATGTGTCTTAAGAGAATTGTAATGTGCTGTCTCAAAAAAAGTTAATAGAAAACTGTAAACATCTTTGTGTTTATTTTTCTGGTGCAGATTCAGAACAGATTTAGCAGAACAGTGGTAAAAAGAACACAAACTTTAAGTGTTTTTATTTGTGATTAGTAAGTTTGGCAATAGTAAGCTTTTACTTTCCTGGGAAACCTTCACTGACAACTGGGCTGGGGGGTGTGGAGGGGCACCAGCTGCTCTTGTGCAGGATCAGGTGCAGCTGTGCCTCCCTCAGCTCCATACTGACCATGCCAACAAGAAGTAATCTTGCTGGGTTTGCTTACAAAATGCCCCAAAATATGGTGCTCTGTATTTTTTTCAATAATTTCTTTTTATCACTTCTGGGTTGGTTTTTTTGTTTGTTGGTCTTGTTCATGGTGTGGTCTGGTTTGTTTTTTTTTTTCATTGCAAAAACATGGAGTCGTTTAACCACTGCTACATTCTCAATATGGACAAATATTTCCTGGCAAAAATGACTGTGTGAGAATCTTCTTGCCCTCAATGTCCTTTTGCAAGCCTTTTGTTGTCAGGTAAGACTTTGTACCTGTCTCTGAGTCCTGGTCACACACTGTAGCAGTGTTTTATTCACATGTACCAGCTGGGCTTTCAGCTCATTGAAAGACACAGTGACTTAGCTGGGTAGTACCAGTGACCTCCAAAAGGGAAGTCACTTTTTAAACATTAGAAAATACCAAACTGTGCTTCAAAACAGCCCCAGAAAACTGAGCAAAATGTAGGAAAAAGAAAATGTAAACCACTGGTATAAATCCTGATGTTTCTCCTCAGTTCTGCAGCACATCTTTAAGTCCTGTGGAAAACTGATTGAATTGTTTTGTCAGGTTGTCAAAAGCCAGTGGTTGCAGTGCATTGTTGTTCTGCCCCAGAAGGCTCTGGTTTGTTTAGGTCACAGTGAGAAGGGCTCTCAGGCTCTGTAAGGTGTAATTCCAAATAGTATTTTAATGGAACTAATACAATCAGGAGAGAAGAAATCAACAAGAACTCTCCTGGTGCACATGCAAACATAATTTTGAAAACTAGCACTTGATTGTTTATTATAAAGTGAACTGTTATCTGTATTTGCAGATAAAAGCTGTGTGGGACTTGAGACATTATGGCAAGAATTTGCCCTTCTTGGTGGAGGGGGACAAGACAATCACCAGAAATGTCTCAGTGTTCAAACTCAAACCATCTGCTCTGTGTACTGCTGGCCACAGAATGGCAAAGTTGGAAGGACCTCAAGGGCCATCATCTGGTCCAACTCTCCTGATATTGTTTATGTGAGATGTCCCAGTACCCCGTGGAGCTGAGACTTCAAACTTTCCAAAGATGCTTAAATGTCTTCTGTGTGGGAAACTGTGTCAGATGAAGAGCAGCAGCTGTCTTTACATGAACTGGGGATCAGGTTTTTCTTAGCAAGTCAGATCCTTTATGAGATAGTGTTTGTTTTTAGTGGCTGGTGCTGTGTTAACATCTGAGGGTCTGTTTGTTTGACTGTGTGTAACCACACATTCAGATAGTTCTTCTCTGTGCTTTACTAGTTTTATACTGTTGTCATTCTGAAAGTCTTTACTAACAGATTGTCAGAGGTTCTGCTTCACGCTTTGTCACCATCCTCCTTAAAAGATTACTGAAGTCAAAGGGGCTTCGTCTGCTAAATTCAATCCCTGCTCCTGCTTGTTTTCAACTCACAAAGTTGTATGATTCAATGATACAGGATAGCTCCACGAGGAGGAAAAATAATCCTGTATTATGCCACATGAGCTGCATTTCTCTGGAGAGTTTCATCTGAAACGTTGCTGGCTGGCTTGGCAGCTGATTGCACTGTGGGAGAAAGCTGAAGGACAATTCCATTTTATACCTTTCAGAATATGGAGTCAGAGTGGTTTGTAACATGCACTAAGAGTGAAAACACTGAGTTATAAGCAAAGACCAATTTTGATACAGTAGAATGAAATTATTGGCAGTCTATACAAGAAGTTCTGTGTTTTGCTGCTGTATTATATATACCAGGTGTGAGCCCTGGTAAGGTAATGGTTATTTGGTGCAATGAAATAAGGTGGGGTGGTTTTAATTTGTTTGGCCTTTAAGAAAAAACATCTTTTTCTGTAAAAATTGCTCCCAAATACTGCTTCATTGAAGAAATATTCACAGTTTTAAGCAGATTTCAGGCATTCATAACAAAAGCTGAACTAAGTGGGTTTAAGGAAAAAAGGAAGAGGTAAATAAAAAAAAGCAAATAAAGGACCAAATATGGAGTGACACACCAAAGCCAAGTTACAGGCATTTCTAGAACTCTGTAGGGTTCACAAAGCTCACAGCAAACCACAAACTCAACAGCTCTTTGAAAGGTTCTGCCTGGACACTGTGGCTGTAAAGCCTGTGAGCTTTCTCCCACTGCCTTTGATCACCTGAAAAATAAATTGCTGTTTATTGTTAGGGCTGCAAACACAGTTTTTTAGGAAACCTTCTTGCCTTCAGCTTCTCTACTGACTTCTGCCTCCCCAGAGAACTTGGGGGAATGCAGTTATTAGAAACAAATATTCCTTAAAATCTGTTTCCTGGTACAAAGGCAGATAAAGTGCTTTAGGGAAGAGCAAACCTGGATCCTGGGGTGCCTGACAAAGCCCCAGGTATCTCCAGCAGATATCTGGAGCACACAGGGTTCTTGTTAGACCTGGACTGTTCAAATATCCCTTTTGCCTCGGGGTAGCAGCCAAAGCATCTGAGGGGACTGAAAGGATAACCAGAAGTTTCCCCCTGGCAGGGCAGTGTGTGGGACCTGACAGCTACAAACTTGGGAATGGTTTTAGCAGCTGGTGGTTTATGACTCTTCCCAGGGATCTCAGTAACTCACAGAATGAGGCAGAGAAAAATCTCCTTGGGCAAATGCTGCAGAAGAAACTTCAGCTGTTGGAGGAACTGCCATCAGCTGAGCTCTGCTCCTGTGTGCAGAGGTTTCTGGTCCCCAAGTCCCAGGTGATGACTGCCACTGTCAGATCCATCATGTTTGGGTGGGAAAGATTATCTGGGAGCACTGGGCACGAGAGGAACTTACAATGAGCATTAAAACTATCTCTTAACTAATGAAGAGTAAAAGGCCAAGCTGAGAAAACAACACTGACATCCTGGGAAATCTGGGAGTAGTAAATGCCAGAGAGTCAGGTTTGTTGGTGTTAAATCATACCAAGGTTACTGCTGTTCCAGCCAGGGTAGCTCCATTGGCAAAGTCCTCCTCCTGTGGATTTGAGCTGTTATAATTCCAGCTGGAAAAGCAGATGTCATGGTATAAACCCAGAGAGGCAATTCTGTGGCCTCCCCCAGTTCAATAATAGAGCAGAGCTCCAGTTTAACAGCTGTCTGCAAAATATTGTTGCTCTCTTCTTGAGCCGAGCTTGGAGGCTTGGGTGGATTGAGAAACTCTTTGGGGTTTTGCTCAGTAAGGTGTGAAAAACACACCTCTGGCCACAGGTGGTGAGGTTTTGAAATTTTACATTTAATATGGTGACATGTTGCAAGGTGCTGACACTGCCCTGAGAATCCTTGCCTGAAATGAGCAGCTTGATAATGAGCACATGTTTCTTTTAGGTGTAAAATTATTTCGGTCCTTAACATTTTTAAAAAAACTAATAAATCCCTGTGCTTATCTTTATTTTATTCTGTTTGTTCACCCAGAGCAGGGTAAGGCTTCCCTCTAGTGGTTAGAAGTCTTACAAATGGTCTGAAAGCACCGTGCAGACCCCGTAGTATCTTCTTTTTTTATATAATTTTACATCACAAAGGTTGGTGCCTTTGTGGCAGATGCCTGTGTATAGATACATGATTTTGTGCACGCAGTTAACATTTAAAATAAGGTGGAAGGCTCTGTGATAGCACAAAGTATTTACACATTTATTTTTGTCTTATTATTGTATTATTGTATTATTACACATTGTTATTTTTGTCTGTTTATAAGAAGACTACCCAGGACAAAACACATCTGACTTTATAGTGGTTTTTAAATTTAAAAAATTCATTTAAAAAAATAAAAAAAATTTTAAATAAATAATTTTAATAATAAAATTAATAAATAATATAATTATCTTATAATTATTTTATAATTTTATAATAATTTTATAATAATTATAATTAATAACATAAATTTTAATAATAAATTAATTTTAATATTTTTAATTTTAAAAAATAAAAAATAAAAAATTTAAAAACATTAGAGAGTCCCCACAAACTCTTAAGAAGACAATTGCCAGGCTGTGCTGTGCTTCCTTGTTTGCTCCCCTCAGCCCCAGGGTGCTCTGTGAAAAGGGATTTTTACCTCCCAGGGAGCAGTTCTGGCTTCTTGGCTGCCTGGAGAGGGGGAGGATGTGTGTGGCTTTGGCTGAGGGGAGCAGGGAGGGGAGCAGGGCCCAGGGCTGGTGTTTGCTCACTGCCTGCCTGGCAGCCCCCAGCAATCAGAAAGCAAACACTGACAGGGTTTGGGAGAGAGCAAGGTTGGGTGGTTGCTTTCTTATCCAAACTTAATTCAGCCACCAGCTGAACAACCTGTTTTATAAACAAATGGTTTCTCACCCCTGAGCCCTCCTGCTCTGAGCAGTTCCCTCCTCCCCCTTCTGAGAGCACAACGTTGGGTGGATGAAGAGCAGCTCTGGTTGACAGGGACTGGACTTTATTTCTGGTTTTAATGGGACAAAAGCTGACCATCTCAAGCCAGCCACTTGGACACCTCCTTATCAGCATTAAGATTTGAACACCTCTTCCTTGCTAACGATTTCAGGGAGGTTTCCTCACAAAATCCAGTCCTCCATCATTCTTCACCTGCTGTGCAGAGGTGCCCAAAGCAAAATGTGTTTGGAGAGGCTCTTGGCAAGCATCACCTCTTCCCAGACCCCACCATTCTTAGTCTTCAGATGGTATATCCTTTGTGTTTTGGAGGAAGCATGACCAGGACATGGAGTTACACCTCCATGCACCATGGGATGGCAGTGGGATAAGCCCCCCACAGCCTTCATGTTGCCCCTTTTACTGGGAGTAACCTTCATGCTGGCACCTTCTAACTGCTCAGCACCTGAACTTTGTGGCCAATGAATAGCTAAGTGATTTATTTTTTTTTGTGAGTATATAGTTTCCTAGGGTTTAAAACCGAAACGAAACAAAGGAAAAAAATACCCAACCAAACTGCATATAGAGTTATACTCAGAAAAATCACTGACAGGTTGGAACATTTTGGGGGGTTTTATTGTAAATAGAGTCTTATATATATTCCTGTTTGTCTGAGACTTTAAGATGCAATATTGAGAGAGCAGGCAGTACATCTAAGCCATTTTAGCTGACAGAAGTATTATGATTTTATAGTAGTGGTTTTTTTTTTTTAATTGCATGTATCCCACTCCACTTGCGTTCAACCTGCAGCAGGGATCTGTAGGAGAAGCAAGTGATATCCTGCACCATACCAGTACCCAACCAACACTGCTGTTGGCAACAGAAGTTTGGGGAGACTTGGGAATTTGGTGTGCCCTCTTATTTTTTTTGGAAGGAATTGCAATACAGGGTGACTGGCTCTACTTTTTTCTTTAAATGTGATTTCTTAGCCCATGTCTTCTGATCTGCCCCTGTGCAGTTCTCTAGCTACACTACACTTGTTTCTTTTTTTTTTTTTTTTCCTCACTCCTATTAAAGAGGGTTCTTACTTTAGTGCAGAAGCACCTGCCCAGACAGCCCAGACTTGTGTTTCAGATTTGTAGATTTCTGAAATGTTCCCAGTGGAACTGTAGATCACTCTCCAGGGAGTTTAAGCCTGCAAACAACATAAGGTTTCCTAGCTACACGTGATGCACCTGCCAAAGCAGGTATCAAACCTGGTCAGTTGGGTATAAATCTTACACAAACCACTTAGAATAAACAAGGAAGAAAGCATTAAATAATTTTCTTGCAAGCCACTGAAGTTCTTGGAGGCTCCATGTTTCTCAGAGAGTGCAAAGAAAATATCTTTGAATCCTCCCAGAGCAGACAGGAGGGGCAACTCAGTAACTTCAGCTGCTGGAATACACCAACACCCCTGCCAATTTTTTAAGGTAAGTAGCAAATACCTGGCCCTTATCTTGGAAAAACAAGGTCAAAACATGGGGGCAAATACTCCTAGAGGTGAAGAGGTTTGGGGGTTTATTGTAAATAGAGTCTTAAATCTGTTCCTGTTTGCCTGGGACTTTAAGATGCAGTACTGGGAGAGCAGGCAGTACATCTAAGACATTTTAGCTGACAGAAATATTATGATTTTATAGGATTTTTTTAAAATTGCATGTGTCCTAGTAGTATTTGTATATATCTATATATGTGTGCATATTTATAGGTACTTTTATATGTAGGTAAAAATAAATAATATACACATATATATTTTTCAGTTTCTGAAATCAGCAGATACTCTCCATTCAGCCTGAGCTAAAAAATAATCTCTTGGATGAAAAAAAAAACCCCAAAACCCAAACAACACAAAGACAAACCATAGGATTTACTAAATGGCAGTATGACATCTTTGTCCATGGTGGTTTTTACTGCACATCACTAACATGGATTTTGGAAAGCAGGGCATGGAAGAAGATTCTTTTGAGGAGGAAGCCCACATGTCACAGGAGACTTCCAGTGATCTGGCAAGCATGGTGTCACCTTCCAAAAGAATAACTGAGAAGATCACACCTTCTTTATCCCCAGCTTGGGCTGACAACACGAATGAGTCCTCTGGCAAGCAGTGGCCACTGTTTTACAGCCCAGAAGTTGGTGGTGTGATGGGCAGCAGTGATGAGCCAACAGATAACCTGGGCCATGTCCAAGCTGTTCAGCAAGCAAGGCCATTCTGTTATTTGGCCAGCTCAGATTTTTTTCCTCAAAAGTTGGCTTCCAGTGTCACCCATTCCACCAGTGGAATTTGTGATGCAAGTGACACCTTGGAAATATTCTCTCCTCCTCTACTCCCTGCCTCAGAGCCTGGGATACACCATTGTGCTCCCACCTACAAACCCATGGAACAGGTTAGTTTGCTTTCAATGATCCCAGGAGCTGGAACAGCACATTGCACACTGCTGGTAGTTGCACAGTTGCTCTAATGTATGGTTGTGGAGCATGTTCATGTTCTGATTTCTTTGTCTTTTTGTCAGTCCTTTTCTTTTTTCTTTTCAGCTTTTTTTTTTTTCCCAGTTCTGACTTTTCCTCCGCTTAATTTTGACAAAGGGAAGGACAGGACAAGTGTAACTCCCCAGTGTCTCTTCCACTGAGTGTTCCGTGTGCTTCTTATGAGATAATAACTACAGTGCCTTAGTTGCACATTTAGAAAACCTCCTGTTTCCAAATAGACTTGAATTTATTATTTAGGATGTGTCTGTGTTGGCAGTTCTTAATCTCTTTTCCTCTGGGAGTCTGTCATAGTTTTATCCTTTTTTCTATGATTTAAAAATCAGAAGTACCTCTGCTGACAATGCTGCACCATTTGCCTCTTGCCCTAAGCTCACCTCACCTCTGGGCTTCTTTTCTTAGTACTGTTAGTACCAGAAAATACTGTTTGATAATTTTATCTTCACATTATTTTCAGGCTCCAGGGCAGCAGGACCAGGTGATGAGGCAGCATGTGGAGCAGCTCCAGAAGCTGGTGGCTGAACAGCAGAAAATCATTGAGCTTTACAACTCAGGTACTTGGGGCATCCCACCTGACACTGCAGCCCCCTCACCTGCTGGTGTTTGCATTCCAGCAGTGGAATGCAGCAGTTCTCTGGGGAAAGAGAAGGTGTGATGGCTCTTTTCAGTGGCTGAGAGCTGTTCCTTTGGTAGCTGGGCTAAAACATTAATTTCTTTGCATGCATTATGCACAAGCTGAAAACCCCAGAAGGTGTTTCTTCCACTTTTGTGCACTTAAAATTCCAGAAGAACCATGAGGAGTTCTTTATGTTTAGTACCAGATCTTCTGTACAGACACCTACTGAAGAATGGATTGGAATGGTACTACAGATAATTGTAGTATAAATCCAGAAAAGCTGAAATATCCTTTTTTTCTGTACCTCTGTATGAAATTTGCAATTCCAGAAAGCACCATCTGTTCTGCAAGCAGAAAAAGAGGAGCCACCCCGTTCCACCAAAAGGTAGCAGTCTGTCCTCAGTGTGTGACCCCATGGAAAAAGAAGAATTTAGGGATATTATGTAGACTTGCAACAGGGCTGGCCAAGCTTTATCAGGCAGGGAGTATCCATGAGGGCATGGGAAGGGCAGGGAATCCCTGGGGAGCTAACCTGCTTCCCCTGACCCATCTGCTAGGAGCCTGAGCAGCCTAAGGCATCCCCTGCCTGCCTCTATCCATGGATCTGGCACCACTTTTCCCAGTCTCATTTCAAGCTGGGTCTCCCAGTTGAGGAGCTGCAAGGTCTCTTTCTGCTCCAGTGCTGCAGGCTGCAGATGCATTTCTGAAGGCAGGAAGTACACTTTATTTCAGGAACTCAAAACCAAGCTCTTGCAGCAAGAAATATACTTACAGGATGCTGTTGGGGTGTATTTACACAACCTGATAGATTTAGCCAGCATGTAAAGCCACAGACAAATAACAGTAAATTGTTATTTGAATGAAAAACTGACCAAAATCTCAGTGAAAGGACTCATTTGTTGGTGGGGGTAGTGCAGGCTGAGAGTGGCAAAAGACAATGTATAATTTGGACCCCTTAAGCTTTAAAATATGAAGAACTACTAGGGCTAGGATTCATCTTTCTTTATTACAAAGGTATTTTCTTTAATATTGCCATGCATTTAAAGAAATAACCCAGTGACCAAGAGTGAAGCAAACCTAACTGAACTGGAGGCTCATTCCCAGGTCTGATGGTACCAGGGGCAGGAGTGATTGCCCTTGTGCCACTGCCTGCTCAGAGCCTGTGCCCAGGGGCTGCTTCTTGAGGCTGTGCCAGACAGGATCTGGATCCACACATCAGTCTTCCCCCAAAAAATGCCTTAAATGGTGAAGAGGCAATGTCACTTGCAGGCACTCTCTGTTCTTCATGTTGAAGTCAGGTCACAGAAAGGAGTCATGGTGTGAAGAAAGAAGTGTGCCTGATTCTGTTTCATTCCTGTATGTAGTGAGCCTGGCTTTTGGTCCCTCTGCAGAACTGCTGATGTCTTTTCCACTTGGAAGTCTTTTAATAAAATGTGTAACCAGCCACCCAGAGATAAAAGGGAAACCTTCCCCTCTTTTGCATTGAGGAGTGCCCTGTTAGAGACACTTGGCAATACTTAAATTTTACCTGCTAAGGGACTCCAAAGGCCCTAGGGGGACGTGTGATTTGCCTGCTCAAGAGTACTTTCTAAATACTCTTCTGTTCAGCATCCTGTGGCATCTGACAGTTTTGGTTAGGAGTGATGGTTGCAGCAGGCAACTTGAGCAATATCAATCAAACCACAGGAGCAGGATTTTATTGTTTCACTCCAAACATGCAAACCAGGGAACAGGAAAGCAGAACTGGTTTTGTGCAATGCCAGTTTAGCAAGAGATTTCTGGTTTGGTGCAAAATATCTGTCTTGAGCTCCTCTCATTTTTCTTCCTTGGTCATTATTTTCAGGGTTTTCTGTTTCTCCTGGGATACCACCCCACCTAATAGCCACGAGGCCAGCCCTTCCATGCTTCCCAGCTCCCTTCATTCCTGCCCAGTTCCCATCAGCAAACTCTTCCCAAGCTGGAAGCCTGGAGTGCCTCCAGACCTCTCCCATGGCAGCACATTCTGCTTGGCAGAGCAGATGCCTCCTGGTTGTACCAAACCAGAGCAGCTCAGAAATCTCAGGAGAGCACATGCAGCTTTCAGACTCAGGTGGGTAAAAGTGTTGGAAATCTGAAGCTATGATGATTGTGCAAATTCTGTGGATTTTTTTCCCTTCCTAGTGATTGATCCCAGTTTTATTCCAGGCCAGGGGAAGGTGCTTTTTTAAAATAGTGGTTTGTTTAAAATACTTAAAAAGATTTTATAACTTGATTTCTTTTTTTTTTTTTTTTTAACATTTTGAGTCACAGTCATCCTGACAGTAAAATCAGGACTTTTAGATATAAATGGAGCAGAAAGTAATTAAACTGGAAAAGCCAAGTGATATGAAATAGGGTATATGTTATATTTAGGGGAAGAAGCATATAAAGTAGGAAGTGGATATAGCTTCCAAAGGTGAGAGAACATGTTGCTGTAGATATTCTGCTCTTTGTCAGCAACACTGGTGTTTCTCACATTGATATGGAGTCACTTTGTTTGGAGGAGAAACTATGGGAGCTGCTACTTGGCACCTCTTGTCTACACTTTCCCACTTTCCTTTTGTGGGAAGATACAAAAGGGTGAGGAGGAAGAAAGAACAATTTGCAAGAAATCAAAAGCTGGTTCCAAAATGGGAGGAAAAGGAACAAGAAGAAGTGGGAATGAAACCACTTCAAGGGGAGGATGATGTAAATCAGACCTGCATCCTGGATTCCTTTGAACTTCTATGGCAAGACCTGGTTGTGAAGCAGTGAAACAATCCCATAGCATGACTGAACTTTTAATTTCACACTCTCCAAGCTATTTCAGGACCATTAGTCTCACTAAAAGAGTCTTGTCTCCTCCTTGTGCCTGGCACTATCATTTTCTTGCCGAGTGAACCTGAACCTGGGTCAGTTGCTCAGTGAAGCTGATCAGAGAGCTTCAGAATTACTTTTGCCAGCAGAGATGGGAGGGGATGGGGGGAGTTGGATGGGGGCAGCAGGAGCCTGAAAGCAAGAAGAAAGTATGTCAGGAACGACTGAATATTTTACCTCTTTTAGTCAGCAGCCCTGACTTAGCCCTGCTTTGTGTGTGTAAAGCTAAGGCTTGAAGGTGCAAAGACCTCAGTACATCAGGTTCACTCCTGGGTGCAGTTTGAGATGTGCACTTGAGGACTGGGTTGAAGAGAGACCTTCCCAGCTGTTGTGGCAAGTGTGGGTTTTTCACTGCTGAAAACACCAACACAAGGGTGCCAAAAGTTTGTGTAACACTTAACTTCTTATTCAAAGGGATAAGCACTGAGCCATTGTTTCAGAACAGGAGGAGCCCCATGAAAAAGCTTTCCAGACAAGATGCACAAGAAGAGGACAGAAAAGACAAAGGTGAATGTCACAGCTGCTTGCACACATTGCTCTTGCCTTGGGAAGCACCAGTTGGAAATTCCAGTGCTGGGGCACCCCTCCTATTAGAGCATCCTGGAGCCAGCATCACCCCACACAGGATGCTGTGAGGAGGGACACAGGGGTTCTGCATCCCTTGTGGATGCCAACCAACCTGCTGTGTCCCCCCTGGCTCCTCAGGTGGGTGCTGGTGCAGCAACAGCACTGGTTGTCTGCCATGGGACTGGGGATTTTTGCTGTGGAGCTGGGAAAGGCTTTTGTATTCCTGTTGTTGGACCAGAAAGTCCTTTCAGAACGTTGCAAGGAACTTCAGTAGCTCCAGATGCATTAATGTGACAAAGGGAACTGCATTTCTGACTACAGCAACAGTGTGTAGCATGAATGATAAAGGTTTTTGGCTCCAGTGGCCAGGTGCAATTTGAGCTCAAAGGGTCTCCATTAGCTGAGAGGTAGAAAAGCAATTAATTGGAGTGGGAGCCTTCCTGGTGCAGTGAACAGAGCCATCAGCTACAAGCAGGAGATGTACAAATTTGCCCTTTTGTGAAATAGAAAATGCCCAGTTAGAAAGTCTCATGTGTACACATACTGCTTGTTAAACTGTTAAAGTTACAGGTCACCTAATTACACACACCAGTACTTCAGTACTGCCTACATGGAGTACAAATCACACCATTTGCCTTTCCTTATTTCCAACAACTAGACTTGAGTTGAACACTTCAGTATTCAAAAGACCTGAGGAGCCTCTTTTTTTCATGGGTTGCATCCTTCCACCTAATTAATTCAATTGTGTTCTATGAAGTGTTTTCAAAAATCAAAATCTTGCCTATGTTGTGGGAACTAAAATTACTTCCCATTCATTTTATGATGTTTATTTTTCATTTATTCATTCTGTAATAGATTTCTTTTTATTGTCCTTCTCCCTGCTGCTTAGATAACAGTCAATTAAGAGAAAGGAGTTTCCCTGGAACTTTTTCTGCTGTCACAGAAAACCAAAGAGAAAAAGTAAAGGAGGAGATTACTCCATCTTCCCTTGACTTAGAGGGGAAGATGAAGACTGGGGACAAAGAAGATGGGTGAGAAATTCTCTTAATCAGTCAGTCACCCTACAGAAGAATGTTTTCCTTGGTTGTACATGTACTGTAGATGTTCCTGTTCCTTGCCTAGGCCCATCACATCAGCAGCTGGTATCAGACCAAAGCCTTCTGAAGAATTTGCTGAAGAATATCTTAAAGCCAACCACCATCTCACTGCAAAACAGCAGAAGGAGCAGCAGGTACTGTGCCATTGGTGCATTCACTTTAGTTTTTAACAAGTTCTCATGGACCTGGGTATTGTGTGGGCTCTGCCTTGGCTCATGGCATGACAGCACGTTTTTCTACTTGTGATGTTGGAAGATCTTTCCTAAAGGGAAAAGAACTGTACTACTCAGACACAGACATTTCCCACTGGATTATGGGTCATACTTTGTGGCCAAGATTCAATGTACCTTGCTTAATTAGATCTTAGGTTTGATTTTGTTACTCTATTTCTTAATAAAAGGTCTGTGCTGTCTCTCATGTGCCCCTAATTCCAGCATGGGGACAGTTCTAAATAAGGTTTTTGTACAAGTGACAAGTACAGTAATATTGTTCTGCTTTTTGCCTTCTCTGCAGTTTGAGACAAGTAAATATCTGACACCTCTAGGTGTCAGGCTTAGCATCTTCTTAAGCTTGTTGGCTTGAAAGTTTCATTTTTCACCACTTAGGGATTTTCTCTGTGTCTCCCTGGCAAAACAACCTCAGACCAATGCATTGCTGTATGTCTGTGTCACATTCACACACCCAGACTTCCTTAATGACAAAGACAGAGCTTTTCTTGTCTTCTATCATAAAAGGCTTCTGGTGTCTCAGCTTTTTTTCACTTAGCATAAATATCTTCCTTTCTGGAGAATGATTCTCAGACTGTGATTCTCAGGATTTCTGGTGTTTGGTTTTTGTTGTTTGTTTTTTTTTTTTTCAGAGCAAGACAAAAGTAACACCTCGAAAGGCTTTCCTGAAAAGAAAAGAAGGTATAGCAAGGGTCAAGAAAACTAAACAGAAGCCTTTAAAAGAAGATGGCAAGTATTTCAGAAGAGCTGGTTTGGGCTTCTGGGGTCATTTCTCCCAGCCTGGCCAGGTGGAGGCAGGCATAGTGCAACCAGGGGAATGCTCTCAGTTAAATCTGCAGCTCAGCAGCTCCATGCAGATGGGTATCCATGAAAAAAAAGCAGCTTGTGCTTTAGCTGAGTGGGACACAAAGGCTCAGACTGACTGTGAAGCAAAAGTAGCTGAGCAAAGTGCAGGAGAAAAAAAAGTGCTTGGGGGAGATGAAGGCTGGAAGGAAAATCCTGCTGACTCACCACAGAGAAGGCAGCCTGAAATCCTGCACTCATGTCCTGAAAGGGTACCAGAAATGAACCTAAAAGTAGGTGGGGAAAGAAAAACTCATCACATGGATTCTGCAGGGCAAGCAGGCAGAACTGATGGAAGACCTGTGGAGGGCAGCCTGCAAAACGGATAAGGTGGATCATCCTCTGGAGGGTCATCTCACAGAGGGAGTGAAAAACCTCTTGGAAGTCCTGCAAAAGCATTCTGCACTTCAAGATTCAGAAGAAGATGACATCAAGGAGGAAGAGTGGAGTGCAGGCCCTGCACCCTCACAGGGCCAGAAGTGGGTTCAGGTATTGAACCCAGAGGAACTTGTCTCAGGGAGCCAGAGCTCAGGAAAGAAGAGACAAGTCCATACTGGGTTTAAGGTGGTCAATGATAAGATAGTGAAAACTACACATATCTTTACTGAGGGAAATCTATCCCCAGCCTTGCAGCATGAGTGGCAAAGGAAGGGGACAGCTGCCTTGGCATGGCATGTGGCACCTTCATCCTCTGATTCCAGCTGCTCCTCCTCCAGCAGGGATGATGACCCCAAATGTCACCAGACTCAGTATCCCACCCAGCCTGGAGGTCAGGGAATAGATCACCCTGACAGACATCTGGATCTCTCTGAGGGTGATTATGCTAGTGATGAGCCCAGTGGGACTGAAAAAATGTCTGTTCCAAGGTACCCCCAGAGATCACCCCCAAGGACAGAAGCTGTTCAAACCACCTCAAGAGAAGAAGGTCCCTCCTGCAGCACAAGCAGCAGTGATTCCAGCACTGGGGCTGTCAGGCTGAAGGGGAGCAGGGCTCATTCTTCTCTTCAGCAGTCCCCATTTCATCTCACAAGACCAAAAAGGAGAGACCATGAGCCTGAATCAAAGAACAAGAACAGGGCCAGGGATGCTAAAAGCACATCCTCAGCAATGACTGGGGATATTTCTGGTTTCAGGATTAAAGAAACCCTTTCAGTGGAGGAACCACAGAAAAAACTCTTTACAGAACTGTTAGGTAAGAGCTACACAAGTTTGGATTTATGTCTATTTTCCATAGGGGAAAAAAATCTTCTCTTGGATTTATGAGTCATTCTGTGTGGGCACCCACCTCTGTCAGTATTTCTCAGTCCTTAACTGGAAAAAAACAAACAAACCAAAAAAACCCCCAACCCAAAGATAAGAAGGGAGAGAGATATCTGCAAGGCCCTTGTTATTTTGGGGTCTCTAGTGGCACCAGCAGTTTTCCCTAAGTCTGTTGTTTAAGGTCCACTGTCAGGCACAGACTTTTGACCACATGAGATGGGTGAGAGGTGCAGTGAGCCCCTGGAGAGTTCCCCTCCTCACCCCTTGACAGGGAGATATTCATGATTTCTACTTACCCTCCTCAGAGATAATGTGACTTGAAGAATGGAGGGCAAAATAATGTCTCAAATTTGTATGTTCTCTTCCTGAACCACAGAGGGCCTCACCTCAGTGGAAAATGATGATTTTTGAGGAATATCTCCACTCAGTTTGATCTCAGTGAGATCCCATTTCTTTGGTCAGCCAATCTGCCCAGCATTTTGGCCCAGTGATCTTCCTTCTGGCAGTGAAATAGTATCTTGCTTGAGCAGGATTTAGTCCCTTTTATTAAACTGGTTCTTTACTATTTCTCTCTGTTTCCACTGAGGACTTGCCCCACACTGACCCCTCATCCCAAACCTGTTGGCTGTGGATTTGTGTAGGATTAGTCAAAACCAGCTGTCCTGCCACCAGTAATCCCCAGGGCAAGGGAAATATGAACTTCTGATGGCTCAACTGCTCCATCACAACCTGTTAAGCACACACTGCTCCATGCCAGGCTGCAGTGTGAAAAGGGTTCTCAAGGCTTCTTGGGGAGCAGGCACATTAATTCTCTCTGCCAGATGAATCAGTAAAGCTCACTGATCTTATGCAGTCTGGGGTTCTAAATACACAGAGAGTGTTCACAAATATATCCACAGAATTCTGTGCACTAACAGAGATGTCTTTGCAGAAGAACCCCTGAACATCCTCACCAGAGGATTAGAAACTGGTGCATGCCACAGAGAAACCCCTTCAGTGAGCAGGGTGAAAGAAGAACAAGAGAGCACAGTGGATTTTCACAGGTAAATCAGGCACCAGAAACTTATTTGCATGTGCAGCAAGGCAAATATTTCTTTCAGGATCCTTAAAATCAGGATGCTTCACCCATACTTACTAAGCAGCCTCTTTCCAACTACACCCCTGTTGTTTCAGACTGGAAATACTCATTTAGCTCTCCAGATAACAAGCCAACTTCTGGAGGAAGTTTGGGTCTCTGGTGCAGTTTGGGTCTTAGAGCTGAATAATGGCAAATGCTTTTCATAATATCTTTAGACTGCAAGCTCAGGTTAATTTATTTTATGGGCTCAGGCCCATAAAATCCAACAGGATTCTTTCAGAAAATCCTGTCTTCTGACTAGGCTGAGGATGCATTTGGTGCCATATAGGTGAAGGAAAGTTCAGGAGAGTTGTTTTTGTAATTTGGAATTATTAAATGCTGAAAATTTGCTCTGGTTTGTTTTACATTTTCATAGAAGTGAAAAAAAAAAATCATTACCACAAAATCCTCACAAGAAATAAGTTTTAAAAAAAAGGGGTTTCATAACTGCAACTTACTGTAGGTTGTGCAAATGCCTCTAATGAAAACTTAGGATGCTTACAATCCAATCAAATATATACATATACATATATTTAATGTGATGAAATCTGTTAGAAATGATGAGGTACTCTCTACTGTAAACACTGAAAAAATATTTTTATTTTTACATTTCGGCCCTAATTCTTAACTAAAACATAATTCAGTGTTTTGGACTTCTAATATAAAATACAAACTAAGAAAATTATTTTTCACATCTGCTTGTTCATTCCCTTTGATTTGAGAGACCCAGAGCACAGCACCAAAGGGTATTTCTGAATTACATTTCTCAGTTTGTGTGATTTGCTCCTCTACAGCTGCCTTCTAGCAAAATACTTTCAAAGTCTTAAAAACCAATTATTTCATTAAGTTCTTTTTAAGTCCTCTTTTTTTTTTTTTTTTTTTTTTGCTCTTGATGATCACCAGCTGACTGTGACAGGTGTTCCAGATGTGCATGTTGGTGGGATTTGGCAGTTCACAAATCCTTATGCAACCAGGTGCTGGTTTTCTTTTCCATGGTGTAAATTTTGGCAGTGAAGGGCTGGACTGGTGCAGAATGACTTCAGTGCACTCTCTGCCAGCACTGCATTCTCTGCCTGCTGGCACTGCTGCCTCACACATGATGTGCCTTTCATTTATTCCTGATAGGGCAGGATTTTAGTAAGAGTGTTCTGTGGGTTTGTCCACCTCATTACCCACAGTGTCCCCACATCCACACAGATGTTTACCCCAAAATACCTGCCTAGTACAAGGTGTGCACCTTTTCACTCACTTTTGCAATTTATGAGATAAAAGTCTCTGCAAAACCCAGCTTCTCTTCAGCTGCATTGGCCCTCTGCTGATCTATGCAGCATGAGAATCTGCTTTTTTTAGTTTTGTTTTGTTTTGTTTTGTTTTATTTTATTTTATTTTATTTTATTTTATTTTATTTTATTTTATTTTATTTTATTTTATTTTATTTTATTTTATTTTATTTTATTTTATTTTATTTTATTTTATTTTATTTTATTTTATTTTATTTTATTTTATTTTATTTTATTTTATTTTATTTTTAAACCAGTAAGGCAGCTGGGAACACAGGGTGCTCACTGCAGCACTTCACTCCTGCCCTGCTGACAACTTCTGCTGGCTGGAAGCAACAAAACTCCTTTTGAGAGGAGCAGGACATGCCTGGACCTGCCCAGTCAATCCCTTTTTTCATCTCCAAGCACTTTGATTTTACACCTTTGCAGGCACAAATAACACAGGGAAGAGGGTGGGGGCTGCAGTGCTTTGTGCCTGTCTGTGGCTCCACCCTTGCAGCACTCAGAGTTCCTCTTGACACCAGTCAAGGATGCAGTGATGATCATTTCCTTGCTCCTCCAACAAACACAACTCCTTTGCCAATTAATGCATCATATCCTCGTAGTATTGAATCTGCACTGGGCCAGCAGCAGCAGCCAACAGGTTTGTGGGGTTTTTCCCCATCTGCATTTCACTGGCAGTCTTGTTTAGAAAAGGCCCTTTTGCTTCATGTCCATTTTTGCCCCATGCAGAGGTGTGCCTGGGACTCATGCAAGTGTTTCAGGCAGCACTCCAGTACTTTTTTCTGTAATTTATGCCTGTGATGCACACCCAGCTCCTGACAGCTGGGATATAAATGTTGCCTGAGGCTTCAGAGAAATATTGTGTGTGCTCCTGGCATCCTTGGTTATCCCATTTCCATGGCCAGGGTCTGTTTATTTGGGTGATGCTGAGGAGGTTGGGATCAGCTGAGCTGCTGGGAGGAACAGCTACCTGGAGCTTATTTTACTGAGTGCATGAAAGTTCAGACAGCACTGTTCAGCCTTCAGTGGAAGATTTTATATATAGATTTTACATCTTGTTCTAATGTATTGTATTTCAGGACAACTGGTCTGGACAAGGAGCTGTGGTAGAGTGGATACAGTAATTCAGGGGCTGTATTTGCTAATTTAGCTTTGTTAATTTGAGGAGAATTATTGCCTCATTGACTATTGGTGAGATTTTTTTCAGCCTGCCTTTAATCAGAGTACTAGATGGGCTTATTTGGGATAGAAAACAGCAACAAAAGAATTAGATAATAGATTCTAGGGAGCAGCAGGATATGAGGAGTTAATTTATCTCTCAGCATTTTTCTATTTTCTGTTAAACTTCATCCCTGAGAGGGAAGCAGGAGGTCATGGCTGACTTCTGTAGCTTTTTTTTTTTTCTTTTTTTTTGAGTCCTAGTGATGGCCAAATGGTGGCTGTAGGTCAGGGAGCTGAAACAGGCAGCTACCAAATAATTTAATATCATATTAAAAATGAACTGAGCAGCTGGATCACAGTCATACAAATCCACTCTGCCTGAGGATATGTGAAGATTTATACTCTTCCCCTCTTGGCGAGTTTTAAACTCCAAGACCACTTGTGCCTTGAAACATTGAGTTCAAAGGCAAAATCTCTTCTGGGTGCACATTTAACTCTTGCAGTATATTTTCCTATGGAGAATGAAGTACTTTCTCCCCTTTCCCTTGGGTCCATGCCTCTTCTCATCTGCAGGAATGACACAGCTCAGTCCCAGCCTTGCAGGATGAGTGCAATGCCAGGAGCCAAGCTGTGCCTCTGCAGCCCTGCCCTAATCCAGCTGTCTCTCTGGACAGCAAACCTCTCTAAAAGCCTCTCAGTTCATGGTCATTACGTTGTCAGGGAGTATCAATTATAATTGTTCCATCTGCTCAACAGAATAAGTTTAGCAGCTGAATGCATGCACGGGTTCCCAGGGATGAAGGACCTCAATTCTGACAAGTGCTGATGACTTGGTGCCCCTCCCTGCAGTCTCAGCATAGGTGGGACCTGCCCAAACCCTCCCAAAGCACACCCAAAGAATGACAGTCCTTTGCTCTTAGTCTTAATGCCAACTTCACACTTTCTTTACCTCCTGAGCAGAACACCACTGGAGCAGCTCAAGACTGTCAAGAGCCAGGAGCTGACCCACCCTTTGGAATACAACAGAGCCCAAGTTCATTCACTGCAGAAAGAAAACTTTGCCCATAGCAAGGTGAAAGGAACAGGCAGAGCCACTGGAGAAAATGTGAAAGCAGAAGAAATCCAAGTAAGCTCTCTTCTGTGCAATAAATACACACTTCTCACCAATGAATATCCTTCCATGCAGGCAGCTTCCACCTACCCCAGCTGGGCAGTTATTCATGCCTCCTCCTGAGGACACCTGTGTGTACAGTGAGGATTTGCCATGTTAAAAGGACATTGATTTGGTTCACATCCTAAATACACATCACACTTTTTAGAAAATATATATTTAAGAAAAAATCTTGTTTGTGCCTTCTCTTTTGTAAGGAAGGTTGGAGGGATCCCATATTCCTTGTATTGGATTTCCCAGGTCTGGCTCTTGAAAACTTTCCAGCTCCTGCCATAGTGGGCTACATATCTTTTTAATAGAAAGAGCCCTTGCTCCAGTAGCACAGAGTTATTTGCCATCATTTTTTATTCTCATCACTGAGCTAGGAGGCTGTTGACTTTTTAAAATTGTTATTATTCTTTTTTTTTCCTTTAAATTATCCTGACCCTGGGCTTTGAGGTATTTTGATGGCACCTAGCTGTGTCTCTAACAAACCTGCCTAATAACATCCTTGAGTCTTTTAATGTGGTTCCTTCTAAGTTCCTTTAGGGGATTTTATCTGCTTGATTCCTCTGTTTCAGCCTCCTTAGTGATGAAGCAATATCAGCAGCTAATATCCCCATTAAAACCAGAAAGACATAATCTGACTTGAAGTCATTTTCTAGAAGAGTCACTGATAAAGAGAATTTAAAAAAAAGAGTGAGCCATGTAAAACTGTGATACAGGAGAAGCTAAAAGCTTTCTTTTTCTGGGATAAAAGGCTGCTCAATGGTAATGCTCAGAAATGTCTGGAACAATGTTCTGCTGCAAAAGAATGTCTAAACCAAACTGATATATCTGACAGCAAACTGACTACCTCAATGATTTTCTTGACCAGAGAAGTTTCAGTACAAATGGAAGTGGTGAGATAGTACATCATTCAAACTTTTTTCATCTGTACATTTTTGAAATATGTATTTTTCTACCATACTTACAGTGCTTGTTTTCTCTGCTCATGTCTCCTGTTTCTCTAGATGTAACAGTCACAACAGGAAAAGATGAACACAGTGAGGTTGTTTTAGTGTTTTGAGTAAAAATAATTTTAATGTCTTTTCCACACAATATTTTGAAGCATTAACTTTATTTCCACCTGGGATAAAAATAAAATAAAATAAAAGTAAAATTTAAAAAAAAATTAGGTTTTCTGCCAGGGAATAATTGTGTTCCCTGACTAGGTCAAACACTGAGGTGAAGTTTGATAGAACTGATTTAACCTTTTGAGTGCAGCTTCAAAAAGTCAGTTTTCCACAAACAGCCACAGAACACTGAGGCACTTACCTGTGTGATTCCCAGGTTCAGAGCTCTGCTCTTTTTCCTTGAAAATGGCCAATGGATGTGCTAAATTCTGATCAGGCAGTTCAAAGCACAGAAAGGATGGGGATGAAGACACCAGTGGGAAGACAAACAAGTGAAGGGAAAGTAGGAAAGGGTTTCAGGTGAGGGTTGGCTAACCACAGAGCAAACTGCACATTTTTAGCTTGATTTCACCAACACTGCATTTGCAGTACCCAGCACGAGTGCTTTGAAGGAAAAGGACTCAGTGTTGGCATCAGCATGGGGGAGGGAAGGAGAAGGGAGTAGGGAAAAGGAATGGAGATGCACATGTATGGAAAAGTCCTCTCCAAAATGTCCTGAATTTCACTGATTTTCCTGATCTCAGTTGGAAATGTTCTTTGCAATTCCCTGCTGTTTATAAGCAGCATTTAAGTACCCATGTGCCCTCCTCACTACATGAGGTTCTGATGAACTGACATTTTTTTACATTAAAATATACTTGGTATCCTTGTGGGGTTTTTTGTTTGTTTGTTTTTTTAAATCACCTGCATTTAATGGTGCCTGCTTGGGTGATCAGTTTGTGTTTCCTGATTTTCCTGCACACAGCAAAGACTTCTCTCTGCTGACTTGGTAACAATTGGTTTGTTTGAAGTACAGGAGCTTGCAGGGTGGTGGTTTTGTTTATTTGTTTTTAAGAAACCATTTCAGGGAATCCTTTCAAATGTCTTCTGTCTATATTGCAGACCTTTATATTGAGGACCTCTATACAAAAGAACAAAAGACTCCACGTTCCCCACCGGGTGGATAAGGTGGGCATGCCTTGTCCCCAGCAGGCAATGACATGGCACACTTTTATTTTTGTTTGTTTGTTTCTAATCTGTTGGTAGATATTAAAGCAGCAGCTTGTGGGACTGCAGGAGGAGCTCCAGAGAAATGAGTCCTGCTGGCACGCTGCCTACACCAAGCTGAGAGACCAGGTTGAGATGCTGACCAGGCAGAACGTGGAGCTTCAAGATGAGCTCAGAAGTTCAGGATATCAGAGAAGGAAAGCAGAAAAAGCCCCAGAAGCTGGGAATTTCATGAACGGAGACTCAGTGACCCCGGTACTGAAAGATACAATCTGTCTGATGATGCCTGAAAAATTCAGGAATACTTTTTTCTTTGGTGCTGGCAAGTGGGAATACTGTCCTTCCATTCCTTCCATGCTTAGCCTGAAGGCAGGAAAACCAGCTCTGTGGTGTAAGCCATCCTAAACTACACTCCCTATATGCTCCTCTCCCTCTTGACCTCAGGTATCCATGAGGTGGGAATCCCTACAAAGTGGTTCAGGCAACCTTAGGCACTTCCACCAGGGCTGATGTCTCCCTCCTCCAGCTAGGGGCTCTGGATACCTGACCAGTATCCAGTGCCTAAATTAGACACCTGAAGTTTACTGAAACTCATTCTTTAAGCAAGGCACAGGCTGGTTGCTGGCAATGGATGTAGTAGAACCTTTTAGTAAATGTCCTTTTGGTTCAGGAGCTGGACTCCTGAAGGAGAGTTACACTGGAGTGGAGCAGGAAAGATAATCAGTGTAAATGTCCCTGGTCATCTCCTGCAGCCAAAGAGGTTTAATCAGAGGTTAACAGATTCCACTGCCCTTTCTCAGGCAGCATCCCATTTGTTTAATACACTTGTAGGCTTGCTTGCAACCTCCAGTTCCTGGGTAGGCTGAGTGAAAGGGAGGGGGAAGAATTCTGTTACCCACTTCTTACACAGCAGAGAGCAAGTCCTGCTGAAATTAAATGGTTCAAACTAGAATTCAAAAGACAGAAGTCTGGTTTGAGTGGGTCATTTAATCTCCCTCTGTACCTATGATTCAAGGGAGAAAAATGTGTCCCTTTAAAGGGGGATGAGTTTCATCCTCTGTGCTCCAGGGTGCCAAGAACAGGTCGTTATTTTCTAGATGGTGAGATGAATCCTCTTCCACAGAGTGGCTGAAGCTAGGAGAAAATAAAATTGAGGCATTTACTGCTAGGTATTTTCCTAATTTGCAAATCTAATTTCTAGTAATGTGTTTTTAAAAGATGTTAGAACCACCAATTAACCTGTCCTTTGTTTCATGGTGTCAAGAAGCTTTGCTCTCTCATTTTATTAGATTTTAATGTACTTGTTAATGAGATTTTTCAGCCAACACTATTAAGTTCCATTAAAAATGTCATTTCAAGTTACATTCTACTTCATTTTTAATTTTCCTAAAACTACCTGTTCCTGACTCATCCTTTTATAGATTGTGAAGGTCAGAAAAAAAATATTAGTCACATGTACAGAATTTAAAAAAATCCCAGTTAAAGCAAGGATAAGATAAAGCTAATAATCCCTGCTGTAGGCCATATTTATGTATTTTTTATACTGCTTGGGATATTTGGTGACATAGAACTACTGCTTCAGCCACTGCAGATTTTTGTTGTGTGAGAACAATCTTAGGATTCTGTGTAGAAAGATGCTAGGACTCCATACTCAAAGACTGTTGTGTCTGATACTGAGAAGTTTCAGTCCCTAACAAAGATGTGGAATTTCATTCATTGTGTCTAAAGATAATTTATTTTTATTTCTTTTTCCTTTACACCAGCAGACCCAATGGCTCTGAGGGCTGTTTGGTTCTACTAGCTGTGACTTGAGTTTAAAATGACAGAGTTATAACACGTTCTCCATTAGGTTGCAGCAGCTATTCTGAGAGAAACAGCATCTGCATCCAAAGAAGAAGAAGAAAGATCATGGAGAGAGAACCACAAGAGCCACAGCATCTCTCGTGTGGGGCCAAGGACCTCTTTGCAGAAACACTTCTTTCAAGATGTGAACACCAAAGTATGCATTCCTATTGCCAGCAGGCACTTTTCCACAGTTTCAATCACATATTTCAGAGAATGAATGTTCTTTGGGATCAAAATCTGTGCAAATGGAAGTCTTTGTATGTAAGCATGGCCCTGCTGTCTTGTGCTGTGTTTCAGCAGGACATTCCCTGTAGTGTTTCTTCTGGTTTTGCAGTAGCAGAATTCAAAAGGGGTTTTTTTGTTCTTTTTTTCCCCAAACCTAACTGAATTGCCTGTTGTTAGCAAACACCTTCTGAGTTTGTTGTACCTGCTGCTCCACAGGTTGCTTTTCTAGGGAATGGCCATACCTTGTTGCAGCAAACCATAAATCCAGTATTTTGCCACCTGAGGCCTTAGTTGCCAAAGAGCACGGATAAAGTTGGAAGGAAAATCACTTTGTAGAGGCTGTGAGAAGTGTGTCAAGTGGGATGCTTGCTTCTGGCTGACTTGTTTCTCCTCCACAGCCAGCTTACCCCATTTCTTACCCCATCTATTTAGAGTACAAACCTATCTCATCATGATTTTCTTTCTCTTGGCTTTGCAGTTCTTGCTTCTTACTATGAACACCTTGATTATTACAAGCCCCTTTTCTTCCTTTTGCTAACATTCAGCTGAAATCTCTGTTTTCTTCAAGAGGAGAGTCTGAAATTCCTCCTACCTACTGGCAACTGATCTCCCAGCTTCACTGGCTGAAGCAAAATTTAGCTCAGGTTAAGCCAGCAAACTGCTCTCTGAAATACAGTGGTAAGAAAGACTTGACACTGCCTGCCTTCAAGACTGGCTGTATGTCTAAGCTGTATCTGTTGGTTTTCAGTCTAAAGGTGGAGGATTTAGCTGCAGGAAGTGGTTTTATTTGTTCCATAATAATGTCAGGTCTCTCCAGTCCCTTCTAAACCTGGGGTCTACCCACTCCTCTGGGGGGTGATGGACAGAATTACATGTCAGACAAGTAATGTGGGGATGTGCTGGCTGCAGCTAAGGTGACCTGTGAAGTAAAAAAATCTCTCTTTGGTAGCTTATCCTGGAAATGTTCTGAGATGAGTTTGTTTTATCTGAACATCTTGAGCACTCCTGTGAGAGGAATTAAAACCAGAAACTGTTTTTTGTTTGTTTTTACATTGAGGCTCCCTAAGACCTATAGGGTTTATTCTCTTCCTGTGACACTTTTGAAAAAATAATTAAAAAATAAAATAAAAATTGGGGCTTCAGCAACAGCACTGAGAAGGGGGAAGCTGAGGACAGCAGACTTTTGGGCTTGCTGTCATCTGAGCTGTTACCAGCCAGCCCTGGGCCCAGTCCAACTGGAATCCAGTACAAGCATGAGCTAGACTGGTGGGCAGAGTGCCCAGATGTCCTGGGTGAACTCTGCATAGCTGAGAGACACATTCTTTGTGTGATCTGAAGGCAGAAGAAGGCCTCACAGTGAATGGAGTGGCTGCCCAGCACTTGAATCTAGAATTGAAGGTTCAGCTAAAAAATGAAACTTTACCCAGGGGCCCAAAATGTGTGTTACAGTGACAGAGCTGAGCATGGGGACTGCCCCCTGTTACCTTTGGGTCTGAGCTCTCCTGCTAGCAGGTGAATTCTTTCCCTCAAAGATTCTGTGGATTTGGACAATTTGCAGTGTTAATCTCACATAAACAATAATATTAGATGATCTAAATGGTCCTTGAGGTCCCTTCCAACCTGACATTGTATGATTCTATGAATTCTAAATTTTGGATGTAGATAAAACAAACTCTCATGTTGTTCCTCTTCAGAATTAAGAAACTGTGCATGGAAACATGTCCAAGTGGATGGGATAACCTTAAGTAACACAAATAATGATGCATGACACAGGGCCAGGTGTGTATCTGGATAAATACTTCAAGTTAAAGCTCTCTAGGATGGTGAGTTCCATCAGCTGTGATCAAGAATGTAAAGCAGCATCTGACAAAGCTGATAGAATTTGAGGAAATGTAGAAAAAACAGATGGGGAGAAGGTCTGAATACAGATCTGTCCAGGTTAGAGAGACAGATTTTTGGAAGGTATGACTTTAGGAAAAAAAACTCAAAAAGGAAGCACCTGTTGTAGAAAGATTTAAAATGCTATTTGAAGATGTTGCTATCAAATTAATACAGCTATATCCAAACCTTTTAGGCAATAAAAAATTCTGTACAAAGGGCTGACCCTTCAAGATCAATGGCCGAGGAACACCAGGAAAAGAAAGCCTTCAACTGCTCCCTTGGCAGAAGCACAACACCCACTGGCAGAAGGACACCTCACCAGGGAAGACTGACACCTTTTGAACCAGAAAAAGTAAGGAGGTAGCAAGGTCTGCATAGATTTGACTTTTCCTTCAGACACTGCTGCCAGGCAACCCAACAAGACCCAAATGCAAGAGCCACAAGTGAAAAGGGGCTGAGCAGGGGAAGGTGTGGAGCAGCAACAACTTTCTCTGGTTTCTTCCAGCTCTTTCACTCACATCTCTTCCTTCACAGCTGTCTGAACCAAGAGGAACATCTGCACTGTGTTGGTCAGGTGGCTGTGTCCTCCAGGGGAGGAGAACTTGTTCCAGCCACGTGTGTCACTGACAGCTCCCAGGTTACAGGGAAGCATGACTGTGTGCCAGGGAATCTCCACTGTGTTTCAGGTTGCACCACCACCCCCTCCTCCTGGGCGAAGAGCAGATGATAGGAAATCCCCTGGAGCTGCCTTGCACCTGAGTGGTTTGAAGGAGCCCAACTCATCTACCTCTGTGCAAGGTACCATTTGTGGGAAGCTTCTGCCTGCTCAGAGTGCTCAGCAAATGACTTGGGGGCACTGGACCCCAGCACTTGGCTCCCAGGCAGTGTGCTGTTGCTAAAACTCTCCCCAGATTCTTAGAAGAATTATAAAACCTCCATTTTACAATGAGAGGGGGAACAGATGGTTCTGTTTCCTGCAATGCACTCCTTGAGCTGGTTGTTCTGGCAGCCCAGAGGGGGGAGACAGGACCTGTCTGTAGTTCTCCTTTGTCCAGACCTTTAGGAGGATGGGCAGGCTGTTAGCAAGCATGATCAGTGGAAGCAGCAAGGTGTTAGAAGAGCCTGAGAGCATCTTTACAAAGCCCTCTGAGAGAGGTATTCAGACCTGTGATTCAGTAATTTTCATGTGCTTTCAATGACCCCTTTTGCTTTTTCTCCTAGACAGGTCTCTGCCTGTTTCAGATAGCTCAGAAGACACCAACACCCCCTGCAGCTCTGCACTCTGCAGTAACCATGCAGAAACAGAGGTATCTCACCATCTAACTCTATAAAATAAAGCAGTGAATCTCTGCTCTTACTTTTCACATGCAGCATGCTAACTCCCAGTTATCTGGGAACAATATTCTTATTTTGTTGCCTCTACTCATGATATGTACAGCCTTTAAAACATTTTTTCAGTGGCTTACAAATATAGTAGATTGATTTATCAAGATATTCCTGCAACAGCTGTTGGATACTAATAGCTTTATGCTGCTAGTTAACATTTTAATGTTGGTTCAGGAAGAAGAGACTCTTAATCTTAAAAAGACAGAAAAATCACTAAAGCCTCAGAATAAAGTGACTTTTGCAACCACACATGGGAGAAGGGGCATGACTACACATGACAACAAAGGATCTACAAACAGTTCTGCTTTTCTGAATGCTGAAGCAAAGGTTTGAACAACTTATGGTTCTGGCTCTTATATGACCATCAACTTCCTTTTTTCCATTTATGAACTAAAATAAAACATGCCAAGAAAAATTAAAACCTCCCATTCCTATTTCTTATGCTATTCAGTGGACACAGAGCTCTAGGCAAGGAGCTGGCTACTTTTTACTGCAGCACCTCATTGCTTTGCTGAGAGCACTACAATTGATCCCACAATCCAGAAGAGATCACATCTTCAAGCTGTAATGAACATTAGTTGGTAACTGCTCAGGATGCTATCTGCCTGATGGCAATTAAAGTTCCTCTGTGCTGTCAGGCAGTGCAGAGCTCTCATTGTAGTGGTAAATTGGATGTGCAACACCCTGAGTTACACAGTTAGCATTACTTACAGCTAAGAACCAAGCCTGTTGTTTTGGAAGAGTGGATCTAAGTAACTCAGGCACTTTCCTTGCAAATCAGTAACCCAATAGTCAGAGGTAGTTCTGGTTTTGTTCTTGTGTTGTCTGCATTTACTCCAGTGTAGTTTCCCCAGAACGCACTCTTGTCCCCTCTTTTTTGGACTTTCTCTATGTAATCCTTTGCTTTGCAAGCTGAAGTTAATTGGAGTTGCCATGTAACATTTTTAGTTATGCCTGAAAGACCAAAATTCATTAGAAATGGAAGACAACACCAGAAAGAAGGGCAGCTTTCCTCTGTGTGTGTGTGTAAGCAAGGAGATCTGTTTCTAGCCCAGTTGATTAAAATGAATAAGTTTAAGAAGTTTCTGTTTGTGTAACACTGACTTTGATGTTTTCATGATACAGCCTCCAAAATCAACATTATATAGAAGAACAGTCTTACATCAAGAAAGAAGGAAGAGTGGGGAAGAGGTGCAGGAAAAAATAGAGTATCGTGATGGAAAGGTGAGATTCAATAGCGTGCAAAAATACTTGAAGAGATCACCAATAGGGCTGGAGGGCAGATGAGAATCACTGCTTCAAGTATTCAGAGACAATTGCATCTCCAATTAAGTATCCATTCCTTAAAGGAGAGCTGAGGTGGAAAGTCCACACCATAAATAGTAGGAAATATGTGTAGCTGATGGGCTGGAAATCAAGTAACCCAATTATTTTCTAATCTCCTATTTGCTCTATGACCAAGTCCTTTTTCTTTCATCTCCCTCCTTTCTGGGGGGAGGAATGATCTGCTTCCCATTGGAAATGAGGATGTGAGCTGTGCCAGCTGGACACCACTTGTGGGAGGAGGAGACTTTGGTTAGACACAGCTGGCTGCACCTGAAAGAGCACCAGCAGAGCACCCAGTTTGCTCTGGCAGATCCCCCAGTGTCTCCCCAGTTGCATCTTGAGATTCCTTCCAGCTGCCCCTGGCCATGAGACCCCCAGCTCAGCTGGGTTACCCCTTTTTATAGAGCCCCTTTCTTCCAGGAGGGGCTGAGGGGGCACTTCTTGGGGCTTCCCACTGTGTCACTCCACTCCTTGCCACCAAACTGGGGAACTCCTTCCTGAGTGGCCACGTCACCTTTGCTGCACAGCACCTCAGGAATGATCTGGAAAGGATGATTCTGTAAATGATGCAGACTTCTGCCCTGGAAGTTTGGTGCATTGCTGGGGGGAAAGGTTGTCTGCAAGGTGACCAAGTGAGCTGGTGTCACTTCTGACAGGCACTGTCACTGCTCAGCTGAGCTTGATCTGACCTCCATCCCTCCAGTTACACTGCTCCAAACAGACTTATGCTGTTAAAAACATTCCCTTGATAGTGACTGAGGTTAATCTATGCCCAGTTGTCAATTCTGGGTAAGGTTTTTGGCTAAATGAAGTTAAGACAGTGAATTCAGTTTGTGTCCAGCTCTGGGCTCCTCTTCTCACCCTACCCAGAGAGGCACTGATCAGTGATACCTTCCAGTGAGCATCAGGCCTTTTCCAATGTAACCTTTGCCCAGGGAATATTGGCTTGAGATGCCAGTTTCTTTATAGGTGAAGCTGAGATGGGCTCTGTGAAAACTTCTACCAACCACAATTTCCTCTCAGAACGAGAAAATATAATATCTGTTGCTTTGAGCCTCAACAGAGATTAACTGTGGGGGAAAAAAAAAAGTTCACTCAACATTTTTACCACAGGATTTTAGTCATAAAACTGAGTGGTGGGCTGGACTTTCTTGTGCAACTAGAGAGGAAGGTCAAAATGGGATTGATGCTTTTAGAAGGAGATATTAATGCTCATTTAAACTATGTGAACCCTCTTGTAGCAATACCTGTTGTCTTCAGGCATCTTTCCACTACTACTAGTAATTTTGGAACTAAGTAAATTCTAAAAAAACTAAAATCTTGCCCTCGGTAATGGTTACAATGCCTGTCTGGGGAAACACTGCATTTCTCTTCCCCCAAGCATATTTATTCTTTTTGGAGAGTCTGGTAAAATTGGACCCATATGGCAGAGCTACAGTGCACCTGCTGGTTGTGTTCTTTCTTGGACTTCAGCAAAGAAACTTTCTTATGGGAGCTGATATATGCTGAACAGAACCAGCTGCCACAGGGATTCCAGGAAAGTTGATTAACCAGAGGCTGTGCTAAGTGTCAAGTCTTCTGTGACCAAATGGAATGGCTTGCTGATGACATTATTGCCTCCTGTTGTTAAGAAATCTTCAGCAATTTTGCAGCTCTCTGCATGCAGCCACGTTCAATTCTGCAGGACTGAGTGTCCATGCAGGTTTATGTTCCTTGGAACCAAATACTTGTTAGCATATGTCAGCAGCCTCTGTTAATTATTCAAGTTTGTAGAATCCTAGAATAATCTGGGTGGGAAGGGACCTCTAATGGTCACCCCAGTCCAACCCCCTGCAATGAGCAGGGACACCCTCATCAGATCAGGGTGCTCAGAGCCTCCTCAAGTCTCACCTTGAACATCTCCAGGGATGAGGTTAAACATCTCCAGGGATGAGGCCTCAGCTGCCTCAACCAGTTCAGCTCCCACCCTGCAGAACCAGCTCTGCTGAGCAATTTCTGTGTGCAGAATGCAGCTTCTGAAACAGAAAGGCACAGTGTGCCTTGATAGCTGCCCTTGATGATCCTGAAGGTCTTTCCCAACCTAGGTGCTTCTGGGACTGATTTCTAGCTCCAGTTTAATTGGCAGGCAGTGCATCCATTTCTTTAAACTCCATTTACCTCTGATGCTCTGTGTCTGAAGGTAGAAGAAGTGCTGAGTGATGGGCGTCGAATCATCACTTTCTGCAACGGGACCACAAAAGAGATCAGTGCTGACAGCAGAGAGACTACAATCAGCTTCTTCAATGGAGATGTCAAGAAGATCATGCCAGATCACAGAGTGGTATGGGACACAGTTGGCTTTTTTTCTTGGAAGGAAAATGAAATTTAACAATTTAATAAGTGGTTTTCCAACAAGCTCCTGCCATTTATCTTGATCTGGGGGAGACTGAGTTGGGAGAGTTTTGGTTTAGCCACCCTGAGAGGTGACACTGCTTCATCTGCAAGGACAAAAGTGGACAAAACAGTCAAAGGAACAAATGGGTTCCTCTGGGCCAAGCAGATTAAAAGAGGCTGAAAGGTGGCACGGGGCAGGGGCAGTCCTGAAGTCCTTACCTGGAGTCAGGACTGGTTTTGGTGTGTTTGTAGGGTAGGGAGCACAGGATGTTCTTTCCTCTTGGCAGGATGCAAATATAAATAGTTCATGATGATGTGAGTTAGAGTGGAAATAAGTGAGGCCTTGGCAGCAGTGGGAGTATTTGAAATTAACAGTGCATGGATGAGAGCCAAAGCAAAAAGATGAAGATGATTTTCATGCATGCACTGTTGTCTGGCATGCTACAGAGATGAAAGCAGCAGCATCCACACACAGCCATGGGAGGGGATGAGTGAGGAAGGAACAGAAATGCAAACATTGGGTGGCAGGAACAGAAAATGACCTTGAAATGACTTTCTAAAGACAGCTCATTTTTAAGCACATTGTTATGGTTGAATCTCCTCATGCAAATATTGTGGACATGCTGCAAACACTTCACTCTCCTTCCAGATTTATTACTATGCAGATGCACAGACAACCCACACTGCTTTCCCAGATGGCCTGGAGGTGCTGCAGTTCCCTAATAATCAGATAGGTATGCAAGAGCTCATAAATGTGAACTACAGGTGCAGGAAGGTTTCAATTATGAAAATGTCACCTGAGTCCAGCAGATTGGGTTTTCTCTTGTCAATTTATGTTGGTTTTGCATTTGCCTTCCAGTATGTTCTATCACTTTACTGCTCAGTTTCCTCCTACAAAGCAAATAAGGGGTTGTAAATCTCTTCTAATTTTGATTATCTGATTACTTGATTCTTTATTTTCTTTAGCAGTACACTGGTTCTAATTTCCATCCTCCATACAATGTCAAAAAAAAAATAATTCTGATCTGTGTCAAGCAATAAGAAAGAATACTAGGCAAACTTTTAACATCTTTTTTTCCACAGAAAAGCATTACCCTGATGGCACACAAGAAATTGTGTTCCCAGATCACACAGTTAAACGCCTCTATCGTGATGGATTGAAGGAAACTTTTTTGCCAGATGGCACAGTAGTAAAAGAAGAAAAGTAAGTCTGGTGTAAATGACAGGAACCAGGCACTGGGCACAGGTACCATGACACTGACATGGAAAATTAGGGTTGGATTCTACATGGCTGGAAAATTTCCAGATGAAAGGAGAAATGATTTGTAAGGTTTTGCTAAAAAGAAGCACTGAAAATGATAAATGACAGATGACCATTTATCACTGGCACAGTGACTGTGAAATACTCCTCATTTAGTTCATGTCACTCATCCCTGGCCAGGGCTGCTGGAGGGTCACCAGCTGCCTGTGTTGACAATGTGGGTACTAACTGGGGATGAGGAATCCTGAGCTCTATTCCTAGATTTCTGGCTCCCTTCTGATCTTGGGCAAGGCATTGCTTGTATTAGCTCTCTATTCCTCCACACCAAATGAGGAAAAAATAACAAGAGAACTTTCTTCCACATGCCTCTTCCGTGCTCTAAAACAGATTTCCTGCTTGCAAAATGCCTTGAGGTCCCTGCATGAAGTCATGTAACACCCAGACCCCACCACCCATCAGGTCTGACACTGTACTGAGACCTCATTGTGAGGTCAGGTCTCTGATGCCATCCCGTGTCAATGCTGAGGTGAATTGTGACCAGAGAAAGTTGTCACCACAGCATCTCCCACTCTCCTGGTGTCACACCAGGCTGAGATGCCCTAAGAGCAGAGAGTGCCTTCTCACCACTCCATCCATTGCTCTTTTCTTTCAGGAATGGGGATAAGACAGTGATGTTCAGTGATGGCCAAAAGGAGGTTCACACTGCCCAGTTCAGGAGGAGGGAGTACCCTGATGGCACTGTGAAAACCCTGTACTGCAGGGGCAGAAAAGAAACCAAACACTCCACAGGACGTGTTCGGACCAAAGATGAGGAGGGCAATATCATCCTAGACAAGAAGTGATTCCTCCCCCTCAGAGCTCAAGGTGGTTTCCTGGCAGGTCAGACCTGTTAGGAAGTTTTAAGCCCTGGGAAAATGAATGGATGGATCCTTCTGGCTGAAATTGACCTTGTTTTGGAATAACCTTACCTGAATGAAATGTCTCTTGGATGCACCCCAAAGGAAATGCACTCACGGCCTCTTTCTATCTAACACCCAAATAAATGCCACTGCTCCTCACCAGTGTCTGTTTCATGATAATTATCACACTTTCCTTTTTCTGCTACTTAGTTACAAAGGTGAGTACAGCCACGGAGTCTGGCATAAGCACCTCAGACTTTCATGAGTTCCAGTTCCATGCTGCCTTACACTGACTAAAACAAACCCATGGGCTTTTTTTCCTCAGTTAACCATCAAATAAATGGGGAAATTATTAATGGTGTCAGTTTGGTTGGGTTCTTTGAAGCAGAAGATCCCTGCATGCATCAGACTTATAATAAACTAGTGCATTAAACCAAAACCTGAGCAGGAGTTCAGTGCACAGTGACACCTCTGGATGTCTCTTTCATTGTAATTTACTCATTAATTAAATGATTATAATCTCACAATTCCATCTTGAGCATCTGAAGACAAAGTTTAATGTTTATTCCATCCTGGTCATTGTTCTGGATGAAACAGCTTTTTCTTTTCACCCCAGCAGTCTCTCCACAGACCTCCTTTGTGTTGCTTTGTTTTAGAATTAACCTCTCCCCACCACTGTCTTTATTTTTCCAGAAGTCAAAAACTATTTCTGGTCAGTGGGTCTCTCCAGCTTCCAGGCTCTTTGTATCACACTCAATACCTATGGGGATTAATCATTTATCAGATGCTGCTTCCCCCATGCCTGCCTGTCCCTCATCTGTCTTGAATTTTTCCAGAGCACTGGAGCATCTCCCCTGTTGAGTTCAGCTCATTACCTGCCACTGCCTGAGCAGACCAGTGATCTGCTCATGCCCTTCAAATCCCTGTAGAAACACACCCACCCTCACACTGTGCTGCTTCAGCCTTTTCTCACACCTAAGTGCAAAATAATTTTAAGATTATGGAATTTCTTCTCCTCAGTTTCTTGTGGGTCAGGCTGTTGACAAATCACAACTCAAATTACAGAGCAGCTTTGGAAGAAACAGAGTGGAGACAGCAAGAAGTGGTGCTCCTGCTTCTCATTCAGCTGCTGCAGGTTATGGACTGAAGTAGGATGCCCTGAATATCCATGCAGCTTGATCTCAGCTGGTGTGGCAACAAAACTGAATTGCTTTTCCTTTATTTCCTACATAACAAAGAAACAACTTGTAGACCTGTGCCTTTCACTGTTAAGGTACTGAACAAATTTTATGTTTTGTAAAAGGAAACCCTAATTAAAAGAGCTCCAAGAGATCTATCTTTGCACTAAGAATTTCAGTTCCTTACACTGACTAAAACAAATCCATCTTGCTTTTTATTTCTCAATTAAGCATCATGAGTGAATGTGATTAATGTTTTCAGTTTGGATGGGAAACTAATGATGATGTGATACCCATGTTTTGTAAAGGACCACTGCTTTGATTCCCAGGTATTCCTTTTAATACAGGGTCCCTTTCTCCAGTTCATTGCCATTCTCTTTACAATGCAAAATCAGTATCTGGGAAGCTCACTGGGTTTTTCAAAATTATCAGAGCTTTGTGTCACTCATATTACCTGCACCTTTGTGAACTGAGTGCATGTCCAGTGCTTCCCAGTGTAAAAGGACCTGTTTTTCAAGTCACAAAGCTCCCTTAGGAAAGAAGCAAAGATCTTTGTGAAAAATAACAAACCCTGGTATTTCTAAGGATGTTTTGAGAAATGCAGTTCTCCATTTTTATTCTGGTATTACTTTAAAAAATTAGTGCTTTCTTTAAAAAATAATCTCTCATGGCAATTGCTAAATTACAGTTTTTAAATTGTGTATTGTTTGAGCTCTAACACAACTTCAGTGTACATCCACCTCCTCTTCAAGCTGAAGTTGTCATGTATGACACTTCTACAGAACCTAACACGAAGTTGCAGAGCCCACCCTTTTCTTTGTCTTCTGCTTTTTTGATGGTAACTGTTTTCTCAATGATTTGTTTATTTCCTTTATGATGCTCTTTACATCTGTTCCATCCCTGGAAGCTTGAAGTGCAGCTTCATTGAAAGGGAAAATAAGGACAAAATCTCCTACTCGGGGGATCGGCCTCTGGTCTTTATCAGAAAGGAAATAGGGGTGTGGAGTTAACTTGTAGTTGCTGCAGTCAGGTGTAGGTAACCTGAATTGGGCAGACTTGTGTGGAGGCTGCCCAGCTACTGGGAGCTGCTTCTTTTTAGCTCCAGCCCTTGCCTGGGAGGCTGTTCTTGGCATGTTCATCCTCTCCCGCAGCTGGGAAGTCAGGGTCTTTTTTGGCTGGGGGCTGGCGTTTTTCTTGGTCCCAGCAGCCCCCTTACACCCCGACCCTTTTGAAGCCTGCGGGGCAGGTTGTAGAGAAGGAACAGAAATCCATTTAACCAGTTTTTGGCAGGTGGGCAAGCCTGGAGCCTCCCTGGTGAGCCAGCTCTCCCGCCTCCCACCAACCTTTATCCCGGCCGCTTGGTTCCACCTGTAAGCATCACTCTGTTTGTAGTTCAGCAGCTCAACAACATCGTGGAGCAGTTTCCTTTTGACTGTGTCATCAGTGGAACAGTCCAGACGCAAGGCCGGGTTGTAGTTGACTTCCAAAAGCCACGGCTTGAACTTGTCATCGATGAGGATGTCGAAGCCGAAGAGCTCAAAGCAGTTGGGAGCCTCTGGCAAGGGGGTTACAGCCAGCAGGGTGAGGATCACAATGTGATGGATCTTCTGCCAGAGGAGCCTGTCATCCACCCCAAAGATTCGGAGGTAGGAACGGAATTTGCTGAAGGTCCATTTGCAGCCACAGCCAATCCCTTCTTTGTATTTCTTATAGGAAAGGCCGTGCCTGTTGATGCTGGTGTTGGTGAGGTGGGCGTAGACGTTGTCCAGGGAATCCAGGTCAAACTTCTCGGTGGCAAACCTCACCAGTCCTTCCTCATACATGTAAATGGTGAGGGGGCAAAAGCTGGTGACACACACATAGAGACGCAGGTCCAGTTTGTAGCCTGAGATGAGCAAGGGGTTGCTGATGTACTTCTGCACAATGACTGAGCAGTCGTATTTCAAGTCTTTAATGTCCTGGAAAATGAGTATGCCCCTCCCACGGGAGAGATCCACAGGCTTGCAAATCCAGAAGCCAGGCCTTCTGCCTACTGACTGCCTCTCCTTGCTGTATTCTGCTAGGAATTTGACGTAGTCGTTGGGCATGATGAATGCCACAGGGCTGAATTCATAGAGAGATGATCCATATGCTCCTTTCATACGTTTCAGATGCCTTGCCAAATAGTCCTTCCTGGTGATCCGGACAGCTTCTGGGTAATGGTTGAGTCTCTGCCATGGTTTCACACTGTGGTGGTCTGCCAGCTGGAAGGGCGAGTTCCTCCAGTACAGGTTCCAGTCTGCCTCATCTTGCTCCTTTTTATCAAACTCAGTCCAGCCCCGTTCCAGTAAAACCTCACGGACAATCGCAGGGGCGTTTTCATGGAGACGGAACACCAAAGGCCTCAAGATATTCCTTGGTTCACAGTCCTCTGCCATCATTTCCATCTTAGTAGCTGAAAGAAAACACAATCAATAGTTGTCTCAAGGCTCTTGTAATCCTTGGATACTTAAAATGTTCTTTCTGTTTTGTTTTTTTTTTCTTGTAACTGCCTTCAGCCTAATGGCTGTAACTTTGTTTATAGGGAACAGGAGGGAAACATAAGTGCAGACACGATGGAAGAGGATTTACATAAAATCCAACAAAGGGGAAAGCAGTCTTGCTGTGTTTCTTGCAGTCAGTACTTCTCTTCAGACCCCAGGAAGTTGGGGGTTTGCTGCTGAGCTTGCACAACCTAACCTGGTGAAGTGTTTGTTATCTTTGCCTCCACTTCCTTCCCCAAAAGTTCTCTTTCCTGTCTGCTTATTAAACAGCACTCTCACATGACAAAACAAAAATATATGTATATATATACATATATATATAAAACTAAGCAAGTCTTATCGTAGCTGGTTCAAATCCCTGGGCAAGGATTAATAAATGAATGAAGAAAAAAAAATGATGTAATTGATGTCATCTCCACTAGGTAACCCTAACTTAAGCTTTTAGTGTCTGAACAATTGAGCCTGTTTTGGTGGTTTGTTCATGTCAGCTGTACTAATGTAACAACTTCAACACACCTGGAACAACTTTCATATCCCTGGCATTCAGGCAGCAGTTTACAGGAAATTGGCTCATCAAGCCTAAATTTGAAAAGTGTCGAACTCCCTGATAATTATAAGAAAACTATAATGAAAATAAAACTTTTTAAATAACAAAGAACACCCACCTAAAGCTGCATCACACAAGCAGAAGCTCTTCAATGCAATATGACAGAGTGCTCTAGGATTAGATTGGTCTAAGTGAGCAGGAATTTCACTCTGCACAAACATGTGCCCAGGTGAATGCCCATCTCTTCCTTAGCCTGCATTCCCTGAGGTTCAGCCCCTTCCTTAGGAACCTGGGAGCCCACTTGCATGGCTGCAGACATCCTTCCACCCTGCAAAAAAAATAAATGCTCCAGCTGTCTCAGACCATGCTGACCCACCTGCTGCTGAGACCTTCGTGCTGAGGAGAGCAGGGTGTTACCTCCTGGGATCTTGTCAAAATTCGAAATCCTAACAAAACAGACAAAACCAAAAGAAAGTCCAAAAGAGGGTTTTTAAAATAATAATAATAATAATAATAATAATAATAATAAAATCTGTCATCTTTCCCCATGATCTGAGTGCCCTATAGTGGCATTTATAAACTGGTCTGTCTTTATCTTGGGGATGCTCAACACCACCTTCCCGCTTCCCGCGCATCCCACCTCAGGCCCGGCGGGGTTCCCGCTCTCCCTCCGGTTACCTCAGCCCGTCCCGGGCACTGTCCCGCTCTCCCTCCCGTTACCTCAGCCCGTTCCGGCCCAGCTCCAGGCACTGCCCGGCTCTCCTCCCTCCCGTTACCTCAGCCCGTTCCGGCCCAGCCCCGGGCACTGCCCCGCTCTCCCCCCGGAGGCTCGGAGGAGGAGCCCGGGGCCGTTGCTTGGCGACGGGGAAGGGCAGGGCGGGCCCCGGGTCCCTCCCTCAGCCCCGGGGGTGGCCGGAGCGCTGGCTCAGAGCTCCCCGGTGAGGGGAGGAGATGGTGGTTGGTGGTAATCGCTATGGGAGCACCTGCAGGAGGGGGAAAAGCTGTCGGCTCCCTCCTTGCCCTGGCTCACGGTAGCCCTGAGACCCCCAGAGGCCTCCTGGAGGCAGCCAACCCCCCACAGGGTGAGGGTGTCCTGGGGGTCGAGCCTTCCATGTTTCCCAGCTCCTGTGTGAGCCCCTCCAGCTGCTCGGACCTTTGGCTGATGAGGTTATGTGCCAGGTGAAAGCAATTCCTTAATGAACGCCCTTTAATTTGACTGTCTGAGGTGGTGGGTGGGTGCTCAGGGGTTTTCCAGCACATCACGTCCTCAGCAGAGGTCTGCCCTGGGTCTCTGAAGGTTCTGGAAGAAATGGGTCAGCATCCTTTTGCCTCTCCTCTTCTCTGGCAGAGGTGGCCCTTCAGGTGTGATGGAATGACACACTTCCAAGAATTGGAAAGGACCTCTAGAGATCACCCAGCCCAAGCTCTCCCACTGGAGCACCCGGAGCACATCGCAGAGGACTGCATCCAGGTGGGGTTGGAGCATCTCCAGAGAAGGGGACATGACCTGCACATGGCGGTCTGACTGTCTTCCTGGACCTCTGGAGAACCACAACTTGAAACGAGGGCACCAGGGAACACAGGGCATCCATGAGACCCCCAGGTTCATTACCCGTGGCCAGGTTTAGAGTTTGTGATGGTTTCAGGCAGAGGACTGGGAAGGGATTCGTCTGGCTATGACTTCAGACTGCAAAACCAGTGTCCATTGAGATGGCTCTCCTCAGCCTCCATGTTGAAGTGTGAGACTTCCCAAAGAAACAGAGACTTTTCATAGAATTATGAAAATCATAGAATCATCCTGCTTGGAAAGGACCTCTGGGATCACCAAGTCCAACCCTTGATCCACTCCCCCCGTGGTTCCCAGCCCATGGCACTCAGTGCCACATTCAGACTCTTCTTAAAAACCTCCAGGGATGGAGAATCCACCCCCTCCCTGAGCAGCCACTCCAATGCCTTTTCAAAAGAAGCTTTTGATGTGAAAAGCCATGAAGCCACACAGGTAAAATCTGGAGGGGAGTCCAGGGGCTTGGGGGCAAGAAATGTTAGAGAGTACAGTTGCATGCAAGGTACTGTTATTTAAAAGCCATAACAATTTGGGGATTTTTTTTTTTCCCATATAAATTGTTTTACTCATTTCCATCGTGCTGTCACACCATATGGTGCCTCATCCTCCTTTTATGGTTGATAATTGAGAAAAATTAGTTCCAAATGTTAGCTCCATGGCATGCAGCAACTTAACTAGGTATGAAGTTTTATTTCCAGGGGAAGTACTAATCTTGGAGATGAGCAGCATTTGTCTTCAATTTCTTTCATGGGATCTGAGCGTGGTGTCATTACCAGTAATGATCATGGTGTCTGTTCAGTGCTTCCTCATCAAGATGTAGGGACACTGCCCTGTTGTTGCACTCTGGCACTTCTCCTTGCAGTAAAGCCCCCAAAATCCCAATCTGGAAACAATGTTGTGTGTATAAAACCAAACAGAAGTTGAATTGAGGTGAGGGAAATCCTGATATGAGCCACTGCTTGGAAAATATACTGAACAACAATTGGAAAATATTGAAAAAAATTGGGAAAAAAAAACTGGGACAAAAAAAAAAGAATTGGAAACAAGAAAACCCAAAGGGAAAGGAGAGAAGGATGACATGGGTGGAAACACAGTGGTCTGCTGACCTAAAACAGGTTGGTGGGCTCAGGAGTTGGCAGGTTTTGTGGTGTTCTGATACCAACTGTAAATGTAGAGTTTATAGCAAGTGTGAAAGAATGCAGGAGAAGAACAATCTAAGTCTTTACAAACAGGGGCTCCATGAAATGATGTGTGTTGTCTGCAGTCAGCTGAGCAACCCCAGTGTCATCTTCTGGTGCTGCTTGTGGGCTTTTCAGGTGTGGTGGTAAAGCTGTGGTACTCAGTCTGATCCACTGATAAAAAAACGTGAGGACTTCAAGTGTCTTGCTGACGTTTATTAAGAATTTAAGAAAAAAGGAGAGAAAACATTTAGTTCTTCACCTGTGTGGAAGGGTGAAGCCAGATGAAGTCAAAAGAGATTTTCCTCCCGAGACGTGTATTATGCTGGCCTTAAACCTGTGCCTTTAGGCTCTTTTTCCTTCATCTTTCTCCCCTTCTTGGCTCACATGTGTGTATCCTGGGTGAGGGGTCCCACATTTTCCTTCTCAGCAGCAGCAGCAGGTGCCCTGGGGGAGCTCCTCTCTTCGAGGTGCTCAACCGCGCCATACGTCACCACCGAGAGTGTGAGGACAGCCAGCAGAATGTAGAGTTTGGTGTGGACCTGCAGCCTGGTGCTGTAACCAAAGGCAATGACAAATCCCAGGGACTCCCAGAGACGGTAGTTGGCAAAGGCAGCCTCCTTGTGCTTCTCAAACAAAATGCCATAGAGTCCTAGAAGGAAGGAGAGGCACTGGTAGTGAAGGTGAAGTCTCAGCCCATGTGTTTTCTGCAAATAAATAGGTTTCCTCCACTAGTGTCAGAGAAAGGAAAAAATCTTAAAAAGATTTTTGCACTCCTGGACTGCTGGGAATCATTTGGGTCCAGCTTTGTAAATTTTCCAGGCTGAGTCTTATCCTTTCTAAGGATAAAAAAGATAGTAATCCAGACTGATTCCTATCCTCAGCCCCAACAGAACTTTATTTTACTGCAGTCTACCCAAGAACTCTGTGCTCTACAACTGTTCTGCCCCAAGTGCACTTATTGCCCAAGTAATAATAGCATCTCTGCCCAGGTTAGAGAAGAGAGGGCACCACAGAGTATGAAATGAAGCAGCTTTCCCTGGAATAAGTGAGGAGTGTCCACACATACACAAAGATGTCAGGAACCCTGCAGAGGATGAAGTGACTCACCTACTGTGAGCCTGTAGGTCCTCTAGGGGGAACTCCAGTATTAACTATCCACAGCAGATCAGAGTGGGTATTTACCATTACCAAAAAGCCCTAAATTTGAGCACAAAGCCACTGGGTTTGTACAGTGGTTAAGCTGCTGAGGCCCCAGCAGCAGTCACTGCCAGAGGAAGGACCACACACCACGGGCTCCAGGGCTGCTTCAGAGCTTTTATCTCACCTCATAACCTTTGGAGCTGGGAATTTCTCATGTGATGCTTGTTGGGATAAGACTGATGAAGGGGGGAAGAGATTTAGTCCTAAATGGGTCTGTCAAACTGGAGATCCTGCTCATTCTGGATTAATGTCACTGCACCTCTCTGTCGAGGTTTCATGGCATCACTTGATGCTCCAGTGTGACAATGTGACAAAGCAAACTGTATAATTTTATAACTGGGAGCAATGGAACAGCTGAAGGAAGTACAGGTAGAAAAATAAATGGTGCAAGCATAAGGACCATTTTTTTCTCAGCTAAAAAAAAAAATATGGTGAAATTTTCACAAGTATCCTGCAGGAATCTGGGAATGGAGATGATCTGTTACAGTGCTGTGATGAAGGTCAGCACATCTCACACCAAGTTAAGCACAAAACTTTGCCCATCCTCTGTGTCCCCTCTGGGATTTGAGAACTGCAGCCACTTCCCAGCCTTGTTCTCTGCCACTTGGATCCTCTGTACTTAGCCCTTTGCCTAATGAGGGCACCAGGTGCCTCTTCATCAGGTATGCAGGGACCTTTCTGAGATGCCTTTCTCAAAAGACAACTCAAATTGCATATAATGCCTGAAAAGAATGGAGCCAGTGGCAGGAGAAGGGTGAGTGGCACAGCCTGAAGCACAGGAGGGTCCCTCTGAACATCAGGGAACAACCTTTCCTGTAGGAATGAGCACTGGCACAGGTTGTCCAGGGAGGGTGTGGAGTCTCAAAAGCTGCTGGGACATGGTCCTTGGTTCTGGGCTCTGAGTGGCCCTGCTTGAGCAGGGGGGATGGACTGGGTGACTTCCAGAGGTCCCTTCCAACCTCAACCCTCCTGGGATTCCAAAAGAAGCTAAGGGTCTGAGAGGAAGAGGATGAAGGGCAGGTCCTTTATCCGGGGACATTAAGATATGGCTCTCAGGAGTGCTGAGGAACAGTCTGGGGCTGAAGAAGCAGGAAATGAATCATAGAATGACAAAATGGTTTGGGTTGGAAGGGACTTTCAAGATCATTAAAATCCCAACCCCCTGCATGGGCAGGGACACCTCCCCCCAGCCCAGGCTGCACAATGGATGAACAGCTTCCCAGCAAATCCTCCTGGTCATGGCCCTTCACACACCTGAGGAATGAGAGCACTGAGTTAAAACTCTACCAAAGGCTGGGGGTTGGGATGAGAGAAGGTGAAGGGTGTCTCTTGGCTTGATTTTTTCTCTAAGAGGCATGGGCTGGAGGAGCCTGTCTGGTCACTCCCTTGTGTCTAGAGGAGGACTCTGCAAAGGAGAACACTGTGAGTGCCAGGCAGAGGACTGTGGTGTTTGCCCTTTGACTCTCCAGGAGGAGGAGGATTATTTATCTATCTAGTGAGATCAGCTCAGCTACTGAAGTGATCAGGAGGAGGGAGGCCAAGACACATCACCTGAGACACATCACCTGCCTAGTTCTGTCCCAGGCATCTCCCTGTGGCATCTGCCAAATGGGAATTTGAGAGCAAAACAGTGTTCATGAAACAAGAGGCAAAGTAAGGGAGCAGATGGGAGAACACCCAAGTGTCTCACTGACAGGCTGTGCCAAAGAGTGTGACTGACAGTGACCAGCAGACTGAGCTTCAAAGTGGTCACAGACTTTCTTGCCCTCTCCAGCACTTCAGAATCTTGTCTTTAGAAGAGAACTTGTCTTTAGAAGGGTTGGGTAAGTTAAAATAATCCCTCCTGGATGTGGGTTGGCATCAGCTCATTTTCTGAACTGTCAGTACAGAGGAATTGCACTGGATCAGGAGCAGGAGAACATAAAACATTGCAAAAGCAACTGTAATGCATCAGGTGAGGAGTCCAACAGTCTGTGTCCTGTGCAGACCATTAGGTTAAGGATGTAAGGAATGAGGGAAGTGTACAGGGATCTCTCCCCAACACCCTCCTGGCTCTGGTCATCAAAGGTGCAGAGATTTGGAGATTGCCTCTGCACCACCAGGCTCTGATAGCCCCTAAGAACATTCTCCCTTGAAGTGATGTAATTCTAGCCTAAAAAACATTTACATTTTGGGCAATGAATTCCATAGTTAGATAAAGCATTGTGTGATTTTTTTTTTTTTTAATTTCTATTAAGTCTGCTGCAAGATAACTTTATTTGGTGCCACGAGTTCTGTTATTAAAAGAAGCAGCAAATTGCTAATCAGGTTCTCTGTGCTGTTCATGGTCTTATTGATTGCTTTCCTTACTCACCACTTTTCCAGGCTAAAGTTGCAGTTTGTTCATCTCCCTTCAAGAGGAAGTCTCTCATGGCTCTGCTCCTTCTTATTGCCTTCTTATGCTTTACCACACTGAATTATGGGTTTTGAAATGGAGTAAATCAGAACTCATGGATTTACTTGGCTGCATAATGTTGCTCTCTGTGGTTTTCTCCTTCACTTTTTTTCCTAACTCCTAAAAAATAGTTTCTTCTTTTGTTTGTGAGTTTTGAGTTGATTTTTGCCATGAGTGCTCTCCTTTATTGCAAAAGACAGACTAAGTATATAATTTTTCTAGGCTTTCTCATTTTCTTTGAAATGCTTTTGAAATACTCCAGCATATTTGGTCTGAATATCCATTACCACCTTCTGCAGTGTTCTTCTCTTTTCATCTTTGAAAAAACTGTTTAATGAGTATTTTGCTTTCTTATTCCCAACTTGTTCTACTTTCCAGTGAGCCAACATATTTCTTTTACATGCTATCTTAAAGCCATTAGAATTTTTATGTTCATGTTGCTTTATAAGTACAAATATGCACATTTTTACAACTCAGGATAATTAATTTAACTCTCACCAGGACTTACCATTGGTCTGTGTCTGCCAAACAGCATCAGATAGGCCCCAAAGAGCAGGGAATGCAAAAAACACAGCAAGCTGCTTGGGCTGAGGTTTCCAGAGCAGCAGTGCTGTTATGCAGGCAGCATTTGTAATGGTGGCTGTTGGTTTAGAAAGAGAGAACAGAAATAAAAAACTCCTTTACCAACAGGACAGAGAGGGCTTGATAACACTTGCAAATTCTTCCCCCAAGCAGAGCACAAGGCAGTCTTTACAATCTTTCTGGTTCCCTGAGGTTTGTGCTGACTGGGCTGATAGTACATCCAGTACAGGACAAAGGAGACTTGTGGCAGGCTCCAGTCAGTAATGCTGAGCAGGGACCTGAGCTGAGATCCTTGGTGCTGATACTCAGCCCACTGAGTAGGAGAAGGGGCTGCTGAAAGATTGGCAGTCATCACGTCAGGCATGTGGGAAGGGGGGAAAAGGAACCCCCTGCTCCCCTTTCCTACTCCTGAGACATCAGTTTCCTTCCAGGGGCCAAGGAGACAGTGAAGAACATCCAGAGGGGCTGCAGAATCACTGAATGTGCTGAGGATCATAGAGTCCAACTCCTGTGCCAGTGGATCCACATCTTTTCTTTCTTTTTAAAGGAAGAGTGTACATGAGTCACTGACATTTCCCTCCACACAAACACCTTTACATGCTGAGTACACAGACTTCAGCAGAACTGAGAGGCTCCGAAGTCTTGAATTGCTAACACTATAGAGGGTTTTTTATTATTATTACTATTATTATCTGGCATTTTTTTAAATCTAAACTGAGTTTCATAGAGTGAGCCATATACTTAGGACAGACGTACAGAAGGATCTCTGAACTAGTGACTGTAGCATAAAGGAACCTAAATTTCCTCTTCCTTGCCCAGGTTTAAAATTTCCTGTGGAACATCCAGGTGGCTCAGGCAGTGAAGTTTCTACCAATACAGGTTGCTGTGGTGTGGAAGTAAGGTATCAAAATGAAATGACAAAAAAAGATTTCTTGGTATTTTTCTCCCTCCGTTCCTTTGTTATTTATTGGAACAGTGGAGAGGGAGAGGCTCTTAAATATCCAAAACTCTTCTCATGCCAACCTGGAAATTACTGACCCATGCAGAGGACCTCAAGTCATTCTAGACTGACACACTGGCACGACTCTTGCTTTAATTTTCTCCCTATAGAGCAAGCAGTGAAAAGAACATCAGGCCAACACTTAAAAATTATTAATTCTGAAATTCCTAGGCTGGCTGCTTAAGTTCCAAGTTCAAACTCACAAGGTTCACAGTTGCTTTCACTCCATGAAGGTGAGGAGGTTTCTCCCCAGTGGAGAAATCCTTCTCCAGCATCCTTTTGGCCTCAGCATTTGAGCTGTAAGATCATCTCTCACTGGTGGCACTTGTGGAGTTGGCAGTGCCCCCAAAAGCAGGGGAGAGCTACACCACCAGCAAAGTGGTGTCAGGCACTGACCTCAGGACATGGTGCTCTCTGCTGCCTCTCCAATGAGCTCTGAATGAATGAATGAATGAATGAATGAATGAATGCAGTTTGCCTCCAGATTGACTTTGGTTTTAATTGAGAGCTGAGAGGGAGCTCTCCCTGTGTAGTGCAGGCAAAAGAGGGAGCACTGGAGCTGCTCCATTCCAGGAGGGGATCAGTCCTTCCAGGGACCTTTACATACCTAAAGCAAAGAGAAGTTTTCTACCCGTGAACTGAGAGATCTTCCCAAAGAGCAGGGAGCAGAGGGAGTTGACAGCTGAAAAGCAGATCATCACATAACCCACGTAGTGTATCCCCAGGGCACAGGTCACATATGCCTGGAAGAGAAGAGGCAGTGGTTGACACCTTTTCTTCAGTGCAAATATGCAGCCAAGGTTCAAGGGTCTCAGCCTGAGTACTTGGTAAAGACCCAGCATGGGTGAGATCAAAGGAGCACAGAATTTGCTGACAAGTCCCTGGCACACTGACAGAGTTGGCCTTCCAGCTGCAGCACTCCTGCCCCAGTTCCCAGTCAGACTGATGCCATGCAAACAGAGCAGGAGCAAGCAGGAGGAAAAACTGGGCAAATAAAAGCCCTGGAAGTGGCATTAAGAATTTTGTGCCCTTCCCTTTATAGCCCCAGAGATGAAAATTGCCTCTTGCCACTGCATTCAGTCCAGAGCAGCTCCCAGGAGATGGAGAGGACCTCAGGTGCAGGCAATGGAGATGGCCATGGAGTGGGTGCCCCTTTCAGTCCATTCCAGCACAGCAGCAAGTGCTTATGTGCACCTTTTGAAAGCTTAAGTGTTAAATAAACAGCTCAGGAAGCTTCCCCCCTTTCTTTGGAGGCTTTTCCAGTGATTCCCTGGAGAGCTGATGCTGTGGGTCTAGGTTTGCAGAGGAACTGGAGGAGCAGAGGTGGTTTTGAGCATTTTAGTCCATCAGAGCCTGGAGCTGTTGCACCAGTGACTCACTGTAAAGGTTCTCAAAATAAAATATGTGGCAAGTGTGCTGACTTGCATTTCTAGAAACTCTCAGGAAACCAGAAAGAAGGAAGATGTAAAAGCTCTGCAGACCTCTGGCTCTCCTCCCAGTTTGTTATTTACAACAAGCTGAAGAGTTTGAACCTGTACCTCTGGCCTCCACTGGTGAGTTAAGCTCTCCACAATGTTCTTTTTAAGGCTGTTCCAAGGGACATATTTACTGCTGGCCTCTCCTTTTTAAAGATGTCACTCAGAGTTCATTGGAGCAGAAGTAAGCAGTGATTTAGCAAACCACAAATCACCACTGAAAACATCTTCATTTCACAGTTAAGCACAGATCAGATGCAAGAGTGAGACAAAAAGGCACAGAAACTCAGGCAGAAATACATTTTCATGGTCATCCACACCTTTGTGTAATCACCAGAAAGAAATCCCTGCTCAAACCCACTGTACATGGTCAGAGGGATTAGCAGACACTGTCTTTTGTCTTTAAGCTGCTGGAAAGTTGCTAGGAACGTAGACCAAAAGGATGGTGTCTCTAGTGTCTCTTTTTCAGCCTCTGCTTGGTCAGATTTGATCTGGTCCAGAAATACAACAATCAGCAACACAGCTAGCACACCACTAGCTGCAAAAACAAAACAAGAAGTTCATGAAAAAAAAAGAAAAAAAAAACAAAAAAAAAAAAGAGGAATGCTGGAGGAAGGCTGGGAAGTGGCTTGCTGCTCTTGTTCTGACTCCACACTTAGCTCTCTGTGGGATGTTTTTGGCAGGTGCCTCTGATTCCACTGCAGTGGAAAGGCCATTTCTGTGTCACAGAGGAGGTCTGACCTGTGGTCACATCTCCTGCAGACAGATGTGCACCTCACAGATCCCCACAGCTGGGCCCTGCCTGGCCTGTTGGGACAGCTGCAGAGAGTGAGGGCTCAGCCTGCAGGGCAAGCCAGGGGGCATGGGGATGGGGAGCTGGGGAGAAACAGCTCCCTGGGGAGCTATCAAAAGACTTTAAATCAACAGGAGAGAGGAGTATTCACTTCCAGTGCCAAGGTTTTCATGGCTTGGGGGGTTTCATGATCTTTCAAATACATGGGAATGAAAATAAAGGGCCAGGAGCAGAAGTGCTGCCTTGGATCCCTGTCTGTGTTGTGCTTTTCTTTTTGTTTAGCTTGGAGCCATGCTCTGAGCATGGAATATGTGTTGGTTTAAAGATGAGCAACTCTGGGTGACTTGAAAAAGATGGAAGTTACAGCTTTGAACCTTGAATTTCCTAGCAGAAGCAGCACATGAAAGAATAGAGGGGTAGTTAATCAGAGGATGAACGAATGTATCAGGCTAGGGTTGTTGCTTGTGGATTCAATCAGTACCCTTTATTTTTCCTGTTATCAAGAAGGTAACTTTGGCTCACGGTATACATGAAGCAAGCCCCAGATTCACAGCTGATTGCTTCAGTAGAGGCAAGGCATGATTATCTGTCCTCTCTGACTTTGGCTCATCAGAAATCCACCCATGGCCCAAGTGGAGTTCAGAGTAAACCAGGCACCTCCCTCCATCCCCACTGTGTCCTGTGCACCTCTGCTACTGGCCATGCTCTTTGCTCTGACCTTTCCATGTGCACATAAGCAGGTTTACAATTAAACGCCACCTTTTAAAAATGATTATTCCTTATTGTTTCTCATCCATGTCTCCTAAAATGAAATTGTATCCTCCAGTGCCCTGTTTCTCTGGAAACCCTCCCTGATGTAAGTCACTGTTGGCTCTGCCAGGGTGTTCATTAGTGCCTGGGGGCTGATTGCAGGGCTTCTGTGGGTGAGAGCAGGACATCCACATTTTCAGGACAAATATTCTAACAGATATGTCAGAGCAAATATAGGAGATAAGTAACCACAGGGCTTCACAGTGGGTGGTATGAACAGGAACAGAAACATCCACAGTCCTTGAGAAAACTAAACAACACGAGTTACCCATTATTGTCTCCACCCAAGCTGGGCAAAATATGTATTCAGCAACCAAATAGAGGAGACATTTTAAAAATGACTGTGAATGAAATATTTAGCTATTTGATTTCCCTTGAGGTAGCCAAAGACTTATCTTTTATTGAGAGCTTAAACGAAAAATGAAACCCTCCAGATGCAGGGTCAGTAGACAGAAGGGTTGCATTCATTTTGCATGAGCAAAGCCTGAGGGAGTGCTGTATATGTAAGTAATCAAATTTAAATTTAAACTTGGGAGCCAAACCTGCCTGTAGCAGAAAGGCATCAGCTCCAGCACACTCTGGAAGGGAAAGGGGGGATCTGCTTTGCATTTTCTCACCAGTTCAAGAGTGGAGCTGGGGAAAGGGGGAGGATTTGCTGCCCTGCACTTGTCTGGCTCTGACCAGATCACAGCTCTGAGTGTGTGACAGTTCCCTGTGTCTGTCTCAGCACAAACCTGTTTGCAGAGACTGCAAGGCTCTTTCAACAGAGCCAAGGTGACATGTTGCCTTGCCAGATACATCCTCTTTATCCAGGGAAGAAATTGTTTTGAGCTGGATACTTTTTGAACTTTCCTCACTGGATGAATCTTTGCATATCTATTTTTATCTTTCTAATTTTCAAGGGCATCAGCCTTTGGGCATTCCGTGTCTTTGATTCCTTCCTAGCCTTATGCAAGGAAGGTTTGCACTGAACAGGAGACATGCCAACTCTCCTGGTGCCTCTTTTTATCTTCTCCTTTCATGCTAAGATTTTGTGATTCAAGCATCAGGGCTGAGAACTGACTGAAGTTGTAAAATCTCAGCAGGGATCCAAGAACCTCACCCCAAATGATCACAAGTCCTGACAGCCGTGGTTCAGGCCCACCTCTAATTACAGAGATGTTCACATGCTGAAGCTGCTTTGGGCATGGTAGGACACCAGCCAGCTCTGATTGGCATCCCCAGATGAGTTCAGGTATCACCAGCTGAGCTGCTCTCAGCATCTTGGACCCTTGCATGCATAAATCTGGCCAGTGCCACCAGGAACCAGCTGACTACTGCTGATCCTGAAGAGCATGAGTTTAAAACTCTCTGACACATAACTGGATAAACTGCTGAAATCCTCTCATTGCCAAGTGAGTTTCCTTCTGGGTCTGCTCTGTAGAGCAGCACCAACTCTGGGTGAAACACTGGGGTCACCACTTCAGCTTTATTCCCGGTGTAAAGAGTGTCTTGCTTCTTCAGACCCAAATGCCACAGCACTGGCACAAAGCAGCTCTTCAGGAAGGAGCTGTTTACACCTCTCACATCTCTTATTTCCTTTTAGCAAATTGGATTGAAGGAGGAAGTTGGAAACTTCATCTGCAAATGCATGGAAGGTTTCCTAAGCAGTAGGTTTCCCATCAGGGATATTCATTACAGGAGATGGGGCTTACTTACCCGTGTAGATCCCTAGCAGAGTGTAGATTAAAGAGCTGGAGGGTTCTGCTGACCCAGTAGCATTACTGGTACCAGTTGTGCAGTCGTATGCTCCGCAGCATTCCAGGTTTTCTTCTGATATTTCCACTAATTCAGTAAGAACCAAAGGAAAGGCAGGACAGGGAAGAGATCAGATTAATGCACACTCTATGTAAGGAGAGAAGATGAGAATCCAGTTCTTGGTGATTGGTCCTGGTTTCAAATCCTTCCTGATCAGAGATGTTTAACCTCAGCATCCCAGTTCAGCACGCAAAGATTTGGCTTAACAGAACCAGTTGCAAGAGACAGAAAACTGAACTGATGGTTACATGGAGACATGGACTAAAGCCAGAGGCTGCAATCTGATTCCAGGCTCCATTTGCAGTGTTGAAAGTTCCAGTGTGTGTTGGTGCCTCTTAATCATAACAGCCAGCAGAGAGGTTCCTCAGTTCACACCACCACTCAACTGCTGGACCTCACTTCTTACAGCCAGGGCACATTATCCCTCTCCAGGTCATTTCTGCAGATGCTATAGGAATGGAAACCACCTCGAGACATCTTTTGGGTTTATGAATTCAAATTACAACTGACCCACTGAGGCAGTATCCCTCAAAATCAGCTTTATTACTCGAACCTGAAACTTGTGGCAGGGCTTAGGGTAAGACCTTTTTGCTTTTTTCAGTCCCATCAGTGTTGTGCTAAAGCACACACTCTGTGCCCACTTCCCCCAGTGCCCTTTTTGTAAAGTAAAAATACTGACCCAGAGGATGAGCCTGAACAAGCTGTGCAGTGGGGAAGGATGATCAAACCCAACATTATTTCAGTGCTTGCAGTGCAGAATGTGTCCCTGACCCAAGCACACCAAAGGGCCGTGCAGTGCACCTGGACTGATTGCTCAGACAGGACTTGAGCTGTCATTTTGCAATGGGGGTTATTGTGTAACTACTTCTGGTGTGTTTTTCTCCACTGATTCCAATCAAAGCTGCTGAGATGGGAATTGGCTGCTTACCCAGTGCCATAAACAACTTCAGGTTCAGCATCAGATAAAACTCAATAACACAGAGCAAACCATGACCTTCTGGCTGCCAGTGGCTACCACTGCACAGGTTGGAACACCCAGACCCTCAGCAACATCAGCACGTGCAAAAGGAGGGTGGAAGTGGGGAAAATGAGTTTTCTCTCTGGTCCTGCATCACCTGAAGCTGAAGATGCACATGCAATTGGTGGTAGGGAAGCTGCAAGGCAGGGGGTGCTGGGCTCCTCTGGAAAAAAAACCCCAAACCCTGCAATAGTGAGGAGTGAGAAAGGATGAGTTTTGTAATTTGATTTGCTTGCTGTCTTCTGTTGTGGTATTACCTCGTGGTGCAGTTTGTCTTCCTGAGTCTGGATGCAGTGATGCAGGATGTAATGTGCCTGAATTTTATGGTATCTTTATTTATGCCTGAATTTTTGGTATCTTTCTGACTGCTCACTGAAATTACCAGTTTTAAGTATGTGCACAGTGTGGGGGGGGAACCTTTGCTGCACTGTCAGAGGAGAGCAAAAGAAGTGAGACCCTCACACCCCTGCAAGAAGCTCTCTCTAGAATAAAGCTGAGTCCTCCACAGCTGGGAAGTTTATAATGTGATAACTTCTGTCTCTGTTGTGAAGCTCTGAGAGCTGTTCCTAGCACACCTCCCAGGAGCACAGCATTTCCTGCAATGCAATGTACCTGATAAAAAAATAGGTAAAAGTTAGAGTTCCACTCGAGTTCAGAGGAACATCCTCAGATGTAAAACTAGGAAAGGATTTACAGCATAGAAAAGGAGCATTTTAATCCTCTTATTAACATCACTCAACGTGATGTGTGCTGTGAGGCAGGAGATCAGATGGCTGCAGCTTGTGCAGAGCTCCAGATGAAACCAGCATGGCCATTCCCTCCTGAGACATTGTGTGGCTCAGCTGCACTTGATACCTTCCTTTAGAATTCAGTGTTTCATCTAGAGCTGCTTGAGTTCATAGGAAGCATGATTCTCCATAAGGAACACATCTTACAACAACCACCATGCCATAAACCCACGGATTCAAAGATTGGAACCTCATGGCAGCTCCCTGGCTTTTAAGGTTATCTGAGTATCTATTTGAGTAGCCTCCAGAGGAGATGCTGGGTAACTGAGCCCAGGAGAGGAGGAACTTCTTGCTCTTCACAGTGGCACATGAATGAGCTCCTCCCAAGCCCATCCTGGTCTGACTGACAGAATGGGAAAGCCCAGGAGGCTGCAGTGATAGAGCAGCACAGCACTTTGCATCTCTGAGGTGGTGTCCAAATGTTCATTTATCTTCACAACTGCCCTTTCACAGCTTACACCAGTTACAAGTGTGGGAAATGAGGGCAGCACACTTGAGTGATTTCTTCAAGCTACGTTGGCATCTCCTGTCTGAGCCTGAAATACAGGAGAGCAGCCCCAGCATGCAGATTCCTGCCAACAGCTGCTCCTGGTTCTTCTTGACAACCCTGCAAAGCACCCATTTCCAGCAGGCACCAGCATCAGCATGACTAACCCTGGATGTTTAGCAGCAAATTAATCCAATACTATGAGCTTTGCAAAAAGGCTGCTGCAGTGTTTTGTCTCTTGGTTTAATCCTCTTGAAAGAGAAGTCAGATGTGACAGAGCCACTGCCAGCAGCCTCTGCAGGCTTTACAGCACCCTGGGGGGAATCCAAAAGGAATTCTGTAGACAGCTATTTTGGAGCTATTTGTCTCAACTTTCTTCAGAGCTGATGAAGAGTTGATAGAAAATAGACACTTCCAGAGAGCAATTTAGCCCAGCTGTTTCAGGGACCTGCCTTCAGGTGGGCTGCCACATCTCAGGTGCCTGTTTCCACTGACTCTGAAGGCAACTGAGGGTCACTGGCTCAGCTACAGAAATCTCCCTTCTAACTGTCTCTAACTGGCTGATCTTTATAGAGAGAAGCACCACCAAGATTTTCAAATATATTTTACCTTTGTTGGAAGCTTGGCTAAATGTCAAGGATGAGATCAGATTTCCCCAGATGCCAGAGGACTGGAATATCAGAAAGAAGACCCCGAAGTATTGGTTGATAATGTCTTTCCCATTCTTTTTTGCTTTCTCAGCATATGCATTGCCAGCAATGGTGAGGTAAGTGCATTTGGCAGCCCAGAGTGGTGCTCCTCCTAAGCCCAGGACCACAGATGTAGGGATCAGGGTGTACCTGCCAAAGAACACTTGATTTAGCACAGTTATCATCTGCTAGCACAATAATCATTTGCCCAAAGAGCCAGAGGCAAAAACAGACATGAAAGAAAAGAGATTCATCCTCTGTGTGATTCAATAAATGTACAACATGGAACCAAGAAGGGGGGTTTAGGATGTGCAAGCTGTGGCCAGGGCTGGGGCTGAGCTGCTCATGTGCCCTGTCCTCTTGTATCGGAGAGCTGAGTTGCACGTGCCCTTCAGAAGATAGATGGCACTGACTTTCCTCCAGCTGCATCCCCTGGCACTGGAGAGCAGAGCTGAACTCTTCATCCACCCCCAAAAGGGCAATGCAGGAGCTGGTGACCTTCTGTCATCCTCTGCTCTCCGAGCCACTGCCTGGCAGACAGCCCTCCCTTACCAGTCTTTCCAAAAGCAGTCCTAAAAGACATCTGGATTTCAAATGAAACTTCTTTTTTTTTTTTTTTTTTTTTTTTTTTTTTTTTTTTTTTTTTTTTTTTTTTTTTTATTCATTCTAGCTTCTCACATCCTCACCCCTCTGCTTCAGCTGCTGCTGGATTTATTTATTCCTATTTCTTGCAGGTAACACCTTTGGCACCCAATTTCCAAATCTGCAATGCAGAGGGAGAGGAGGAATTGAGAAGAAAAAGATGAAAGAGCCTTCCCCTTAGTAGTTTTGTTCCAACACAATAGAGAGAGTTAAAGGATTTAAACTGTACCAGCTAGCACTGAAGTTCCCTAAGGAGAAGGTGATGTAGCAGCACATGGAGCCTGCAATGGTCCACTTGCAGCCCAGCTTCTTGATGAGGACTGGGGGGAGGAACATGGAGGATAAGATGAGGGCAGCATAGAGAACACTCAAGGAAGCAACACCCAGGCCTTCTTCTGAGTGGAGACTGCTCTGCATGGGCAAAAACCACTTGTTTAGACACATCTGATCACAGGCATAACTCACTGGGGGGTGCAGAGAGTGGCTTGAGGCAGAAAGAGAGAGACAGGGAAGATGGGGATGGTTATTACTCTCTTCTTCCCCCCCAAGCAGCCTGATTGTGGGTTTATGGTTTTCCTTCCTGTGACAGCCCATTTCTGAACACGTGACACAGAACAAGGACAACTGCTCAAACTCAAAGCTTTAATAAGTCAGACTTTAGATTAGTTTGTGTAATTTTTTTGAGTTTGTCTCTAAAAGGAAGTTGGGTGAAGGATAACCTCTTTTCTGGGCCTTTCCTTTTTGTCTCAGGCAGGAATATCCTCAGCTCTGCATTGAAGGGATGACTTAGCAAGTGTGGGAGATTCTCTGCTTTAAACTACAGGCCCAATAATTTCGAAATTCTTCAGAGCCCAAGGTCCAAATATCCTAACATGCTCACTGGAGCCCTCAGGAGTTGGAAGTAATTGATTCACCCAGACTTTCAAAGGGGAGGAGTAATTACTGATCTGACTAGGTTTATAAAACCTCTGCTCAGAATAGCTCTCAGTGTATTAGACAACTGGAGTGATTGTTCTGCAAAAAGGCAAAAAGGCTTCTGGATCACTGCCCCACTTACCTGCAGACTCTGGAGTCCTCCATATGCAGTGAAGAGAAGTAAAAATCCAAAAGAAATAATCAAAACATTTTTAAAATTCCTTTCCATGTTGATTCATAAGAGGCTCTGCCAGTGCAGGGCTGATCCAATTATTCCACAGGATGCTTTGAGGTGGAAAGAATAGCTTATGTTTTGTTGGAACAGGTTGCTTCTCACTGCAGTCACAGAGGAAAGAGTGGTTAATTATTTGAGGGCTGAACTTTACTTTTTCCAGTAGTGAAGACTCCTCATGGAGTTTTTAATCATTTACCTGGCTGTGACCAAGGCACTAATGAGTGCTCCCAAAGGACAGCTCCCAGGTTTTATCAGATAGGTATGGAAGTCACTTGCAACACTTGGCCTGGTTTTAATATTATTCTGTGGCTCTCTCCTACCTAGCACAGAAGAAAAAAAAAAATTACAAGCAGTGAAATACCTGTCTGGCATCAAGATAGACCAAGCCAGAAAGGGCCCAGGTCTAAAGGTTGGACTGAGGTGGGTATTAGGACTCTTGCTTAACTGGGGCAGAGCAGTGCTAGGGAGGAGATGGTGTGTTTGGTGGTGCCTGCATGCAGCAGCTCTCTAGCAGGGCAGCTCTGTAGCAAACTGCAGAACCAGCAGCAGTGGTGAAGCCTCTGGCTGCCATCTTCCAAACTTCCCAGGTCATACTCCTGAAAATACCTTCCCCCCATCTCTCCTGTCAGCTCAGCAACCAGGGGTTTAGCAGACAGATAAAAAAGCAACTTCCTCTCCTTTCCTCCAGACCCTGGGGAAAAAACTCCCAACATCCAAGCCTTTGTGGGATGTATCTTACCTTGTCAGTGCTGCCCAGCTCCAGGGGTGACCAGGTTTCCTCCTAGCCAGGCAGCCCTGCTGGGTTCTCCCCTCTTTGCCCTGTTTCCAGAGCCTGCCCTTGGGGAGTTGCACAACCTGTTTGTTGGGGGCACCCTGTCCATCCTGCACATCCTGGCTCAGCTGCTGAGCATTCCCCTCCTGAGCACACAAAGTCCTTTGCTGGGCAAACAGAGGGTTTGCAGAGCCTTTCTGCAGCTGCACCAGAGCAGGGATTTCAACTTGGGAGCAACGTGGAATCCCCCAAATTCCATGTTAGGAAGTCAGGCTGCCGAAGCAGAGGGGGTCTGTAGGGTGGCTGTGGGATCCCCTGGGGCTGGGCAGCTGAGACTTGGTGTAAATCCCACTAGATGGCACAGTTTTGCTTCCCACAGGGACACTGGAGGGTGAGGGGAGGAAGCTTTAATTTATTTGTTAGATTAAGGAGGTCACATCTAGTTTCTACTTCGGAGAAAATTCCAGTATGTGCCTTTTAATTTTAATTTTTTTTTTTTTCTTTTTGCGTGCGTGTCTTCTAATCTTCTTGAATGAATCAGAAAGCAAGATACTGTAATTCCCTGTTGTTAGTGGCACTGCAAGAAGTAAGTCCAGGCTTTTTGTTTTACAGACTATACAGAAATACTGGCTTTTATTTTACAGACTACTATGCTCAGCATGCAAACACCTTCACTTAGATCACATTCAGTTTGTTTTGCAGTGTTTCTAATCCTCTGCATGGCTTACAAACCAACCTGGTGGTTCTCTTCAGTTGGAAACCAAAACGTTTTAGGTTTAGGGACACTTTGCAGGTGAAGAAATTCACACCTGGTGATAACATGCTGGTTTCAGCTTCAGCCTCCTTAGAAACAGGCAGAAAATTCCCAGGATTTTGAAAGAGATTTAAACCCACTGGGAAGGTGAAGAAGAAAATAATGATTGCCCTAAACAAAAGCATCCTGATCACCTGCTCTGGCAGAGGCAAGAGCCAAGGGCAGTGCCAAGCTCCCTCAGTTCCCAAAGCCTTTATTTCAGTGCTCTGTCTTGACACTAGCAGTAGTAACAGCACAGCTTCACAAAAGAAAACCAAACCAGCCCCAGAGCATGAACTGGCCACTCTTTTTGAAGGGCAGCATTGGTCAGGTTATCTGCTCAGCACTTCTGCTCTGAAGGAATCCTTCAGTCCCAGCTCAGCCTCCTCCTCCCAGCAGCAGATGTTGGAGAGAAAACAGAGCATAGTGGTGGTGGGGAGGATGGATTGGTTTTTTGTTTTTTTTTTCCCCTCTCCTTTTGGCTGATCAAAGACATTTCAGCCTTTACCCAGAGCTTTGGGTTATCCGAGGTGCTGAGGAATGCAGAGCCTTTCCCAAGGAGATCTGATAAGGCTGAGGAGCTCTTCCTTCTGTACCAGGCAGCAGTGGCTCTGCAGGCCCTGCTGTGTGTCACCCCTGACACTGCTCATTCCTGCTGCCAGGTGAAGATGGAGAGAGCCCCAGGAGCTCTGCACTGACTTTTGGGCTCAGCTTTTGCAGAGGAGGCTGGGAGCTGGAAGAGGCTGCTTAAATTCCTGACTCCATCCCACAGCCCATCAGCTTCACTTGCCAGTGTTTGTTTTCTCCAGTGTTTACTTTCTCCAGTGTTTTATTTTTAAATGAGGGCAGCCTTTGCTTAAAAGATTATAACACCAGAGGCTAATCTTTGGAGAGGTTTGTGCTTCTTAATTTTCAGTTTCCTATTTACCCTTTGCTGGCTAAATGTGTTGTCTGTGCAGTTCCTTTAACAGCAATAGAAGAAATCAAACACCCAGAATTCTCACAGTAGGATTTTCTGTCTTAGGAGGCTTTTAATTGATTAGCTCCATGGTGGTAAGCAGCATCCCTTGATGTGGAAAGCATGAGTATTATGGGTTGGCCAGCCACATAATGTGGGCAAGAGTTGCAAGAGGTGTTCTCAGGGCTGGTCCTAAGGGGCACTGATCTCCAGGGAATGACCCAGAGCCAGAGGTGGTGAGGACATGTGCTTGGCTCTGGCTGCCCCCAGACACAAGGACAGGGAGAAGGAGTAAAGACACAGTCTGCATATTCCAGCTTGGAAAAATGAAGGTGATTCCTCCCTTTTTTCAATGGTGAAGTCATTGCAGATGTATCAGGGAGGAAGGGCAGGATCAAGCCTGTTGTCCTGAGCTAGAGCAGTGCTACAAAGCCCTCAGCATCCTGCCTTGTGCTGCAGCTCTGCACTGGGGCAAGGCCAGCAGAATGCATGGGCCTTGTTGGGAAGGTGCAGAGAACTCCCTGGCTCTCAGCCCCTGAACTCATCCTGCTGCTGTTCAGTCCATCCTCTGGGACATACAAATCCTAAACTGTCTTTCCAAAGACTGCTGTGGGGCAGTCAGGTCCCTTCTGTCACTACCACCACCCCAAGTGTTCCCCTTTTCCTGGGCTGCAGCAGTGGGAGTGTCCCCAGGAAGCCACTTTCACTTCATTCTGTCATTACCAAGTTCTCTGGTCCAGCTTAGAGATTCACAATTTCCCTTCTAAAAACTGCTGCCTGAGCTCTGCTGCCGTCCATGTGCTTTGCCCCACGTTTGGGATCTTGCAGGATAGCCAGGGGTAAATCCATTTCTAATCCCAAAGCAGCAGCTCTGACTCAGTTGGTAGGACTTAACACCCTGCTAAGATAAACATGCCACTCGTGTGATCTCTGCTTTTGTAAGGAGAGGGCAGGGAGGGGGTGCTGCAGCTGAACAATGGACTTTTGTGTGGCAGCAGCTCTGGACCCCTCAGAGCCTTTTACTGGAAACTGCTGGAGTGCAGGGTGCCTGTTCCCAGGAGCATGCAGCAGGAATTCCATGCACACACCCATGGTGTGGGCTGGGAGGATTGGGGCTCCACCAACCCCAGCCCTGTACTTTCACCTTTCCTCTTTGGTGCAGGGGTGGCTCTCATGTTGCTCATCCACCAGACTAACACAAACAAAGCTCTGTAATGCTCAGCCAGGGAGGTTCTGACAGGCTGCCACAAAGACTTGCAACCAGTTTGTCTCAAGTTTGGAAATAAATGGGGAAGGAGAAAGAGGCTCAGCCCCAGAAAGTGTTTTGGTGCAGACATCCTGGGGCTGGAGGGTCTCACTCCCCAGTGCCTTCCCCTTTCCTTTCTCCATTGGTTGGAACCATGGCTGGAGGCTGGTGTAGGAGCAGTATTTACCACCCTCTTGCCATGGATGTGACAATCTCTAGCAGATAAAAGGAAAGGGGAGCAGGAGTCTCCTCCTGGAGCCTTGCTGTCCCTGCCTGTGCTCTCTGTCACACTCCAAGCCCACAGAGCAGCAGGAGCTCTAAGGCTGCAGAGGTGCAAGCAGGGGCTCTGGGGAGTGAAACACAGAGAAAGGACAGGCTGGTGTGCAGTGTGGCATGAGAGAAAGGGGGTTTAGAGGCAAAGAAAAAAGATCTAATGGAATAAATCAGCATAGGCAATTTTCCTGCTCTACATTTTGATGATAAATCTCCTTCCCTATCTCAGGAGGTACCCCAAGTGCCCCGTGGGAGGAGATGACCTGTTTTAACTGGACTTTTCTGGGGAACAAAATATGGGAAAGCTCCACGACCTCCCCCTGGGGTGACAGAAGTCTTCCCCAGACTTTAGCAACAGCCACAGCCTTTTCCTCTCCCCCACACATCCCTCCAACTGCAGGCCCCTGAGTCTGCACCTCATTGCATTCAAGCAAATCAAATTACCTTTTCAAGTGGCTTCCTCTACTGTGGAATTATGGAGCTGAGAGACCTCTGGGGAAACAGGTGCTGGAGTCCAGCTGGGAATGGTTGCTGCTCTGCACAAGCTTCCCCCTTCCTGTTGGTTTTATGGAGAGCAGCAAGCCCTCTGTGCATTTCTAATCTTGCACTGATCTTCACGGAAACTGTCCCAGTGTGCTCAGGAGGGTTGCAAAACTCCCATCCCAACTTTGTCTGGAAACTCCTCTTCATTTTTGTCAGTCCTTCTGTCAGCTTTGAACCAAGAAGCAAGCAGTGTTTAGAAGATGGGACACACACAGCTCCACCTCTTGCTTAGCACCTGAAGTCAGAGTAATCACTCTTTTCCTTCCATTCTTGCTTGCACATTCATTTGTCATGAGCTGTTAATATTCCACCAAAGTGCTCCCACCTCCCAGAGCAGTGCTGAGGTGGCTGCTCTGAGTCCCTCCAGTGGCACAGGAGCCACTCCATAACTTCAGGGGGTGGTGAGGACCACCAGAGTGAGGACCAGAAGGTGAAAAGTGACTGAAAAGTGTCTGTTACCAATTCCTTGGGAATATTCCTTGGGAATGGTCACTGCACACAGATAGTTTCAGCCTGGACTTCATCTTTGGAAAATCATCCTTTTTTTTTTTCTTTTTTTTTTTTTCCTATCAAGAATCCCTCACAGAGCTGTCCCAGACCCACTGCACCCCCTGGAAGGCTTTGGCAGCTGTAGCTTTGGTCCTCCATACACTTGGAGAAATCTGCCCCTGGCTTTCCTACGTGAGGGAGCTGAGGCTTGGAGAAGGCAGATGAAGCAGATGAAGATTTGAGAGCACTGTGGGACAGCTCTGGAGAATTGTGGAGGAAAAACTGCCAGAGCAGGAGGCAGGAAATCTCGAAGCAATACCTAATTCCTAACAGACTTTTAACAGGATCTCGGAGAGAAATGGCATTTCCATAGTGTTTGCCACAAGCAGACCAGAGTAGACTAAATATGTCTGTGGCTACTTTAAAGAAAAAATGTCAATATGCTTAAATGTCAGAAATTACAAAAATTATGCTAAACACAGATTCTTCCACGCCAGCCCTCTGGAGATAAGGGAGGTTTAATTATTCAGCATTAAAGACAGACTTAATTAAGTTTTATCTTAAACATGCTCTTCCAGAGATAGCTTCTGAAGTGATATAAGTTCTTTCTTAAACAGACCAATAGAAGGAAATCCAGAGAACACTACAGAAAATCTCAGCACCTTTCCACTATGAAGATCTCTGTTCTGCAAGGGAGGAGAAGAAAATGAGGGAGTAAAACCACATTACATGTGAGGAGGAACCAGTGAGTTCACTGCAGTGGTGAGAGGATAGCAGAGTAATTCCTGAGCTGGTTTTCTGATTGCCAAACCCTGAAACAATCCAACCCTGAAGCAATCAAACCTTCACATCTTCTCTCAATGATCAGAGGTGGAAAACACATCAGGACTCTGCACTGAAGGACCAGAACATGCACAATGAGGCTTTCAATAAGCATGTAAAATTATAGAACTATAGCACAGTTTGGGTTGGAACAGACCTTTAAAGGTCATCTGGTTCCAACAGACCTCTAAAGGTCATCTAAAGGTCACCTGGCAGGCACATCTTCAACTGGATCAGGTTGCTCAGAGCCCCACTCAACCTGACCTTGAATGTTTCTGGGGATGGTGCAAGCTCTTCCAGTGTTTCACCATCCTCATTGGAAACAAAAACAAAAACAACAACCAACCAACCAACCAACCAAAAAAACCAACCAAAAAAAACAAAAAAAAAAACCACCAAAAAAACCAAACCAAAAATACAAACAAACAAAAAAACAAACAAAAAACCCCCAAAAAACCAAAAACAAACAAACAAAAAAAAACAAAACAAAAAAAAAACAAAACAAAAAAAAAAAAAAAAAAAAAAAAAAAAAAAAAAAAAAAAAAAAAAAAAAAAAAAAAAAGGAGAGAGCTTTCTCTTCCCCAGGCTGAACCACCCCAATTCTCTCAGCCTGTCATAAAATGATCATTTTTGTGGCCCTCCTCTGGAGCTGCTGGCCCTGTGCTTCCTGTGCTGAGGACTGCAGAGCAGAGTGCAGGGTTGACACTGGGGTCTCACCAGAATGAAGGACAATTCATTTGGATTTCAGCACAAATGATTCTGGCTTTGGGCATAAACAGGTGCCGTTTCCTCTGATACCTGCAGGTCCCTTATGCTGAAAATGTGTTGAGCCTTGAGGTTGTTTTAAACTATGGCCCCTGAGCAGAACTCTGGTGCCTCTGGCCAGGCAGGGATTTAGGGTGCAGGGTGCACAGGCTGTTTCCCCAGAAGGCAATGGAGAGGAATGGTAAAAACCAGTGGGACTGCTGTAGCAATCCAGCTGTTTGTGGCTGCCTTCAGCTGGAAGAGGGGCTGGAAGGTTTGGAACACAGAGCCCCAGTGCAGAGATGAAAACCCACCCAGGAGGACTCAGTTCTTCCTGGTCCTTTGCATTGCTCTTGGAAAACCACCAGGACTGTAATCCCAGGGGCTGAAGTTGTCCAGAGCTTGGTTTTGCAGTGAGTGGTGCTCAGGCCTGTGCTTGGGGTTGCAAGCATTCTTTTACAAGTCAGGGTCCTGATACAGGCTTTTAATTAATTAGACTTTTAAATCTTCCTCCTCTCTACTGAAGTTTTGGGTGTAGGTGCAGAATTCCAACAGAGATCAGCTCCTGCTGAGCCAGAGCTCTTTGGCAGCACGAACCACTCAGACCTCAGAGAAAGAGCTTCACATGGCAGCCTGAAGAGTTTGCTGAAATTACAATTCAAAATGGGTAAAAGTCCTTTCATTGCAGCTTTTAAACAGAAGCATGGCTCTCCTAAAGATGCAATCTGCAAGGCATGTCAAAGGTTTCTGACATTTGAAATTAGAGCTCCAGTACAGAGGAGAGGCTGTCAATTTGCAGCTTTGTGCTTTTTCTCCCTTTAAATGTGAGTCATTTCTTTTAAACCTCATACACCACCAGCACACTGTTTGTGGAGCTGCTTGCATTTAGGAGATGAGAACCAATACGTGAACTGTTTATTGCTGAAAATGAGTGAATATCTGAAAAACAGCAAAAATCAAACTGCATTGTATTGTATGGTTGCTGCAGAGCTGAAAGAAGTGGGCCTTTTTTTCTTTTATTTTCTTTTTTTTTTTTTTTTTTGGATAAAAGTCACAGAATCACATAAATGTTGGATGGAAGGGACCACTGGATGTCACCTACTCCACCCTTCCACTCCAGACAGTGCTGCCACCAGCAGTAAGTCAGCTCAGCTGTGATTTTCTTTGGATCAGGTCTTGAAAAACCTCCAAGGATGGAGCCTGGGAACATGTTCCTGTGCTGTGCTGCCCTCCCAGCCAGGAAACGTGTTCCTTTGTGTGAAGCAATGTGTGAAAAGCAATCATTCAGGGTTTCTTCTGTTCAGTTTTATGTCAATATTAGAAGAACAGGAGAAAAAAAGTCTTAACTGCACAAACCTCAGAGAACAAAGGGGGAGGGAGGGGAAGTTTCTTTTCCCATTCCAAGGAACAAGAACATTTAACTCTGATGCAATCCTGCTGGGCAGTGGGAGGTTCCTCAGGACAGTTCTGCTGAGGGGTCTCATTCCTCAGGCAAGAAGCTCTGGTGCTGACACTTTTCCCAGAGACACTGCTGAGTGATTTGTGTCCGTGCAGTGGTGCTTTGGGAGCTCTCTGGAGAACCATTTTATACGGGCAGGAATGCTGTGGTTGGTCCATGTCAGGGGTTGAAAGGGACCTCTGAAGATCACTGGAGTCCAACCCCCCTGCCAGAGCAGGACCAAAACTAGGGCAGGGCACTCAGAAATGCATCCAGAAGGGTCTTGAAAGTCTCCAGAGAAGGAGACTCCACAACCTCCCTGGACAGCCTGGGCCAGGGCTCTGGAGCCCTTACAGGACAGGAATTCTGTGCTCCCTCTTGAATCCATCGCCCCTCACCCTGTCACAGGGCACGAGTGAGAAGAGGTTTTCCCTTCCTTCTTGATGCCCAGCCCTCATATATTAATACACATTAATTCCATCCCCTCTCAGTCTAATCAGTTCCATCCTCTCCAGAGTAAAAAGCCCCAGGTAGTCATGAGTCTTGCCTCACTCCTCGTTTTGGGTGCAAACCCCTGCATTTAAGTAGCTTGTTCTTGAGTGGACTGATAATTTGGGTCTAGATACACAGTTTGGATATCTGTTGTGATTTTTTGTGGGGTTTAAATACTTTTTCTCCAGAGCTGCCAGTGAGGCCATTGAGCAGAGCATTCGGATGCTCCAAACGCTGCAGGATTGTGGGAATTTCCTTTAAGAAAGCAGAGGCAGTGTTTGGTTTGCTCCTCAGGTTTGATGCCCTCTTTCTGTGCAGTTGAACTCTTTCCAATCTCTAGTTCCTCAGTATTGAACTCATTGACACCTGACCTTTTGACACCTCAGTGGCATCCCTGGGCTTGCTCAGCATCCTGATTTTCCTCAGTGATTCCTTCACAGACAGAGGCCAAGAGTCTCCCCTGTGTTGTGGCAGATCTTTTACCCTGCTCATTGTGTCATCTTCCCCTCTCCAGCCTCTGGGCCAGGAGTTGATCAAGAGAGAAGGTGAACACAGCAGATAGAGCTGACCTGTCAGCTTCACCCTGGAAACCTGCTCCTTCAGCATCTGACTGCTCAACAAGATCTGGGCACAGCAAATTAACAAAGGGAGTTCTGCCTCTGACTTTCTGCTTCTTGTATTTATTTATTTTTTTTTTTAATGCAGTTTGCACCTTCCAAGGAGGGAGCTCTGGAGGAACTCCCCAGGCTCAGTGCTGTGCAAGGAGCTACAGAAGTGCCCTGTTCTGTGCTCCTCATTCCCAAGCACTGAGGGCTCAGCTGCAGAAGGGCACTTAGGGTCAGAGGGAACCTAACAGGGTCTGAGCCCTGGAGGTAAGCAGCAATGTCTCAAATGCACCTCATGCACCCTCTGTGTATCTGCTGCATGGGGCAGTCCTGCTTTCCTGGCATTACTGATTCACAGGAAAGTCACTGCTCAGACAAGGGGAACATATTTGTTTGACTTAGGCAAGTGGAGAACTTCAACTACCAAAGGAGAGTTTAATGCCCAGGAAAAGGAAAAAAAAAAATTATTGCATGGCTTCTCCTTGTCCTTGGTTTCCCACAAAACAGTGGGGAATGCTCTACAAATAATTGTACTCATCAATACTCAAAGTCTGCTTTACCCAGATTCCTATTTAAGCAGACATTTAAGGTTGCTTTATGAGCAAATAAAATACAAATAATCTCTCCATCCCACATATAAACATGTCATTCCTCCTGGGATTGACAGACTGTAATCTGGCTCTGATGCTTGCTCAGATGCTCCTCAGTGGGAGAGTTTTTATTGAGTGCCTGCAACATTTTTTTGCACAAGCAACTGGAGTTCTCATGAAATGCAGCATGGCAAATCCCCAGGGTCTGAGTGAGCTGGGTGGAACATCACCAAAACAGAGACAGAGGTACGTGGTGCTGCTTCCCTGCTCCCCCCAGAGCTGAGTGCTGGGCTGGGCAGAGGCACTGCTCTCAGGGAGAAGTCTCAGAGACTCCACTGGGTTTGGAGTAAGAGAAGAACTGAGGATTGTTTGGGTCCCAAAGGTCACATCTGTACTGAACCAGCACCTCCCTCCTGATGTGAACCCGTGTGCTGTCCCTGAAGGCATTGAGCCCAGGCTGCTTTCTGATGGCTGAGCATTCCAGCCTGGATGGCAGGCATCTCTGGGGTTTGTGGCTTTGCTTGCTTGATTTGGCATCCAATAAAAGTCCAACTGCATTAATGAGACTGTAGGAATTGCCTGGAAAGACAGACATGTCCTCTGACAACCTTCTGCCTTGCTGGTGAGTGTGTAGAAGTACTGTGCTGCTGGCCTCTCCAAAATGATTCTGAGAGTAAACAGTCCTTTTATTTTAGACAGGGAAACACAGGAAAGGAGAAACAGCACAGAATCATGCAATGCTTTGGGTTGGAAGGGACCTTAAACCTCCTCCAGTCCCAAGCCCATGGGCAGGGACACCTCCCCCAGCCCAGGGTGCTCCCAGCCCCATCCAACCTGGGCTGAGACACTGCCAGGGATGGGGCAGCCACAGCTTCTCTGGGCAGCAATTGTCTGACCACTGGATTCACCATCTAATGAAACCATCAATTCATCATTCTCTGAACCCTTTCTTATTTCTGGGGAATCAGAAGCAGAGATCCACAGAACACAAGGCTTTGGAACTCTCAGTCCATCACTTTTATGGTGGTTGGGAGAGGAGACCTCGAGCTGGTCCCTGCTCCAAGTTTTGCTGTTTTCTCCTAACCAGTACCCAGGACAAAATAAAGTGGATACCCACTGGATTACAGAATCTTTCAGGTGCTTACTGTGTTTCCACCACCTGATGCCTCTTCTTTGTATAGTGGGAGAGGCAGAGGTGGATCACACAGCCAGCAGGCTGAGCATCCTTTAGCAGGAGAGAGACACAGGTCTGAGTCTCTGCAGAAAGAAGAGGGAACTGAATTTCTTCCTGACAGCCAGTGGTCCAGAGGTGTATTAGGTACATCTCAACATACTTGAGTAAAGTCTCTCAGAGGCCTCAGGTCCTCCAGGAAGCATCCCCCTGTCTGTTATTGCTCATTATAGGTGTAATCTGCTAAATGGGCAGTGACACTATTTAAAGGACTATCAGAAGGTGCTGTGTAAAACCAGGGGCTCTCCTGGTTTATGTAGGCTGTGCTCAATTATGCATAAACTCCATCAATGGGATTTAATGTTTTAAACACCCCTGGCATCTTTTTATGGATGGATGATTTGGAATCTCAAATGATAGATAGCATCTTCTCTTTTGACCACTTCACATTTAAGTTCTGAGCTACCTGAGTGGTGTGAACTGGGATTACTTTGGGGTTGGTTTTTTTTTTCCTTTCCTAAACCTCCAGAACTTCAATGTGCTGCATTAGAAGAATAGTGATGGCAACACAGAAAAAAAAAAAAAGGCAAGGAGAAGGGAGGGGGGGAGGAGGAGGGCAAGCAGGGAAGGAGAGCTGGGAGGGAAGAGAGTCTGTGAGATAGCAGGAGACAAAGCAAAACAAAGGGTGAGGAGCCATGTGCTTGCTGCCTGCAACTGAACCCACTCCAGAGGGAGATTTGTGCTGCTGAAAGGACAAAGGTGGTGCAAGATCAAACAGCCACAGTTAAATAGAGGCTGCATATAAGCAAGCTGTCAAATCAGCAGAGGAAAGACATTCTGGGGTGTCTGTCAGAGAAGTGACCTGAGGGAAAGCCAGATAATTTCCAAATAATTGTATCAGTTTATGGAGGTGACAAATGGCACCTGTCAGACTGAGTGCAGTCACCCCAGGTGTCCTCCTGAGTCCCCTCTCCTGTAAAAGGCTCGTTTCATGCTGATTTCCTGGGAGGTTTGTTTTCTCCCAGGATGAAAATGGGTTACCAAATATGCATCCTGAGAGCTGGTGAAGCTGCAGACTGCAGTGTCCAGGGTCAGTGTACAGTCTGCTCTGAGGAGTGCACATGCATGCAGCAGGGCAATGTTCAGCTGCTGAGGAACTGGGGGAGAAGCTGCTGCTCTCAGCCCCAGGCTCTGCAATCATTTCTCAGTCTCCTCCATTCCCTGTGCTCAGGAAATCACAGGCAGCACTACCAATCCTAACGACTCAAAATCATAGCCAGACCCCTTGCTGTAACTGCTAACATCATCATCCTGTCTGCAAGACAGTTAGATTTCCAGAATCAGAAGGATGTCATTTGCTACTTGGTTTTGGAGAGGGAAGCTTCACTTTTTATAGTTATGAGGATAACAGCTCACTCTCTTTTTTATAATGAGAGCTGAGGTCCTTGCACATAATTCTAGAAACTAGGACTTCACAAAAATACCAAATAACTTGAGATAGAGGGAAGGGGAAGGGAGGGGGAAAAAGCTTCTATCAGCATGCTACTTCTTTTTCCAGGCAAAAAAAGAAAAAAAAACACCAAAAGACAAAAACCCCAAAACAACATAAATAAACCCAAACCTCTCCAGCAAGGATTCTGGTGAGAAGGGTTCTGGTGACAAGGGTATTTTTATAACCCCTTATCCTGGCAATGGGCATGTAGGAAAAAGCAGCAGCACTGAGGTGCAATGTGAGAGGGCCCCTGGCTTGCTGTGGTCAGGAAGGCAGAAGGGTGAGAGGTTTCCAGAGGCAGAAGGGTGAGAGGTTTCCACCTGCAATCCCCCTTTCTGGAGGCTCCCAGGTCTGACTTCACTTGGAGAGGCAGAAGGAGGGACAAACCTTTGAGCAAAGGAGGAAAAACTTGGCCCCCTGGAAGAAAGAGCAGGAAGCAGAAGAGTTTGGGGGACCCAGCTAGGACTTTAAATTCTTTTTTTTTTAGCAAACCAGGCCAGGCTGACACTCCCCAGCTACTTGCAGTGCTGGGAGTAGCAATGTTGGGAGCCTCCCAGTTGTGGACATCGTGTTCCAGTTACCAAAAATCAGCCTGACACTCCTGACCATGTCCAAAGAGTTGGGAAGCCTCAGCACAGAGTTATGTGGTCAATTAGTCAAACATAACATTGCAAGACTTCTTGACCTTTCACAACTGGGATGGATTTGCCAAACAGGAAAAAAAAAAAGAAAAAAAATAAAAAGGAATGAAGCAGAACAAGTAATTCAGAAACCCTCTGGGTCTAATCTTGCACCTCCAGCCTCATTTCTGGTCTCCTAGCAGGGTAATTCTTGAGTGTCAGCAGATTTTCAGGGGCCAGAGCAGAATCCTGCACAACTTGCTCTGCCACTTCTTGTGTCAGTGAGAAGAAAGTGGTGTTTTGTCTCCATCTGACAGTGACAGAGATGTCTGTCCCTCTCTGCAGTGGGCAAGGGCCCCTCCTGGCTGGGTTCTTGCCTGACCACTCCTTGTGGGTGACAGATGCTCCAGGGTGAGGAGCAGTTGGATCTCTTTCAGCCCTGGCTCCTAACACTGTAGCACCACAATGATATTTTATTTCTGCTTGGTTTTTCTGTCTTTGTTTTCTGTGATTTGCGTGTTCCTTCTTGATAGCTGTTATCTCTCCCTCTGGAAATAGTTTGTTGTTGCAAAATATTTGCAGTGAGGTCCCCAGGGCTGCTCCCCTTGGCCCCATTCCTCCTCTGCACCCCTGCAGCCACCTGCCAGGTACTCAGAAAGAGAAAAGATTAAAAAGAAAGGAAAAAAAATAAAGTAGCTCATGAATATATGGAGCCCTTCTCTGAATTTTCCTTACAGAGAAAACTTGGCTGTGCAGTTTGTAGTGGGAGATGACATTTGCACTTTTCCCAGGGGAAAAAAAAATAATAAAATAATAATAATTTTTTAAAAAATTATGCAAAACGTGGAGGTAGTTTCACACAGGGCACTAATGTGGAAAGATTTAAACTGGATGCTCAGATTGGTCTCTACCTTAAATGAGCACAATTAACAGGGGATCCAAACAGAGGGAAAACTGACATCAAAATGCAGATGTGACCTGCATGCCTGAATTTTTTCTCTGCAGAAATTGCTCTGATTTAAGTAATACAGTAGTCTCCTACTTAGGCATTCAGTGAAAGGGACAGTAGCAGGATCCCCTGGGGAAGGTCCATTTTTAGTTGCCTGGAAAAAAAATATTGCTGACAGAACCATGAAAGCAGAAGCTCCCATTAAGGCTGGTAATGCCCAATCAGACAGGTCCTGCTGTGCCTCTGCTGACCATATCTTTGCTGTGCAAGCTCAGCATTGGCACTGCACCTTTTGGGCTGAGGAGAAGGAAAATGTCCAGCCCTGCAGGACTGGAGACATTCCAGCCCTTCCCACCCTGCTGCTGTTCACACACTGCACTCACCTTCTGCAGCTCCTGATATTTTCCTGCCCCAGGGAATCACTTATTCTGCTTTTTTTTTTTTTTTTTTTTTTTTTTTTTTTTTTTTTNCTCCACAACCCCCCTGGGCAGCCTCTGGGCTCCATCACCCTCACAGCCAAGAAGTTTCTCCTCATGTTGAGGTGGAATTTCCTCTGTTCTGGTTTCAACCCATTATTCCTATTCCTGTACACCCCAGAACAGAGACTGTCCCCTTCCTCTTGCCCCCCACCCCTCAGCTATTGATGGACATTCAGAGATCCCCTCTCAGCCTTCTCCTCTCCAGGCTGAACAGCCCCAGGGCTCTCAGTCCTTCTTCCCAGCAGAGATGCTCAAGTCCCTTCACCATCCTCAGAGCTCTCCCTTGGCTCTCTCCAGGAGCTCCCTGTCCCTCAGATGTAAGCTTTGGGACCAGAAAGAGGAACTATTTGAGTAACTGCTTTGGGGTGACACTCCCCTCACTCTTATTCATGCCTGGTGCAAGTTCCTCTGGATCACCTGAGACTCCAGGGCAGGTAGAACCATGCACCCCAACCTTGATTTCCTCGTGTATGTCTGTCAGGAAAAGCAGAGCAGAAACCACCCTGGTGCCACAGGTGCTCCAGGAGCTGCTCTCCTGAGGACAGCCAGGAGCTGGGAGCTGCCAGCTGGGCAGGGACACAGCAGCAGAATTTCCTGGCACTGGGAATCCTGGGGATGAGCAGTGGAGGGATGGATGGCAAGGGTTTGTCCCACTGCTTCTGCACAGCCACAGCCACTGTCTGACCTCAGGGGCTCAGCAGGAGGGACCCCAGCAGAGCAGAAGCACCACAGGGTGACAGAGTTGTCTCCCAGCCAGAGGGTTCCTGGTGGGGAGATCCCTCTGCTCCCAGCCTGCCTGCCTCCCAGGGCAGCCCCTGGATCTGTGTGTCACAAACTGCCCTCTCCTTCTCCACACCAGAATGGTTTGTTGCCTGCTGCTGGGAGCTGAGGTCTGTCTGCTGCTCCTCTGGTGCACAGGCTGCACAGCACATCTGGAATAATTCCTTTCTCAGCCTATTGTTACTCTCCTGTGGATCAGACACTTGCTGCTTCTGAAGCCTGGTGACTGTATTCAGTATTTCTTCCTGTTTAACTTCTTTATTCTGGCCTCTTACAGATTTTTTATGGTTTGTGTTTCTTTGGGTTTTTGTTGGGTTTTTTTGGGGGGGAGCTCATCTTTTTTATTTTCCCCTGGAAGGAAAGAATTTGCCTGCAGTGTGGATGAGTCACAGCCCCTGAGTTTCCTCCTCTCTGAAGCACGTTTACATTCTTGAGGAATTACAGCTGACAGCAAGCAGCCAGAGCTTCCAAAATATCCTTTCAGGGAGGGACAGTGATGCTGAAATTAGCCTGAAAGGTAAAATGTCTGAGGGAGAGAGAGGAAGAGATGGAGTTTTAGAAGGGCAGGAGGGTGCAGGCAGCAGTGGGTGGCAGCCCCTCAGCTGATAAGGTCCCAGTGATAAGAGACACTGCCATGGCTCTCACAGCCCTCAGGCTTGTCACAGGCAGCTCTGGCTACAAATATCAGCAGCAAAAGAGAGAAATATACAGAAAGTCAGTTCAATTCCTCTGCTCCTAGGCCACCATTTGCTGAAGTGAGGGAAGGTGAGGTTTAATGGGGAGGTAAATCTGCTGCCAGCCCTGAGTTATTCCAGCAAAGCCACAGTGCTTTGCACAGGGTTTGGCTGGGGTGGTGTTGGCTGCCACCAGCCACCTCCACATTTTCCATGTGCCTGAGCAGAACCTTCAGGAGCATCTGCTCCATGAGCTTGCCTGACTGGCCTGTACCTCCCTGGCTCTTCCTTTTTTCCCTTTTTTTAAAATGGGGGTAATGTTTCCCCTTTTCCACTCAGAGGGAACCTCACCAGACTGCCACGACTTCTCAGACAGGATGGAAAGTGGCAGCTTGGCTTGTAGCATCTCAGCCATGGCAGGGCTGAGGAAAGGCACCAGATTCCCAGCCCTAGAAACTGCAGACATGGAACTCCAGCAAGATGTCTGATTCCTGATGTCTCTTAACCCAAAACATTGGGAAGGAGGAAGGGGGAGGCTGTTGTCTGACCCACTTTGTGCCACTGGGGAAGTCCCTCTGGCCCATGTGCCATCATTTAGGAGAGTGCTTGAGTTCAGAGGAACAAGGGGGCTCCTTCTGCTGAGGAATTCCCCCCTGTTTCTTAGACACCCCTGGGAGCAATCTGTTGGTTTTTCACACAATTCACTTCCCAAGAGCTCCCCCATTCCTAGGAAACCTTCAGCCCATCATAACACCAGTGGGCATGGTACAGACCTCTGAGACCAGCAGCCAGACATCTGGGGTCCCCAGCCTCCCTGTCCTGACAGCTCTTCTTCAAAGCAAGTCTGAGGAGGCTCAGCCCCTGCCAGTTACCTGCAGAACTCTGCTTTTGATTTCCTTCAAAAGAGCCCAGTGAGCACTGCTGGGCTCCTGGGGCAGCCTTGGGTTTTTTCTCCAGCATTTGGTGGTCTAAAGTAAAAGCCACAGTGAAAGCACAAGGGAGCAGCAGCCTCCCCACCACCTCAGCCCATGCTCTTCTTCTCAGGGGCTTTTGGTACAGGAGTAGCAGGCTGTGCCTTCCCTGTGCCACACTTCCTTCTGGACAATTCTGGAGACACAACAGTGGGAAGTTTGAAGAAGATAAACCTAAAGGAGACAAGGGCAGTTAGGTTTTCCTTCTGGTTCCAGAAAAGGCTGAAGTTCACCTCAGAGCTTGAAGACCTTCTCTGACAAACTGCATCACAATCAGAGTATTTGGGTGACACTTCTGGCTTTGATTTAATCAGCATTTTTATGGAATGTCTGAACAATGACAACATCCCCATTGGTTGTGCACATCAGCCAAGGTGTCCTTAAGATGCCTGATTACTCTGGGTGTTTGTTATGGGGCCACAGAGATGGTCAAATGGTTCTACACACCAGGCTGAAAGACTTTTTGAACTTTCTGCTCTGCTCAAATTCTCTTCTTCCCTTTCCAGTGGAAAAATTAGATCAGTGATTAACAAATGCACATCTGAAATTGGGGGATCTCCCTGCTGACTGCAGAGGTTGCTTTTTGCAGGAAATGTTGTTTCCAGTCATTGAATAGAGTGATATAATTTATAGCTGCTCAGCCACAAGTTTGCACCAATCAGACATAATGCCCCTGATTAATGAGATTTTCTGTTTATCACAACACATTGTTCAGGCCAAGGATGATCATTCCCCTTTTATTTACAGCTTTCCAGGAGGCAAAAGGCTTCTTTGAGCTGGAATTGCTTGGCTTCCCAGATCACAGCCAGTCCTGGTTTGGCCAACACCATCTGTCCTGTGGCTGAAGGAGGTGTCCTCTGATCCTGGGAGACAGCCAGCCCTGCAGGTATGTGCCCACACATGCATGACAGTCATCTGATCCTCTTCTCTTCTTAAAAGAGGTAGAATTCTTTTCTTTTAAGTTGTAAATTGGGAAAGCAACTCCTGGATTATAAGAGTGAGGTGGTGGTTTTTGGTGGTTTTTTGTTTCTTTGTTTTGTGTGTGGCTTTTTGTTGTTGGTTTGGTTTGTTTTGGTGTTTTTTTTTCTTGTAGTTTGTTCCAGGATTGGTTTGTGGTTTTGTGGTTGGGTTTAAAAAAAATCTTTTCCTAGCATTTCCTGCCCCCAGGTAATACAGTTCCCATGCAAAATGATATTGCTTGTTGTGGAGGGAGCCTGGTTAGCTCTGGTGAAGTAGAACCCTGAACTGATTGTCCATCATTGTGACTTTTTATGTTTTAAAGCATGAGCATCATGGTTGGCAAGAGATAATGGGCAGCATATTGTCTGTCTCTGAGGATGTTCTCTTGGGATGGAGAAGGTGATCTGTTCAGTTCCTTGCATAACACTGCAGCAGTCTTTGCTGCAGCTCCATCCCCATGTCATAGGTAGAGATTTCTGTCTGTCCCTGGATTTGTCAGGACCTTAGTCCTTTGGATTCTGGAGCAGGGAAGCAATGAAACTGAAAAGTGAGAGTTCTGGAATTTTTCTTTCAGTAAGGAATTTGCCACTGTGTGAAGTGGCCTGGTATATGGTTTGGTAGCCCCAAAATGCAAAGCATTCTTTAAAACCTAAACAGAAAACCTGATTTTCATGCCAAACCAAAATAACACAAGGTCTGCACCCCTGTTAAGGGGCAGGTGAGCCCTCCTGCCAGGAGCAAGGCTGCCCTTGAGCCTTGCAATTCCAGAGAAGAGCAATTCCAGTGCTGGTGGAGCAGGTGAGTGTGAAGGGCACCTCTTCCTGCCCCTTCCCACTGCCTGACTCTCAGGGAGCTTTCTGGAGGAAGGGAGGACTCCTTGGTTTGTTTTCTGGGAGCCATGACTCAGCTACAGCTCTGGGAAACAATCAGAGTTTCCTCAAAGCAAGGAGGGAAGAGAGAAGGGAAAAAAAAAAGGTGGGTGCATGGGAAGGTTTGCTGGCATGTCTAGAAAAGGTGGAACTCAGCTATACTAAGCAACATTCCCTGCAACATTCCACTTCAGTGCTTGGGCAGGGCCTCTGTAAGTCATAAGGGGGTCTTCCCACTGTTTTCAGGGCCTTTGGGAATGAGGCCCATCCAGCTGTTTGTGTTGTGACATCCATCTGGCTCTGTACCTGTTGCTTGTAGTGACTGCTGCACAGAACACCATCCCCGTCCTCTCTCCTCTCCTCAACCTCTCATAGTTCAACCCCATCTGCTGAAGAAAAAGAAGTGGGGCCAGCAGCCCAGTGTTTATTTGCCCACCCTAGTGCTGAGTTTATTTCAGCAAAGGAGTTTGTGCAGAGGGGGTGGCTGTGAAGTTGGGTTGAAGTCCTTAGCCTGGAGATGACAAACACCATCTCCCACAAACCTGGACAAATGCTCTCCTTTGCCCAGCTCCCCAGGGGAAGCAGAGGTGATGCTTGCAGAGTAACTTAGCAGCAAGGTGGAGCCTGCTCCTTCCAATCACACTGCCAGTGTGCAGATTTCCAGATGGACCTTTATTGTTCTGGGCATCCTGGGGGGGGAAAAAGAAAAAAAAAAGCAGTATTGGAATCCTATTAATTCTTTTAAAAACAAACCAAATAACTGTGGGTTTATTTTCAGTCTCTAAGAAGCAAGAGGCCCAAAGTCTACCTAAAGGTGGGATCAGTCAGCACTTTAATGTGCCCAAAGTTAGAAATTAATCTTTGTTTTTCCTTAAAGTCAAATAAGCCACGAGTGGGCCAGATGGGTGTTACTGGCCTGCTGCTCCTGACTGCCCTGTGCTAAAAGCACTCTGCTGCAGTGATCTACAAATTGATTGTTCTGGCTCTGGAATGCTCTGTTTTGGAATTTTTCATGCTGGTATTTGTGTGTGTCCTTTCTGAGATGCCATTACTTGAGCTTTTATTAAATGCTGCTGAGTTCAGGGCCAGTCCAGCAGCCACTGAAGGAAAAAGACTGTTTCTCTTTGGTTGGGTCCACAGTTCTGATTAAAGGCAAGAGACCTTTGTGAGAGGTGAGGAAACCTGCTGTGACTTCTTTGGGCTCCTGGGTACTGGGTATGGAAGTGTTTCTGGTGAAGTGCTCAGCTGGGAGGTGAGTCAAGCAGCACAGCCCTTCCTCTCACCACGCCAGAGGTGAAAGAACAAACACAAATCTTTTAGGATTAATGCCTGTGCTGGGTCTGGGACAGGCCAGGACAGCACCAGCCTGGCAGGACAAAGAGGAAAGTCTTTGCCTCTGGAGTGGAGAGGCTCAGTTCCCTTAGAAGAGACTCCAGGGAAAGGCAGATGTAGGAGCAGGACTGAATTGCTTGAAGAGTCTGAGGGGTGGTTTCAGAGAGCACCAAGGACTGACAACAGAATCAGAGAATCATAGAAAGTGAGGGGTTGGAAGGGACCTTGACAGACCATCTAGTCCAACCCCCCCTGCCAGAGCAGGGCCACCAGGGTCACAGAGGGACACAGCCAGGTGGGCTCTGAATGTCTCCAGGGAAGGAGACAAAATAAACATACAGGTGTGGCTCTGGGGAACAACTGTGAGGGCCACCTCTGATCTCAGGACTCACAGACTCCTGGGATGTCACCTTGGAAGGGACCCCAAGACCCATCTGGCCCAATGTCAGCTTGGAAGGGACCCCAAGGCCCATCTGGCCCAACCCTTCTCATATTATTGTTTCTCTGAGATGTCCCAGCACCCCGTGGAGCTGAGACTTCAAACTTCCCCAAGTGGAAGGCCACAAGCAGGCTGGACACAGATCCAAAAGGCTGTGGCAGAAAGGGAAAAACTTTCAGGTGCCTTTCTGGTGTAAAACCTTCCTAGCTTGTTTCATGTGTCCATCTCTGCCCCATCTGAGCACACAGTTCCAGCCATGGCCTTATTGAGTGCTTCTCTCTCACAAGCTGCCCCTGAGGATCAGTTGGGTGCCAGGCTGCCCAAGGACATTCCCCAGGCAGAGGAGATGGAGTGGAGGTGGGCAGCCCAGAGCCCAAGTGCATATTTTGTAAACTCTCAGTTGTTCTACTTACAGGGGTGAGTCACAGAAAAACCATCCTACTATCAAACTCACTGTTGGGTGTGTTGGGGTAAGGAAAAGAAAAGAAAAAAAAGGAAAAAAACCTTTTACCTTAAATTTCACGTAAAAGTTGCCAATATATTCCAGAAGTTTAATTTCAGAAAGAGGAAAAAAATGAAGTATCACCAGCCAGCTAGCTGACACATTGATGTGTGTGTAAACACCACTTGTGCAGTCTCATTTTTTAGTTTTTTTAAGTGACAAAAATATTTTCAATTATTTTTGTACCAGCTGAGGCTCAGGGACTCCTGCAGATAAAAGTGGCTGGGCTGTCCCTGTTGTCTGATCCCAACAAGGCACCTTTCCCTCCCAGACAGACCTTCCCTGATGGAGAATACTGCCTAGTACTTCTGCCAGTGGTTTTCCAGTGCCTCTTACCCATCTGGCACACAAGAAAAGAACCATCCCCTCAAGTGAACAGTCCCAAGGAGGTTCTTCTCCCCCAGAATCCTCAGTGTTTCTGTTTCTCCTGGGTTTGTCTCCTGTGATATTTCAGGCAGGGGAAGGGTGGAGTGATGCTTTGGTCAGGGATGGCTTCCAGCTCTTTTCCTCCCCTGTGATGGAAGAATTTTAGCTTGGCCTCCCAGGCTACCAAGGTCTTGCCCAGCCCATTGGAGGCTGAGTCCTCCTGAGTCATGGGCCAGCACCAGCTGGCACATCTCCTCCAGCTGGCAGGAAACAGCTTCTAGTCAGAGGGGCAGAAATAGGAGAATAAAAGGAGTATCAGCAATGAGAGTTCTCTCTTTTCACTTGGCTACTTCTTGGATTAACCTGTTTTAAAAGCCATTAATATCCTGACAGCATTAATGAGGAGAAGCCTGTTCCTTTTAGATGATTAGGAATTCATTCTCTACTTTGAAGCCATTCTTCCTGCTCTCTGCTCTGTCCTTCAGAGACATCCTGAACAAGACAGACTTCTTCATTCCCATTGCACGGTCCCTGTGCAGTCCTGCTGCTTCTTCTTCAGTCTAAACTACACTCCAAGGGAGCACAAAGGCCACAGAAATGCTACCTAGCCCTGAGACAAGCCAGAAAATAAAGAGTCCTCCTCAGCCATGCACCATTCTCCATCCATAGGATTAGTGGCCCAGAGCTGACTCGGGAATTCCCTGGAACAGCAATTTGTTTCATCATTTTTTCACCAAAACCACCTTTTCCCACTGCTGCTGCAAAACGTAGCAGTCTTGAGGAGGCTGCATTTCAGTGGTTCAGTGACCTGTGTATAAACTCAGCTTTGTACCAAAATGTTTAAGTCACAGTTTGTGGTTTGGGGTGAGCAGTGCTGCAAAAATGCAAAACATCACCAGGTGCTGGTTTCATTTCCTTCCTTTCAAACAGGAGCAAGTGCACCAGTTGTGATAAATAAGAGTGTATTAATCATGCCTCGTGCTGCTAACTGATCTGAAGTCTCAGATGAGCACTTTTTTTCCCCTGCAGGACAGAAATTACAATCTTTCTGTTGAATTTGCACCTGGAGTGTGGCAGGACACCCCTCCACCCCCAGCACAACCCCTTGTCTCACACGCTGCATCCAGGCAGTGGTTCAAGTCACGACCTTTTGGATTTCCCTGCCTAGCAAAGCTCAGTCTGCCAGGGCTCTGTGCATCCCCCTGAAGCTAACAGGATGTGTTTTAAATACTGAGACACAAAATATTTTTGTTTTTCCTTTTTTTCCCTCGGGTGCTCCAGGGGGGTGAAAGGCGAGCGAGCTGCTTTGTGAGGGCCACAAAGACTGCAGTTGTCTCCATTTACTCAGCAGCCTTCAGAACCTGGGATTTATCTGCAGCAGGGACCAAAACCACCTGGTTGGGATCATCTTGAACTTGCCTGAGTAAAACACTCCAGGCTTACTTCCATGCTACAAAAGAGCAGAAGAAAAGGGAAGGGAAGAAAGAAGAAGAAGGGAAGAAAACCTCGAGCATCATCACGCTTCCCCATCACCCCCTTCCCTCTCCCCGTGAAAATCTCCTTCAGATGCTCATTTGCACCAGCACAACAGGGAGAGAGAAGCCTCCGGGTTCTGTCTGGTTGAAGGAGAATCACAAAGCAGCAAAAGGCTGCTGGAGAGGAGGAGATGCAGGCATGAGCTCACCCCCAGGCAGCGGCATTGGCTGGAGAGAGCTGGAGGTGGGGTGGTGGTGGTGCCTCCCCGCCCGGGGAGCACTGGGTTTTCTCATTAGCTCTTTCTCTCCTTTCAAGCCAGCTGACCCTTTTAATGGATGTCACCTCCGGGGACAGCCTGCCTTTGTGGAAGGCTCTTCTGGAACCTGGGAGGAACAGCATGGATGTGATTGTAAAGAGATTGAAGGAGATCAATAGAAACAATTTGGTAGTGAAGGGATGATGCTCTGGCTGCTCCACTCAAGGGTGGCACTTTTAACCATCTTTTTAAAGCTGCTTTTAGGACAGGTCTAAAAATTAGGCAGTCGTAAGAATCCGTAGGGCTTCCTGCCTTGTTTTATTACTGAGGCTCTGCATGCTTCCTACAGCAAAATGAGGTGGGATTTATTCACAGTCCCCCCTGTCACTGGCTTTCAGAAAAGTCACCAGGGATTGCAGGGAGCATGAAAAGCCTGGTGCTGCCATGCCTTACCTCTGGTGAGGACCTGGCTCCTCAGTGCCCTGCTGGGAGACACCAGGGCATTAGAATTTCAGCCTGAAGGTAAATCACAAAATACTCTGTGGAGGAAAGTGTTGCCTCTCCTTTTACAGACAAGAGAAGCCAGAGCAGTTTCAGTCACCTGCTGATGTGACTGCTGCACAAAAGTGTCAGGATGAAGCCTGGAGGCATTGTGTGAGTCCAAGCCATGCTCTTGCCAGTGGCCTTGGGTTTTCACTCAGATCTCACTTCTGTGAAATTCCTTTTGGCAGGAGAGCAATGCAATGGAAATGAAGAAAGGATCTCAAGGTTTATCTCTTGATGAATAACGTGGCCAGGTGCAGACCCAGTTCCAAGACCCTCTTCAGCATCTGTGCAGGACAAAGCTGTGTGCCATGTGTGCTGAGAATGCTCTTTAATCCTTTATTTCCTTCACAGGGGTTATTAATAGGGGACTGAATTCCCTCTCTCTCTCTTTGTCCCTCTGATGTCGTTTCCTTTGTTTCCTTTTAGGAGTAGCACAAGGGGATAGGGAGCAGACAAACTGCATGATCCTGGTAATTAACCATCTCAGCAATATCCTGGCACCACAGCAGTGGTAATGCTGTGTAACAATTTGCATGCATTAGTTTCCATGTCCCAGGAAAGCAGTTCCTGCAGCATTCGAGAGCCAGGGAGGGAAGAAGGGTTGAGCTGAGGTAAAGACATGATTTTCATTCAGAATGAATTCAGAGAAAGAGAATGAGTGATGTCTGAAAGCTCTTGGAGCCTTGTTAACATGGCTGCAGTTATTCCTGAAGCAGTTAGGTGACTGTGCTGAGCCAGGCTGGAGAGATGCTCAGCACCTTGGGGACCCACTGACTGGGGGTGCAGAGTGTCTGAGCTGCCTCTGCAGCACCCTGGGTCCTGCCCTCTCCCTGCAAGCAAAAAGATATTGAAGCCAAAGAGAAGACCCACAAAACCTGTCACCAGATCAGATGACCACATACCAGCAGGGTTTCCATCAGAGAGAGAGAAGATTTGGCAGTGAAAATGTGTCACTCAGTGCCAAACTCCTTTGCATCCTGGGCTCCTTCACACTCTCCTCTCTTCTTCTTTAGGAGAGGTGGCAACAGCCTCCCAGATGTCAGGAGGAGATGCAGCCCCTTGGCTCTGGGGTAGACAGGGCTTGGGTTGGATGTAGGGATGGAGACTGGAGCTGCAGCTGCTGGGTGGCTGCTGAGTCTCTGCTGCCCCTGCCCTACAGGCTTGGGGTGAGCTTCAGCAGGGAAAAAGTAGTAAAACTCCCCAGGCAAACCCCAAAGACCTCTTTTCCATTGATCTGAACCCCAACGTGGTGGTAGTGATGCCACTGGTGATGGCCACACTGTGGTCACCCCAGCACTCCTCTGAGTGGGGCTGAAGGAGGGCTCTGGGGTCTGGCAGGCAGGAGGGGAGGGGGTTCCCTGGGCTGATTTCAGCTCTGGGGGAGCCTGAACCTTTTCTCCACCTTCATATCCCTGTGACCTGGCAGCATGTGGCTTCCCAGTGCTCTTCCTGTCTGCTCTTGATGATTTACTCTGTGACTTTGGGAAAATTGCCTAATATCTCTGTGCCTGAATATGCCCATCCATAATTTTGTGGGTTAATTAAACAGTTTCCTCAGTAGGGACTGTGAGGTTTAATGAATTCCTGCTTGCAAAGTGATTTAAGATTTCAGATGAAAACTACTAGAGAAGTGCAAAATGCATTATGCTTAAAAAAGAGAGGATACAAAATAATAATAATAATAATAATCAAAAGGCCCTGCTGCTGGATCACTGCAAAGAGGGAATATTTGTATTTTTACTAACAAAACCATCAGTCACTGTGTTACAGAGTGAGGGGTTTTAGCTACACAGCACTAGTTAATACTATGCTATTTATTATTCTGCTGAGTATTTCCATTATCTTTGCACAATGAGCTGATTTACTGTGAACTGCTATCAAAAGGACATCAGCATTATGCCCAAAATATGTCAGAAGACTGTAAAGCCCTGGCATGCTTGTTCATCTTTACAAATCCAGAGGTTGATTCACCTGAGGGAGGGCAGAAGCTTTTGTGGATCAGGGCCCTGGTGTGCAGGAGGAAAGGAATGAAAACTTTTCCTCTGATGCAGTCCACACAAAGGGAACAGCAACTGGGTAGCACATCCCCAAGCCTTCCAGCTGCTCTGGATTTCATCATGGAAAAGGGAAATCCCAGGTCTTGGTGTGACCTTGCACACCTCCATAAAATGAAGGTTTTTCTTGGGTCATCCTCAGAGGGAGAGGTCCCAGAAGAGCAGATGACACAGTGTCCAGTTTAGGGAGGACTGTGGGTCCTGTACAGCATCTTTGGAAGTTGTGTTTCACTGCAGTTTACATTCTAGGCACTCAGCAGGGAGTGAGAAATAAAGGTATAATCCCTCTCCATTGAAAAGACCAAAGGGAAAATGTGGGAATTATTCCAGCCCTCTGCCACAAAAATATTTTCATGTCATCTGGGTGACTGCAACATGTTCTGACAGTTCTGATGCCAAAGCTGTGACTGAAACACCAAGGAAAGTCAGGTGCTTTCTAGCAAATGAGTGAGACCCCAGCTCTGTCCTTTGCAAAGCCTGGCTTGGGCTAGGTAGCTGGGCTCCAGGTGTTCCCAAACCCAAACTCTTGAGTTCTGCCCCCAGACTGGGGGTCTGACAGCAGCAGCATTTCTTGGGTGGTGCAGAAAAAGCTCAGCCTTGGTGTTGTGAGAGGAAACATCTGGGTGCTCTCAGTCAGGGCAACTTCAGAGAAATGAGGTGTTTCCTTAGTGCTGGGGGCAGCTGTGAGCCAGCTGTGAAGCTGGGGCTGTGTTGTACCTTCCAACATCTGCTCTGCTCCGGGGAAAAGGAGAAAACTTTCCCATTAAATCCACTCCTGCTTAGAGAATTTCAGAGGGTTTACTGCTGGCTGCACTGGAGTTTTGCTTCTTTTTAGCATTTTGGGTTGCCAGGAAAGCACCTAAGTGTACACAGAGATGCTCACTGGGAGAATCTAGAGGTGTCAGACAAAAAAAGCACCATGAAATATCCTGGGTTTAACTTCTTCCCTGCAAAAAGGCCCTTACACTTCATCCAGTTACCTACATCTGCTTGGCTAATGGAGACTGGATCCCAAGCTGAGGATGTCACAGATGCAGGAGTCACCATTTCCTTTGGCAGTTTATTCCAGGAGTTTGTGTCTCACTGGAGGGGTCAGAGATGGGCCTGGTAAGAGAAAGACCTGAAAATCAGGTTTATTTATAATTCTGAAAGAGTGTGGCTTTATATTTATCCATCAGTCTGGAGGTTTGCTGGCTGCTCGTTTATCCCAATTATTTATCCCAATAATTTTTATAGACTTTGCCAAGTCACTTCTTGGTGTTTGTCCTTTACCTTGACTTCCTTGTTCTAAGGAAGCTGAACTTCTTCCTTCACCCACTGCAGCATATTTTCTCTGGCTGATTTTATGGTTCCTTTCTGCCTCTTTTTCAATTCTCAAGTATCTTTTTTTTGAAACTCGGATAACACATTTTGTTGCTTTATTCCAGCATTGGCCTTGCCAGTCTCACAGGCTCTGATAAAACTGTTCATCTGCTCACTCCCCCTCTGTGCAAATATTCCTCTCTTCTTGGACAGGGTCAAGAACCATGGAAAGGAAAGCAAATAATTTCTCTTTACTAGTTGCAGATACAGCTCATTGTTTCAAAGAGCGTGGTGTGGAATTTTAAAAGCAGAAAGTGCACTGAGTAGGTAAGGGAAACAAGACAAGAGCCTGGAAATAGCCAAGTGTTCTGAAATAGCTCTGAGAACAGCTCACTTCCCATATCTCTAAACCTATTCTTAGGTTGGTCATTTAGGGGCTGAGCTCTGTGCTTCTCTCTCCAGGGTCCCCGTTAAGGAGGTCGAAGCGAAACTTGGGTCAAGCACAGCCTGGCCCAGTTGTAGCTCTTTGCTTTCTCTGGCTGCATCCATCTCTGCTGGAATCCATGTTCCTGTGCCATTTCTCCAGTCTGTCAGCTCCTCACTGCACTGTGCAGAACGTAGGTGAAGCTTTCCTCACTCAGAGGAGATGCTGTGCCATGGCTCTGCCTGTATTGCTGATTTTACGATGACTTCAGGTAAAACAAAACCCTATTATTTTGTCCCTCTGACAGTCAGAGTGACTCTAAATTACTCCTCTAGGGTAATAAACTACTCTTCTAGGGGGTGAATAACAGGACTCCAGCTTAGGAGCAGAAACAACAGCTCCAAGCAGAAGTTTGAAGACATATTTTCAAAAAGTTGAACTTCCTTTGGCTGAAAATGAGACTGGCCAAGCTGACACTGATCAGATGCATTGCCAGTGGAAATTCTGGAGAACCCTTGAGACTCTGGCACCTTCTTTGTGGTGCTCAAAAAAGAAGCAGAGCTCTTCTGAGTACCTAGCCAAAAAATGGGAAAGCCAGTGAAGCAGAGGATTTCATAACTGGATTAAAAGTGGGATAAACCAAAGCAGATTTGTGAAGAAAAGTAAAAACTTTCCTTGAAAAATTAGGGCTGGAATCTCCTTAATTAACTGTTATATACATATAATTATGATTTTTAAAGTATTTTTTCATTAATATGCAATGTTAATTTTGTAATTAACAAAATGTACATGATTGTCAGGGATGGGCAAAAGGCAGTTGCAATAAAAATGAAATTGATCACAGGATTCTAACTTTTTTTTTTTTTTCTTTTTCTTGCCCCCCAGTTTTACTGGTTCTTTGTGAACTCCATGGCTCTTGTTTCCCTAGAGCAGGAGAGGAGGGCTAGGAGCCAAGCAGGCCATTATTTATTGCAGTCTGTAGTGGGAGTGATGGCAGCTGCTGATGGCACTTTGGCATTAAGTGAAGCCAATAAATGTTGTAACGCCCCGTGCAGCACCAGATGGTGAGATACAGAAGGAGCTTCTACCTCACCCAGTGCTGTGGGTTCCTCTCCACTTTGAAATTCCATCTAAACAGAGAAGGGTTTTTAAAAGGACCACCTGCTCTGCTACCTTATCCCCACATAATTTTTACATGGTTGGAAACGCAGTCCATATGCAAACTGTTAGGATAAAACAGGCTGCTGGCCACCAGGGAGAGGAGAAAATATCCTTTCCCTCTGACAACGAGGCTCTTACCCACTGCACAATTTCTGGGTTTCTGGTTTATCTTACCCTCTTTTTAATTTGCAGAGTTGAGTGGGTGCCTGGGTCTGGGATAAAGCACCAGCTCATGCTGGAGGTCAAACTTCTGCAGCTTTCTTGTCCAGAACCAGCAGTGTAGGTCAGGATAAGAAATGTTCTTTCCACATTGTTCTTTCTGTCCTGTTTGGCGTTTCCCTTGAAAACTTGCTCGTGTTCCTGGTGAGTTCTCCTGATGCTCAGATGGTATCAGAGGCAAAAGGTGGCCTCACACAGAGAAGGCAAAGCCTGACTGGAGTGGAAGAAGCTGAGGGAGAAAAGCAATAGCTGGTTCTTCAATTTCAGACCTCAGCCTCCAGGCAAACTTATCTTTTGCTACCAGCATCTGTTTCTACAAGGTCTCTGGTTCCTGGCAGACAGTTCTTGCTGGCAACAGCAGCTGCACTATTTTGGGTACTGTCATGGTGACTCCAGGAGAGGATCTAAAGACAGAAGTGGTTTCCCAGGCACTTCATTGTGTTTTCCATATGGCTTTGCACTTCTAGCACTGTCATGTTTTGTCTCGAAGAGAAAAGAAGATAAATAATGGATTGGAGCAGGGTCCTAAACCTCCAGGTAGTTCCCAAATCTGCTCCTGGTGCCTGCTGTACCCTGAGTCAGGAGTCATGAACCCATCAGTGCACATACAGGCCCTCCCTGGCAGTAAATAGGTTATTTGCTGCCTGGAGCACCAGAGCAGTTTCTGGACATTATTGCTGTTATATAGTGAGACTGAGGCAGTGCCAAGTGACTTCACAGACATGGATTTCCAACTGAATGCACAGACCTCATGAGTCAGAGCTGTGTCCTGAAGGGAGGGACAGAAAAATCAGTTTTGGTTCATCTGTACTGCAATGCCTAGCAAGTTAAAGGTGAACAGCCCAAAAATGTAAAGTCAAAGGCTGAGAAATCTGTGTGCTGATGGTGCCCCTGTGAAAAAGTAGCTGGATGCTGAAAAGTCAGATTTCTGGAGCTTAATCCATGTACTCCAAGAAAGCTGCTGCCCCAGGAGTGGCTGGAAACAGGAGGTGTGTTTCATGGGCTCCTAGGATGTCAGCTGGAAGGGACCCCAAGGCCCATCTGCCCCAACCCTTCTCATATTATTGTTTCTCTGAGATGTCTCAGCACCCCCTGGAGCTGAGACTTCAAACTTCCCAAAGTGGGGGAACCCACCCCTTCCCCTGGGAGACCATTCCAAGGGCTGACTGTCCTCATGGGGAAACATTTTCCTCCTGTGTCCAATGGGAATCTCCCCAGGAGCAGCTTGTGCCCATTCCCCTTGTCTTGTCCATGGCACTCCCTGTCCCTGGGGAGTCTCCATCTGCTTTGTAGCCCCTTCAAGAACTGGGACATGGTCATAAGGTCTCCCCTGAGCCTTCTCTTCCCAAGGCTGCACAAACCCAGTCTCCTCAGCCCCTCTCCCATGGCAGGTGCTCCAATCCTCTGATCATCCTTGTGGCTCTTCTCTGGACCTTTTCCTGCCTCTCCACATCCTTTTTGTACAGCAGGGACCAGAACTGAACACAATAATATATATTTCCCATAATAATATCTTTCCCATAATAATATCTTTCCCGCAATAATATTTCCCATGTCCCAGCTGGCTCTTTACTATTGTTTGGTGAAATCACACCATTTACAGAAAAATCACTCCAGACAGCAGCCCACCCAGCCAGCACTGGGGAGGCTCTCTGCAGCCCAGCAGACACCTCTCAGCAGGATCCCCAGTTCAGCACAGGGTACTGGCACTGCCATTCTGTCTTGAAGACCAAACCAAAAATATTCTGCTCTCCCCCAGTCTCTTTCTGCAGCAGAAATGGAGAGGAGCTGCTTGTCCTGAATGGCAATACATCTGCCACCACGTTGTGTGCCAATTCTCCTTCACCCAGCCACTGGGAAGGGGTGTTTGACTTGGAGCTCTCTGCAGACACTGATTTCCACCCTTAAACCATCAATCCCTAATTGTGACACTCTGTGTATCTATGAAAGGGGGGGTTCCGTGCCTGTAGGAAAAAATCCGTGGCAAAATGTTCAGTTTTGACAGTTTAAAGACTAAATAGTGAAAACAAATCAGCATTTTTCTCAGAAGATGAACCTGCAGAAGCCCTTGTGTGCAGGGCCCACACAGTCTGCAGGACATGTTGGTCCAACAGTGACTCTTGTAGGTACAGATCTTAAATGTCTGAGAGAAAGATGCAGAGACAAAAATCTTATTTTTACATGACACTGTTACAAAGGGAAGGGACAGCAGTGTCACAGAAAATCTGTTATTTCTCCCAGATGTGAAGTCCTCTTCATCACTAGCATTCTTGATACACTTCTCTTCAGTAAAAGAACATAATTAGAGTAATTCATTGTTTTCTTGAGGAAAGTAATGAGAAAACAGAAGAGAGTTTTCCAGGGGGGAGACTCTGAGGAATATTTTTCCTCCCAAGGTTTTGTAGCAACACTGAGAGCAGAGCAGGGGCTGCCATTGCAAACAGAATGTCTGCAATCCTGAATCAAAAGGGACCTCCCAAAGATCCATCAAACATCTCCTTGGGAGCTCTCTGTGCTGCACAGGCAGCACGTAAATATCAGGAGATCTGCAGCCTGGGACACCATCAAGGTGACTCTCATCCAGAGCACTTGGACCTGGGCTGGAGATCAGCCCCATGCTGCAGGGGGTCCCATCTTTGGTTCAGCTCTAGGCTTCTCTTTTTGAGTGTAAGAAACACTGACAGTTCTATGAATTGCCAATGGATTGCCATGTTCACCTCCTATCTAAAAAACTCCTTACGACTGACATCAGTGGAATGGATCTCAAGGAACTGCTGCCCTCCTCTGAGGCTGCCTTGCTTCCTCCTCCTGTGGGGGTGATGCTCTCCTCCCCACTGGGAACTTGCTCAGTTAAATCTGGCAATTAGCCATCCTCAGGGGCTTTGGGAGTCTCTGCTGAGTGTCCAGAGGCACCAGAGGACCAGCAGACATCTGAGCAGGATCCTGAAGGTGCTGTCTGTGGTCTCTGCCATCAGCTCCCAGGCTGCTGGTGCAGAGGGAGCAGAGCTCTGGGCTTTATAAACCACCCCAGCACCATCCCTCCTCCTTTCAGTTCCCCTTGGGGTGATGGGGGAAGGGGCTGGCTTGCTTTTTGTTTCCTCAGCTGGGACTTCCAGCGTGTGGTTTTCTACTGCACGTCTTAAAGTCTCCAATCAGGGGCAATTATGATAGCACACTGTGTAAATATTAAAGACAGTTGCAGGCCTTTAATTAAAGCCAACTTTGTTGCTTTTCCCTCACCCTCCCTCACTCCTCTCGATTTAGTCAGGAACACAATAAGCTTAATCAGCTGCCCCAAATTATGCATGCATTAGCCCGTGAGATTCAGCAAGGCCAGGCTTCTCAAGGACAAAGAATTATACTGAGCTCCAGCATCTCATTTTTGTTTTCTCCAGCCATCTTTTGTGGGGTGGCATGGGAAAAATTCTAATGAGTCTCTCCATGCTGCCAGAAAAATTCCTGTCAGGCACGGGCCAGTTGCTTTCCCCACTCTTTATTTTCCAGATATGAAGTTTGTGTTACCCTCTCTGCTCCTGAAGGAGGAAAGCTGCATCAGGGTGACTGGCCCTGCACTGCCTGATCATCATCTGTAACAGTTTGAGTTTGCTGGAGCTGGTTTTCCCCCCTTCTCACAAAACTTCCCAAGCTTTTTGGCACTGCAGCACACTGACAAACACATTCCTTTGAGTCTATAAAATAGTTTCTCTGTGTCTACTTTCATTGTGCATGGGTTTGATTGTGCTTGTCACAGAGTATTCTTTTGAAATCTGCTCTAAAGCTGAGGATGTGACTTCAAGTTTTCTGCTTCTCAGGAAGTTTCTGGCACAGGGGAGATACAGAAGAATTTGCTAACCCTCCCTCCCTGTAAGTTTTCCAGCTAGCAAAACTGCTCAAATTAACAAAGCTTCAGGATGGAGATCCACACTGTCCTTCTGACTTATCTTCAGGAGGGGAGGTTGTAGGCTGACCCATCTTTTTTCTGATTTTTTTTTTTTCCCTTGACCCACTGCTGTGGGTTTAGAGACAAAATGATTTTCATCTCCAGGTCTGGGTTCTTTCTGCTGCAACTTGCAGGGCTCTGCTTCATCCTCTCTGCTTCACCAACCTGCTCCTGCTGCTCCAGACAAATAATTTCCCAGCCCAGGGTTGGGAATCAGGTGCCTGCAGGGATAAGGAGGGGATGAGGAGAGGGGCAGCTGGGGACCATGGTCCTGCTGTCCCACTGAGCTGGGAAGCAGAAGCTGGTTTTGGGGGGTCTGTGTGTGCATCCCCCAGCTCCTCTACATCTTGAGGATGTGCTGCCTGGCAGTGGCAAGAAGCTGCTTTGACCAAATGGTTGTGGGTGTTCTTGTTTGCCCAGTGACAGAATAATAACTCACTGCTCTCTGCATTAAGGGGAAAAAAACAAACCCAACAACGCTAAACTGAAAATGCAGCCTTCTTGGGGAAATGGTTGTGCTTGTTAATGGCAGTCTTGATTAAAGATGACAAAACCCTAACTGGAGTTTCTCCTGGGCTGGGCTGGCTTGCTCAGCAGCATGGCACAGGGAGGTCAGCAACAGCCAGGATCAGCCCCAGCCTGGAGTGGGAAAGCACCAGGAGGAAATGGAGCTGTGACCTGAAGCACACCACCATCCCAGCTCCTCAACTTCAAGCACAACACCATCCCAGCTCCCAAACTCCAAGCACAACACCATCCCAGCTCCCCAACTTAACTTCTCCAGCTCCCAAGTCAGAGATTTCCACATCCAAATTGAAGGCGTTTGCTGCGATAGGAATTAAATCAATTAAACCAATTAACACCTTCACTGAGATATCATCCTCTGTTATTTAGAGAACCAGGACTCCAGGGGTGGCTTGCTCCTTGGGGTTGCTCTAAGGAAGCCATTCCTTGGGCACAGCCCCCTGTGTCCCCTGGAAGTGGGAATGTGACTCCTCAGAGGTGCAGGGAGCAATCCAGGAGAATGATTCTTCCAAGGGAGCCCAGCTCTGGGGTGGCTCAGGGGACAAAAAGATCTTTGTTTGCCATCTGTGCCAGTCAGCTTGTGCCCACCCAGGAGAGTTCTGAGGGGCTCCCCAGGCCAGGTTGGGAATTTGATGTCCTATTCCTACTGTGTCCCACTCAGGTTTTGTTTTCACTGCCAGGAAGGTGCTCACTGCAGTCTAGAGTAGCTCACTTTAGTCTCCCAAGGTCTGTTAGGTGTCAGGGCAGTCCCAGTAGCTTGGGACAAAATTCTTACTTTATTTACTAACAACATCTCCAGGTGCTTAAGCCCTGTAGGAATTTTCAGGGATGTGGATGTGCCTCACTGATTATTTCCTGCTAACACTGCTGGTTTTTCTAGTGAAGACACAATCTCAGTGTTTTCACTGCCTCAACCATGCAAGAATTTGCTACGAGTACACTAATTACTGACTGCCAGTGCATTCCTTCTTTTGGCTGCTGTGAAGGGGAATTTTAGCTGTGCCTGAAGCCCCAGTTTTCTGAGCCCATAAAATCTCTGTTCATTTGGGTACCTGTTCCCCTTCCTTTGCAGACCAAGGTAAATGACACTTCTCAGCAGAAAATTCTGGCAAATGAGACCAAATGGGGAAGTGAATTTTCCCTCAGAAGAAGAGAGCTGAACTACTGAATTAGTGAGACTAAGATGATTTTGAACATGTGGTGAGTAGGAAATTTTGTATTCATTTACCTGATAGGTGACAGTTTTCCTCTTCCTAGAACAAATAAGAATACAACAGCTACTAAGGCTTTTGATAGTCTTATCTCCAGGTTTTAAGGATCTGCCATTCAGCATTTACATTTAATCTTCTATTTCAGAGAAAAGGTTCTCTCTGGTCTGGCTGATTCTCTTCTTTTTATGGAGCAATCTTCTGAATTCAGCTGTAAAGAGGAGAAAGGCAGGCTTGCTCAGTAATAAAGTTGCAAACTGTCTGCCTTTTAGATCCTGGCAATACTTGCCTGTTGTGTGATGCATTGAACTGTTATTTGTTTGGGGCTTCAGTGCTCAGCTCTAATGCAATAAAAACCTGAAGGATTTTACTTGGTTGTGATGAAGCCAACGTCCAAAGGACATTAAATGCATTTCATTTAGAAAAAAATTAATAATAATAATCTACCCCTGGTGCTTTAGTGCAGTTTTGCTGAAGAGGGTTAGTGAAATCCTGTGATGGAGAGTTGTCCAGTGGCCTCTGCACAGCCAGAGGGTGAAAATCCTCTGTGTGCTCCTGAGAAGCCAGGCTGGGAGCAGGGAGCAGGTCTGCACCAGCCCAGGGAAAACTGATGGGAAGCAGCTCCTGGGGAGCCTGCAATGGCACTGCGGGTGGGAAGGAAGGGAAAAGCTGTGCTCTGAGCTGGAGAAAAGGGGAAAAAAATGTTCTCTGATGTGCATGTGAAAGGAAGAAAGAGCAGATGCAACACCTGCAGGTTTTGAATTGGTTTTCTTCAGGTCTTGTTGCAGTTATACATTGTGGGAGGGAAGTTTTGTCTCTTTAGTTTCCTTCTTAGTCCAGAAACTATTTTCTTTTCCTTTTCTGTCTCTATTCCTTGATTTGTTGGTGATATAAGCTCTAGGACTGAAATAAGAGACCTTTGCACCACTTACACTACATGGCCCAGACCTGCTTCTCCATGGCTGCTCTGGGTGGGATGGGAATGTGCAGACACGTGAGCTCTGGTCCACGGGCACTTAGGAGAAGAACCTGGTGGCTTTCAGGCTTGAGAGAGAATCCCTGAGAGACAGCAGGGGGAACTCAAGGTTCCCTGGGGGAAGTAACCAATTTGAGCACTTAAATATTTTGCAAAAATAGACAGTCCTGGTAGAGGGGAAGTCTGAAATATAAGAGACAGAGATTTGAGCATGGAGATTTGCTGGCTCTACACTTTGGTACCACTCCTGCTGGGCTCCACAACTGCAGTCACAGAGGGTGTCCTGTCTTATCCAGAGGGTTTCAGTGTTTCCTGAGCTTTTTGGGTTTCTGATAGGGTATCAGTATGGCAAGGAACTTTTGCCAAATGGTTTACTCATCAGTATTTACATCTGAGGCTTTTATAAAGAACCCCTCAGATTTCCACACGTTTGCTGAACTTACAGTGATGACATCCACCACAAGCCCCAAGAGCTTGCCTTTGGACATGGTTGATGGAGGAAAGTTTTGTACAATGCTTGGAAGGGAAAAAAAACACCCAAAACATTCTTTATTGACATTTACCATCTATAAAATCTGCCTTTGGAATTACTCTTCTGTGTCACTGCTGTGCTGTGTTGTTTTCAGTGGTCATTTGGCTGCTTAGGATTAGTGAAAATGAACAAGGCAATGAAAAAGCTCCCTGGGTTTTTATGTTGTCAGTAAAAATGAGAAAAATATCTTCCACTATCACAGAATATCCCAAACCAATCCACCAGTTGCTTACCAACCTAGGGAATAAATAACACAGGGAATTTATTCCGTGATTTTACATAAGTTGATAAGGAGCTCTTCTTTTCCAAGTTGTTTGCAGGTGACTGGGATTTGTTGGTGTCCCTAACAAACTGGCATTGTGCTGCCTGTGAGAGATCCTTGTTTCTTGGAGATCCTTGTCAGTGATGCTGAGCTGAACCTTCCTGCCTGTCCTTGGGTGGGGGGGGTGAGACCTCTGTTATCTTTCTGCCCTGGGATTGAAACCCACTCACTAATTCTTGATGTCTGCAGTTGCCCCTCCTGCTGTGTGCAAAGCTGATCAACCTTGCCTGCCCTTCCTGGGGATTTCTGGTCACAGCCTGCTGAGGAATTCCAACCCTGCCTTTGGAAGTGGGATGGAGGGAGGGGAAAGAGGAGGAAGCTCACGAAGACTGACCCTGACCTGGGGGGTCCATCTCACCAGGCTCTGTCCTCTAGGAGAGAGAAGAGGCCTTTTTTGCTGAATATTCCTTGGAAGACCTAACTTCAGGCACTGAGGAGCATGGCCTGAGGGTGACTATTGGAAGGCCAGGTGCCTGGTGGGGCCACAGGGAGTGATCAGCTCTTGTCTCAGCTTGCTGGACCTTTCTCTTGGCAGCGTTGTGGGTTGGTTTTTGTAAGCATCCCAGCAAGGTGAGGTTTGCAAGAGGGATTAAAAACCTGTAGGTCTTTGCAGGGAACCACTCACAGGCAGCAAACTTAAAGAAGGCAGGGAAATGCTCCCTCAGGATATCTGCTTCCTCCCAGGGCTTGCAGAAGGGACACCTCAGGGATGTCTCAGGTGAAGCTACACACACCCTGCTCTGAGAAAGGGGCTTTGTGGTTTGGGAGACAGAGAAACTCAGCCTCCTGCCAGGCAGGAGCCTCAGGAAGGGATGAACATCACCACCACCATTTGTCTCAGTGGCATCTTTGATGAAGTGAGTGTGATGCTAACTTTGACATTTTAAGGAACTCTTCTTGCCCCTGGCAGTGTTTTTGCCAACAGCAGAGATTGGAAACAACAAAGGTGGTGAGTGTGTTCAGAGGCTCCCTAAGGACTTCTCCCTTCCAAGGGAAGGATCAGACACAGCTGGTGTGCTCTGTGGCAAATAATACTCAGTATCACAGGCAAAAAAAAAATGAACTTTCAGCTGAAGTAGCTTTGATCACTGCTGATTGCTGTGATGTTAAATGTCTCTTGCCCTAGATCGGGAGCAGCCAACCTTCCAGAGCCTGACAGGCAAGAAAATAAAATGTATAAAGCTTTTGTAAACTACTAGATTTAGCATTTAGCAGGTATTTTTAGCATAAAACCTAAACCAGATACACTAGGCAGCATCAAATACAGCTGACTTATTCTCTCAGCACTTGAATAGATCTCCAAACATGCATTTTGGTATTTATACTTGTTTGTCTAAGTAGCATGGCTATGGCTTGTTATTAAAAATAGGTGTAAGAGTTACAAAATTTGGCACAGAAACAGCCCAGTTCTGGCCTTGATGGCTGTATCTCCACCAGCAAACAAAACAGAGCTCCTTGTCCAGCCTCAGCATCAAGTGGCACAGCTTGCAGCCGTGTAGGTGAAGTGTCTTCCTCCCCAAATGAAGGAAACTCATCAATATTACCTAGTGTGAAAAATCCCCAGCACCAGAACATGCCCTGGGAGAGTTGTCACAGGCCAGAACCATTCCAGTCAGCACACCAGGGTCAAACAGTGCAGATGCTGAGGGGCTGGATCCACCCCCTGGCCCATTTCAGCTTTCAGCAGCTGGTCCCAGCATGGCCTGGTGTGCTGGGGAGTCAGGGACAGAAGAGGGTGGCTGATACAGCAAAGAACATCACCCAGCCTGGGGGGTGGATTTTTTGCCAGGCTCAGTTTCAGCCTGGTTCCCTTTCCCCCTCCCATGCCACATGGAGCAAGGTGCTGAGAGCCAAAGGGCAGGAAGCTCTGTGCCTCTGGAGGGCTTGTTTATCCATCCTGACCGTTGCCTCCATTCAAATTCCTTTTTTTCATGGTTAGTACAGACTGCCCGAGGCCTAAGGAGCAGCTTGAGGATTTGCTCAGGGTTTGGGTAGGCACAATCCAGCCCAGGCTTCAGCTGCCTTCAGGCTCCAGCCATGCCCAGTGGGCAGAGGCTGCATCCAAGGCATCCAGGAGGCTGAAGTTCATCAACTTGTGATAAACCAAGTTGTTATTTTGGAAGCTGCAGTCCAGCTCCCTGGCTTAGAGCCACTGGTGGGTGAGGATGGGAAGGTGAGGGCTGGTAGTTGGGTTCTCTGGCAGCTCAAATCTGTCTCTGCAGGGCTGGGGAGGAAAGGCAGTTCTGCTTTGGATCAGGTTAATGAACTCTTCCACCCTGCTGGCTGGAGCAGGTGAGGGGACACAGGTACAGAGTCACAAATATTGCAGCACTCTGTGTGAGCAACTGTGAGGCCAAGAGATGGGATTTGTCCTTTCTTTCCACAGGACTGTTCAGAGGAAATCAAACCCCAGCTCAGCATACAGGGGGTGGGGGTGCCAGCTCTCCCTCTATTCCACAATCTGTGCACCTCTTCTGGCACCTTAATGACTGCAGTGGGAGCACTGGAGCTTGACAGGTCTCCATCAGCCTTTAGAGGGTGGAAAATCCTGTAGAACCTTGGTTTTTGCTAAGCTAGTTGGGAGTTTACAGAAGACTTAAATTCAATAGAAAAACCCCAAAGCTTTCTGTTGGCCACGGAGAGCTGTCTGGTTGATAGGAAAAGCAAGTCTGGCAAAGAGCCAGGGAAGTGAGAAATTCCACTTAAAGAGCTCAGGGCTGACTGGGGCTATTTCATTTTCCTTTTCCAAGAAACAAAGACCATCTCCTTGTCAGATGCTCAGGGATCATTAGAAGGTTGGTGGGGGAAACCCTGACAGGACAAAGTTTTGTGTCTGCTCCCATTGTGCTGCTCCCAACCTGCTGACACCTTTTCCTTCTTTTCCTCCTCCACTGCTCCACACATCCCCTGAAGTTACTACTGACATTCCTGATGCCTCCAGGCAGGAGGGATGAACGCCTGATGGGTGCAGGAATGGCAAAACAGGGGAAGAAGCCAAAGTTCTTCCAATGAGATGCTGGATCTCAGGTTTTCAGAACTCCATGGGATGCTGGTTGCCAAACACGGCCCTGGGTTTGGACCACTTCTCCTTTTCACACTAACTGGGGATGTAATGTTGCAGAGTTCTGTGGCTGCACAGAAAAATAGAAATAGGGAAATAATTTTTGGCCAGGATTAAATGCTGTCGTTTTGGAGATATTTTGGTGTATTTTCACAGCATGCTTCACAGTATTTTTATTTCTAAATTCACATCAGCATCGCCAGAGATGCCTGCTGAGGCTTGTGGAGGGATCAAATGGAGATAATAATAGAAAACACCTCTCTCCAGTCATTTTTCATAGAGAAAAGGAAATGTACAGGTGACCAAGGGTAAATATAGAAGAGGGGAGAAGAAGAGAAACCCCACACAGCAGGGAAGGGAACAGAATGGACTTCCAAAAAGATCTGAGCTTGGCATTGTCTCCACGTTTTGTGCCATGCTTTGCCATGGGGTGTTTTGAGGAGCCCTGGTGCACAGTGTGCAGTGTAAGATGCAACCACAGAAACATCAAGAAAATGTGAAAAGTGGAAGAGTGACAAGTAGAAAAAAAAATGTAAGCAGGACTCATGGGATTTTTTTTTTGAGTGACCTCTTTATCCTTTGAGATTTACTCCAAAATCTGTGGTTTTCTTCCCTGCACTAGGAATAGTGTTGCTTGTACTTGGCATTAGAAGTGCCATCAGTTTGACTCTCCTGTTCCTTATCCCTAGGACAAGTGTGGTTTTCTCCTTGCTAGATGACTTGTTATTTTGGTCCCATTCAGCTAATGTTATATATAATTCACAGGGTTTTGTTCTCCTTTCAGATTTGTGGAGCTGAGATTGGTTTGTTATTCACACATAATATAAGCTGACAGGAGCTGTAATACAGGAGTATGATTACACAGAATAATTCATAAGTTTTTTTTTATTATTATTATTTCTTCTAGGCAAACAGATGCAGTTGGAAAATCTGGCTGTTTGCAAGGCTGTGTTCAGTCCCCAGCAAGCCTGAACCACAAGGGAATTTTAGGTTTGTAGAGGGTTCAGGCAGCTGCTCTGGTCATTTTGTCCAGTTGTACAGCAGAAATGTCCCTTTTTCTTCCTGCTGAATATATTAAGAATAATACCTTTTAGAGGGGAGAGCCAGATGCTAGAAGTAGGCAAATATTACTTAAAGGAATGAACAAAAAGGATGCTGCCTTTAAACCCTGGCTTTGTGGTCTCCTTTTCTTTCTCACTCAGAAACCAAGGCTAAAAATATCTCTGCTCTAAGAAGGGATTGGAGGTGTCAAATATTTTGCAAAGCTTATTCAAAATGAGTCTATCTAGGCAAAAAAAAAAAAACAACACCCAAAAAACAACAAACCACAAATGCAGACCAAGAGGCAGAAAAGGCAATTTAATTTCTTGGGTAGAAAAATGGCCACATTCAGTTTGACTGAAACTCTGTGTTCTAACATGTGAAATGGTGCTGGTGATACTAAAGGGAGGAGGGGAGAGAAAAACTTTTCAAATGAAGTATAAATAGTATAAAGTGTAAATGAAGTATAAATACCCTCAAAATGTTCTCAAAATATTTCTACTTTCCATTTTGAAATGGTTCTGAAGCTCACCTAAGCCTCATTTTTCTGTGAGGTAAAACAAATTACTTTTTTAATTTTATGGGTTTTTTTGTCTTTTTGTCTAAGCAGTCATCTGAAAAAAAAAACCCAAAACCAGTTCCTTCCCCCTTCCACAGAACTCTTCTTACCTCAGCAGAAAAGCAGCCAGTTTGGGCACAGGGAAAACCCTTCCAGTGGTGAAAATTTACATTATGAGCACTGGGGGAATGCTGGAACTTGCTGGGTATGTTCAGTCCAAGGGCACTGCCTGCAGAAATTAAGTATGGATTTCCCATAGGAGGGTTGGTTCATTCACTGGCCAACCTGCAACTTCTCTGGGGGCTTGATAATTATTTTGGGCTACTCAGTGACCTCATCTCCTCATCACTGCCAAATAAAAAACAAAAAATGTCTGAATTTTTGCTTGTGAAAAGCATTGATGATGAGGTTTCCATCCAACTGTAGATGTTCATTCCCTCCTCAGCTGTCACTTCAGAGCCTCACTGCTGTTTCTGGAAAGGGAAACTTGTGGGGCACTTTCTAAATGCTCTTGTTGAGTATACTTCACTTTTCTTATAGGTGGGGTCCCTGCCTGTTCCTCTTTGCTGGGCTCAGACTTGTGTCAGGCACTTGAGGTTGAAGCATCCCTGTGCCTTTGGGTGGGCCCTGCTGTAGGTCCTCTCAGGTTTGCCAGATGTTACAGCAATCCAGAATATTCGTTTTTATTATTATTTTTATTTTCTTATTCTTTTTCTCAAAAAAAAAGAAAAAAGAAAAAAGAAAAAAGAAAAAAAAAAGAAGAAAAAAGAAAAAAGAAAAAAGAAAAAAGAAAAAAGAAAAAAGAAAAAAGAAAAAAGAAAAAAGAAAAAAGAAAAGAGAAAAGAGAAAAGAGAAAAAAGAAAAAAGAAAGATGCTAATACATCTTTCCAGCATTTCAGACTGAGGGAGATGCAGCCATGTGCTGTGTGCACATCCCCTTGCAAAGCACTGACAACACTTGGAATCGCCCCTCAGGGAAAAGGGATCACGGAGTCACAGAATGTCAGGGGTTGGAGGGAACCTCTAGAGATCATCCAGTCCAACCCCCTGCCCCAGCAGGATCCCCCAGGAACACATCCAGGGGGTTTCAAAGCCTCCAGAGGAGACTCCACAACCCCCCTGGGCAGCCTCTGGGCTCCATCACCCTCACAGCCAAGAAGTTTCTCCTCATGTGGAGGTGGAAATTCCCATGTTCTGGTTTCAACCCATTATTCCTGATCCTGGGCACCACTGAAAGGGGATTGACCTCATCCTCTTGCCCCCCACCCCTCAGCTATTGATGGACATTCAGAGATCCCCTCTCCAGGCTGAACAGCCCCAGGGCTCTCAGGCTTTCAAGGGAAGGAATGAGTGAGCAGGAGGAGCACTGGGCTCCTCTGACAAGGCTGAGGATGCTGCTGCTGCTGCACAGTCCCAGCTGCTGCCATGAGATGCTTCCCAGCACCAACACCCACTCCTGGACTTGTTCCCCTCTTTTGGAGGTGTTTGCAGCAGAAGAAAAAAAATAAAATAAATAAAAAAATCTGTCTGAGGGGCACTGGGAAGGGAGAGCTGTCTGCTGGACCACTGCAAAGGAAGCCCTGATGATGACAGGAGGTGGCACTTGGGGACTTCAGCTCTGGAAGGTGGAGGTATCAGCTGAGTCACTGGAGCCCGTGGAGAGCCAGGAAGGTGACAGGAAGGAAACTGCAAGGGATAAGGATTAAAGGAAGGTTTGGTGAACTGCTTGACTCTGAACACTGCAGCACTTGGTCAGGAGCAAAGTCTGGATGGGCCAGGCAAGGGCTGGGCACATGATCCCTCCTGGCAGGAGGCTGATTGCATTGCTGATACTCCCAAACTGCTGACAGGGCAGGAGCAGCTTCTTGCTGGACTCTGCCCTTGTTGATGCCAGAGGGGAAAGTCTTGTTCCCACCTCTTTAAAAGTCTTGCTGAGTGAAGGAGATCACTGCAAATTATTGGGAAAATATGTGGGAGAGACTTCCAAGTGTACACAGGTAGAGGAGGGGGGATTCTCCATCAAACAAATGGTAGAGGAGTCAAGCAGGATATTCCAGAGCGTGGGTGAAAGGGGAGGAAGGGACTGGGAGCTCTGCAGGAAAACCTCCAGAGGCACAAACACTGCTGTGGGGCTCAGCTGGGACACCAGCCTCACCCTGCTGCATTGGAGTGATGGCAATTCCTATTCTGCATGGGATGGCCACCTTCAGGGGGTGCTGAGCATCAGCTAAGGGAGATGCTGTGGATGAGGCTGGGCATTTCTGAGGCTGCTCAGGAGCTCTGGTACCTTTCTCCTTCATCAAGACAACTCGGGCTGCTCTCTGGAATTCAGCCACCAGGTATTTGCAGGGTACTCAAGCCTCTACAGAGCAACACATGAGCTAAAGAGAGGGGTTTTTTACCCCATCTTGTCAATCACCTCGAGAATCAGAATGCCACTTTGCTTTCCCTGCTGCTTAGCCAAAGATTGGCATCATTTTATTCCAGCTAATACTGCCTGATCTTGTTACTGTGCCAAGGAGCTGAAATACAAACACCTCTGTGCAGTGGAGAGAATAACAGAGGTTCCTGTAGTGGGAAATTCAGTGCTCAGTTAAATTCTTCAGTTTACTTCTACAGTCACAGGAGCTGGGGTTCAAACCCTGCAGTTCCCAGGAGCCATGAGTTGGAGGGAAAAAGACATCCCAGTGCTTCCAGTTGTCGCCTGACCCAGACCTCCTCAGCAGATGGTGATGGAACTGCAACAAGCTGGGATGGCAAAAAATCACTGTGGGCAGTCCAGTGAAGACATCTCTGAAGTCCATGGTGGAAAAGGCACTCGTTCCTTGCGGATTGCAGCTGGAGCAAGGAGTACCACTCAGCTGTTTGTGACTACAGGCACGAAGCTCAAGGCAGAGAATCACAGAATTTCAGGTGGGAAGGGACCCCAAGGCCCATCTGGCCCAACCCTTCTCATATTATTGTTTCTCTGAGATGTCTCAGCACCCTGTCAAGCTGAGGCTTAAAGCTTTCCAAAGTCAAACATCTTCCTCTAGCTGGAGGAAAAACCAGCTACAGTGGTTTCAGCTGCTGTTAGAAGCATTGTGCTTCTAAGCCCTTCTTCACTCCTCTTGCAAGTGTATTCTCAGCCTTTCAGCCATGCTTCTAAATCTCAAGCTTGTATTTTCCTTGGCCCTGGGCACATCTCTTCCCTCATTTTCCAGCTCTCTGCTCTGCTCATGGGTGGCTGAGTACCAAGGTGCCTCAGTGTCCCAGCACAGGGGTCAGTCCATGGGACCCTGAACTACCCACACCAAGCCAAAAGGGGAAGCGAGTGTCTCAGGCTCCTGGGAAATTTGGAGGGGTTTGGGCTTGGACCAGAACCAAGTACCAAGTTGCCTTGAACTTTGGACTGTTCCATTTTTAACCTGGATCTCATCTAAGCAGCTCAAGCCCCTTCTGACACAGAGATCTATTTTGCACGCCACATAAAATCACGTTTGCCTGTTCCAGTGCCTAGGAGTACAATTCTCCCTCAAAGTACATCCTTATGGAGTGAGTTGCATGGGCTGATATGTATGGAAATGGTGTTATCAAGCATACATCTAGAGATGCCCCATAGGGCACTAAAGTTGTGTTCCACAGGCTCCTTACTGATGTCAAGGATTAGATCTCCAAACACAGAACTGAAACCTGTTCCCAGGCAGGAGAAAAATGTTTTGACCTAAGGGTCTGACAGAGGTCATCTAAGAGCAGGTACAAAGTGGCAGGTGATAACTACGTGGGGGAAAATAGTACATCCTCCCTCTCTCCTTAGAAAGCACAAACAATTACCTGCTTTAAAACACAGGCTCACCCCCAGAGAAACCACCTGTCCTGGGAGAGCAGGAAAGCAATTCATCTGAGCTGGCAGCTGAGAAGGTGATTCTTTTGCATCCCTTTTGGGATTTAAATCCTGGGTTGCATTTAAAGCAACTTCCCAAATTCTCCTCTCTCTGAAAGTAACTCTGCAAGGTAGAAATGAGGAAGGCTGGGACTGCTTCTCCAGCTAATCCTGTACCACTTTGGCAGAGTGCAACAGGCTTAGGGTTTTGGAAGGAGAAGTCTTGAAAAGGGGTGAAGTGCACCCTTGAATAATGTCCTGAGGAAATACGCAGCCAGGCATTGAATCACAGCTCTTCTTTTTATCTATTCATTATTTTTTTATTGAACATGTGAGGAAATTGAGTCATGAAAGAACTGTAGATAACGTTGACATCTTGTATGTAAGCAGCTGAACCTGGATGAGCTCAAATCATCACTGTGTCCATCTAGTAAGCCCTGAGTATCCTCTACCCAGCACCTTGAGGTGCCATCTCCAGCAGTTCAGGATGAGTATAAAGTACTACTGAGGCTGGGCTGGGACTCCCAAGGAGTCCCTGGAGAAGGTGGCAAGTGTTTGGCATAAGGCTTGGGGAGATTTAGTAGGTTGTCACACTGCAGTCACTTAGACGCTGGGGACAGAATTTGCAGTGAGGAAACACGGGGGTTTAACTACTGAAAGTGTTTCTTTGACATCTTCCCATCTGGAGGAAGGTGAGGAGAGCAGAGAGGCAGAGGGCAGGGCTCTGCACGGGGAGGCTGGGGAGGGTCTGGCTTGCTGGCTCCAGTGAGACCCAGAGGGAATAAAACTAGGTTTATTAATTTGGCAGGGGCCAGAAAGGTCCTGACAAACTCTGGTGTTGACACAGTGTCTGCAGGAATTTGATGTGGTTCAGATGCAGAGATCTTGCCTAAGCCCTGTGTAAAGGAGCACTTGAACTCAGCAAGCTGACTCCTAGATTGTGATTAATTTCTGGGTTTAATCTGGTTTTATTGTTCACATCCTTCCTCTTGAAAGCCATTGCCTGTGTATACATGTTGAAACACAGAACTTATGTGATTGTGATGATTTTCCTCTCCCAACAACCATTTATTGACTTACCTTGAATAGCAGAATGGGAAAACAGCTGAGTGGGAGGCTATGGGAGCAACTGCTGCTTTGCATACTGTAAAAAGGAACTGGGATAAAACCAATCCCTCCCTGAGCCTTTGCTGCAGGGTTCTTGGGAAGAGGAGTGTGTTTCTGTCCAGCTGATGTCTGAGGTGCTGGATGAAGGTCAGCATACATGGGCAGGTCATGGCCAGGAGCTGCTTTTTCCTTTTCTTGACCTTGCCTGGGCTTCCAATCTGGCTTTATCCTTCTCTCAGGAGAGCAGTACAGCAGCAATACTTATTTATTATTAGCACTTAATTTATTCCCACCCACCAGTGACCACAGGGGAAGTACAGAAGAAAAACTTTCCACCACTTTCACTGGGGAATAGGAGAGGAGATTATGTCAGACAAGAAAAGAGAGGGAGAAACGTGTGTGTTTATTCCCTGTTGGGCTTGGCGTACCCTCCAGGCAATTATTTCACTAGCCAAGGGTATTTGGGTACTGTGGGGACCACAGAGACTTCACTGTATGGAAGAGCAAAGGTTTGTCTCCTGTTCCTGGTGTTTGAGATTTGAAATGCATCTTGCCTGTGGTTTGCACCAGCTGCAGTCAGGAATAGCAAAGGGGCCCCTGAGAAACCTTTTGTGGCCAAAGTCAGAACCCCAAACTCTCAGCCCTTTCCTTGGCTTCTTTGCATTCCCACCTGCAAACCCTCCAAAGGGCATTTTCTGAACAAGTGGTTTTTTCCTCTGTACCCTTTGTTCCAGGCAGGTCTAAAATTGAAGGTAGTGCCTATGTAATGCAAATCTTTTGTTTTTTTTTTTCTTTAATGTTTTATGCATCTTCTTTTTTTTTTAATGTTTACCAATGTCATTTAAGATATTCTGAAATACTGGTAATTTCTGACTTTACAGGCAAGGTGCATGAGATGCTCCTTGCTCTCTTTCCTGGGTGTTGGTTTCTTTTGCCTTTTTAATTTTTTTCTTAATAGTAGCTGCTTTAAAAAAGTTATTTGCAGATATTATTTTCCTCTGTCAGTCTTGCTCTGGCATTTCCAATTTGGAAAGCAACTACAGCCTGAAAAGCAATCATTGCCAATGACACTGGGACATGGGGAGAAGTTAAAAAGTGTGCCTTTAGTGGAGATCAGTACATCACAAAAAAGAAAAGAGAAAAACAAAACAAAACAGAAAAAAAAAAAAACAACCCCAACAAAAAAACCCACCAAACCTGAAGCAAAACTTTTCAAGTTTCACAACAAAGGTGTCCTTGATAAATGTGTGGAGGGCAGCTGCAAAGGAAGGAGTCACCTCAGCACAGGAGGAACTGAGCTGCTAGAAATGAGCTGCAGGCACTGGCCAGGGAAATGGGGGAATGGTGTTTGGGACAAGCTGCTTCCATGGGCAAAAAAAAAATAGTGGAAGGGCACTGAGAAGATGTTTCAGCCCAACGTCTATGGCAAAAGTCTGAATCCTTGCCTGAGAGCCAGGATGGGGTTTCATGTGAGACTGGGAGGTTTCAGGAAGACATCTCTTGCCTGCGGGGTATTTCCTGAAAAGATCATGTGTGGGGAGGGCTGACTCCTGCAATGTCACGTGGAATGATCACCCCACGGGTGGGGATGGGGGACAGGAAATGTTGAGAAGCAGAAAGGAAAGACAAACCATGTTCTGCTCCCCTGGCTTAGAGGAAAGCTGGGAGGGGACATCCCAGATCATCTTCCTCCATGGGTTCAGGGGTGGGACTGTCCTCCACACCTTTTTTTTACCAGGCATGTGAGCTAGATTATCCTTCTCCACCTCCACATATTTTGCTTTGAGACTTCCCAGGGGGCAGATGAAAGTCAGAGAACCACAAGAAGGGTACCAGAGATTCCTCAGTCCAGCCCCTTTGCTTCCCTTCTCCCAAGTGTTGCAAATTCCTATTTTATTTTAGAATGAGGTTTGTCGAGTTGGCTCAAGGCAGCAATCAGCTAGCAGAGCCCAGCACAAAAACCATCCCAAAGGGCCTCTGAGGGCCAAGGCTACATCCAGGAAAGTGCCAAAAAGCCTTGGAGCAATGGCCATGAGCAGCTGCAGTGGATTTCTGCTGCCTCAGCATTTCTTTGGAGATGAAGAGGAGATGAAAAAAGGAGTAACTATTACTGTGACTTTGCTTGTGGCTCAGATGTCAAGGAATCCTAATTTTTAAGAGGGGCCAGTTTCACTGAGATGGTAATTGGAAGAGGCTGTGGTGCAACAGAGCAGAAATTAACTCGTTCCCAAAGGTTTTTAGTGCTGGTCCCTTAGGCCCTAAGCACCCCCCAGTCTGTGTTTGGGATAAGAAAAACCTGATTTCTCTTGTCTCTCATCAGATTAGCACAGCCAGCACTCAGAGGATTGCCATTCCCCAGAAAACTCCATGGGTGGTCCCTTTTCTGCCTCAGCAAAAGATTCAAATCTTTTCAGACAAAAAGACATCCAGGGTATCTTAGTCCCAGGTTCATCAGTTCCTGTTTTCTTAGGGCAGAATTTTTCCAGCAACCTCGTTATCCATCTGGAGATACAAAAAGCAGCACAGAAAATCCATTCCCATGGCTTATCCATAGGTGCCCCTAGGACAGAGTGACCTCTGTCTTCCAGGATGAAGGAGCAGCTTCCAGCTTGCCTTCCAAGCTGTGTCCTACAAATCCTTTCTCCCAGGGTGTCCTTCCAGGAGTACCTTTTCCACCTTTTTTGTGGACCTGCTACCAGCCTGGAAATGTGTTACTGTGCAGGCTGCAAGCCTTTCATTGCCTCTGCCTTGCTGTTACATCAGCCAAACAGCAGATGTGTCCAAGAGGGATCTGAGTCCTCCCTCAGTGTTCATCCATCTGATCATCCTTGTTTTCTTCCCATTTAAAAAAAAAATTCCTTTTAACAAAATGGCTTTATCCAAGCCTGATGAGGTATCCATCTTTTCTTCATCCAGAGCAGAATTTACTCTGCTGGTATCTCCTGCTGATGATCCTGCAGGCTGGGAGGTTGGAGGAGGTTGTCCTTGCTCCTGGAAAGTCACAGACTCTGCCCTTGGTAGCTCATGTAACCTGTCTGTGCCTGCTGCCCACCTACAAAAGGGGGTATTAATCTTTGTCTCAGGGGTAGGATGAACTGCCTTGTGCATTTAGGGCTGTGTGGACACACACCTTGCTTGTGGCACTGCAGCTGAGGCAGCAAAGCAGCTGAAAGCCCTGATCCTGCATCACAGGTGGGCAGGGGAGTGCATGCAACACATTTCACTCCTGGCCATCAGTGCAGAGGTTTCTCCTCTGGAGGCCACAAAGGAGGGAGGGAAATCTTTCCAGGAGGAGTCTGGATAACAGGAGGATGCTGACACCTCAGCCTTGTATGCTGTGGGTGGAATATCTCAGGATTCCTGCCCACTGCAGCAGCATTTCTGTGGGAAGCTGGAGTCCAGCAGCATGGAGAGCACAGCTCAAAGAGCTCAAAGGTTTGTACTTGGGCACTGGCCTGCAGCCTGCTGGGGTTTCCCCAGGCTGAGTTTGAAATATAAAGCTGGAAGTTTAAAAGAGGAGTAAAGATGGAAGAGATGTCCAACCCTTACTAAGCAGCCAAGCAATCTCCAGCAAAGCAAGAACCTGGCCGTGCACCTCCCTCTTCCAGCTGCCTCTCTTGCAGCAGAGCTCTTGCATGCAGTCAACCCAGAATTGTTTTCTTCTTGGATTCACCCTTTTGCTATTTCTTCTCAGCTCTTCTTTCATCTGTGTGGATCAGGCCATCAGATGTTCAGCCAAGCTACCCACCACTCATCCCACAGGCAGTGCTCTTGGTGGAAACACACTGAGGTTTTGGGCAGTCAGTAAACATGTCCTCGCTGGTGAGTGATGAGGGGGGTTCTGCACATCTTCAGACAGATGCCTTTTATCACATCAGGCAACACACCACTTCCTCTGGGATAAATTTTATAGATGCAGTAAGAGTTTTACAGCATCTGAAAAGACTCCGGTGCCGAAAGGTGGATTTATCCACCCCCTTGTGCCACAAGTGTGGTGAGCAGTCAGTGCTCAGCACAGTTCAAAATATCCTCTCTAGAGGATTTTGCCTCTTTTTTAACTTCAGAGATGTCCTGAAGAGTGCAGAAATAAAAAAAGACCACATAGCAAGAATTTCAGATGGGAAAACTGAGGTATTTTATAGTTTGTTGCTCATTCCTAGAAACTTAATTCAGCTCTTCTCTCAAAGGAAGTCATTAGATATAATCAAAGCTTGTAGGTTGTATTTGATTAATTCATTTCATACCCATTGTATGATGTGGTGTTATTTTTATAGTGATCACAGGCAGTTTACTATTAACTTACACCCGTGTGTAATTTCATCTTTTGCAGCTTTCTCAAATGTGGTCTTTTTGTTGGTCTCTAAATAATGAAAATTCTTGAGCCTGATCTGCTTGCCTCTAGAAACTTAAGCCATAGCCACCTAAATTACATGGAAGTAATGACCAGCTTTAACCATCTTTGTACTCTCAGGGCAATTAAAAATTAGTCTGGCTAGAATCAAGCCAGCCAACTGCTGCTCAGTGGGACTTGAAGTAAATTTCTGAAACTGATAAAACTTAGTCCAAGACCTGGGTAGTCATTGAGTAACCCAAGAGAAGCACAGCAGCCTGCTGATGGTTGAAGGCCTGATTTACCTTTTGTGCAGGTGTAAAGTTTTGCCTTTATGGGATTCATTTCTGACTGATACTGCTGGAACCAAGAGGAAAGTCAGCTTCCAAGGCAGCAGGGAAGTTTGTTTATGACAGATAGGGAGTGAGGTTTTCAAAATTATCTAAGCAATTCATTAACCCAGAACTTCAAAACAGAACTATTTCCCACACTGTGATTTCTAGGACTTCCTCCAACATTATTTTGAAGGTCTCTAGTAGAGACCCTTGGCCTGTTCCCACAAGCAGATGCTGTGCCATCTTGAAGATGGCATTGTCTGCAAGAACCCCCAGCTGCTTCCTATAAAATGTTCCTTCTCCCACTCTCATCCTGTTTGGAGGCTCCAAGGGAAAGGGGTCATTCCCCAGGTGTCCACAGCAGGAGATGGTGGGTGTGGGATATTCTGGATATCCCAGCCCCACGCAGAGGGCTCTCCAGCTGCTCCTACTGCCCCTGGGTGGCTTCAGAAGGGAAAGCAGGTTTGGGAAGCCCTACAAACCAGCAGAAGTGGCTTGAAAAGGCAAGTCAGACCCCTTGAAGGCCAGGAAGAATAAAATCCCACTGAAAAACTGGGGGGCATGGATGGGGAATGCACACAGCAGGTTTTCACCAGCAGTGACCCAGCAGCTGTTGTGAGCTGCTTTGCACAGAAACCAGGTGTCCTCTTCTCCTCTGACTGGTGGCTTCTGGTGTTTCTGAGAGGCAGTGCCTCCCACTTCTACATCCCACCCAACCTTTCCTGAGGAAAGAAATGCAACTGTGGGGTGCACACCCATGAAGTTCCTGCCCCCAGCATTGCCTCTAGAGCATTGCCAGAAGCCTGGAGCTCCAAGTACGTCCCATCATCTCCAGAGGAGATGCTACTTGACTGAGGTGTTTTCAGGCTTTTGTACCAAATCCTGCTTTCATTTACACACCTCTTCTGCTCCTCTGATATTGCTGTTCCTCCTGCAGCAGCCTAAGAAGTCTGACTTTCATCTGCCTGGGGCTGTTTGATCAGGATTTGGTGCAGGCAAAGCCTCTCACTGTTTGAATGATGAGGTTTCTGAGACATCCTCATTCCTGTGTCACCACCTGTTGTGAGGAGGTTTGCCCTTCATTAATGCTGCTCTTGGATCTCCCCAGGTAGCAGTGGAGGTAAAGAAGAAGGGGATCTCTTGCAGGAGTTGCCCACAGGACACGTTTATGTGCCATTTGTGTCCATCCTCTGGAGGTCTGATGGCTGCAGCTATTCTTTCTCTAGATCTCCACACCCAGACAGAGCACTCCAAACAATGCAAAAGTCTTTGGTCACTTTCAGTCTATTTCTACAAACAGATGCAGGATAAAAGATCCTCAGCTAAAACTATCTGAGCTTCAGGCAGTCCAGCCATTCCTCCCACACACTTGTGCTTTCCATCCCTCTCCTTCATCAGGGCTCGAATTCTGGTCCTGTAAGAGCCCATGAAGCACTTTGCTTTAACTTCAGCAGAGGCCAGATCTCTGCCCAGATGTTCCCCCTTTGCTTTAACATCTTCCTGCACTCCTGGGCTCCCCACACCACTTTGTTCCACTCCCATCACACACTTCATTCCTTTTCTCTTTCTCCTCAGTTGACAAACAGCCCTTTCTGGGGAGCAGCGGAAGCGGCAGAGGATGCTCGCTGCTCTCTTGCCAGATGATGTTTCCACACAAGGGGGTCAGTGTCACCTCTGCTGCCATCATCCCGGGGGACACTGTGCCTTCATTCATGCTCTCAGAATCCCTCACATAAAATAGCTGGCAAGAGCATCCTGCTATCTCTCTTTTTTTTTTTTTTTTGGACCTCATTAGCTGGTACAGATCACCCCGCCGCGCTCTGGGTGCTGGCTGCAGGTTTCTGTTTAGTTTTTCAACCTCTTTTTCTGCTGGGGCTGATCTCTTGACCATCAGGATGCATAGCTGGGGCTTCAAATGGGAATGAGAAGACCTAAGAAATGTTTTCTGAGTTTTCAAAATCTCCTTAGGACATCTTCTTCCCTGGCCGGAAAATTTGCTAAGCTGCTAAAACTTGCAAAAATAATTGGCCAGGGAGGGAGAGAACTGAGAGTGTGACACTAATGTGCTAAAACTCCATCACTGCACGCACCGTGGCATCACTTCAATAGATACAGCTTAGCAAGCATTAGATTTACAGCCCTGTTCCTGCCAGCTTGGGCTGCAGAGTTAAATTCTTCAGCAGTCCTCAGGACTTTCCTGGATTAGTCTCAAGCCAGATAGATCTCATCTGCCTCCCTTCCCAATCCTAACAGCCTCCCACATGCAACCCCCTCCTCTGGGTGGTTCCTTCCCTTGGCCTTTGCACCTTCACTCTTTTAATTATCCCTGAAAGTTTTGGCTCGAAAGACAAAAGGAAAAAACCCCAATGTCCATGGAATTGCCCTAAAAATCTGTCGGTGGATTTTCAGGCAGCTTAACCTAACAGTTAATTCAGGTGGGAGTGGTTTTCGCAGGCTGACAGCTCCTGATTAACATCTTGAGTGCTGCTTCTCAAAGGATAAGGGATGGTAGGGCTGGCTGGCACTCAGCCTGCTTGATTCCTTGGGCTCTCCATGCGGGTGATCCCAACATCTCATCTCCTGCCTCTGCTCTGCCTGGGCAGGACTGACAGAGGGGCAGATGGTGGAGGAGGAAGGACTTAGTTTCCTCTTGTCATTCCCAGTTTGTTTCTCTTTTCTGGGTGGGTATGGCAAGTTCATCTGTTTATTTTGCTACAAAGAGCAATTTTTGTGAGCTTCTAGTTGGACCCCTGTAGTGTTTCCTTGGGACCAGCTGTGACTCTTTCAGGTCATCTGAGGGTGTAATGGGTGTAATTAAACACAATGCTCCTAGCAGCTGATTTCTGTACCTGGCAGATCTTTGGGCTGTGCCAATTCAGGAGGCACAATATATGCTGTAATTCTGGCAGGAAGAAGCAGTAAATCTCCAAGGAAAAGCCCTGGACACACAGATTTTAAAAATCTGAGCCTGCTGATGGCCTCTTGACAGGCTGAGGGGTCTGGTGCTGAGGTGATGGCCTCAGGTTGAGCCCCGATGTGGGGGACTCAGGAATGTGCAGTTCTCCAGGAAGGTAACAATTTCCAATATGTAAGCACTGAAGGATGCCTTAAAGAGTGATTAATGGGGCATCCCATTAGCATTAAGTGCTACATCTGGCACATTTCCCCTTCGACTGCAAATTTCTGAGCACTGGTGTTATGTCATCTTCCAGGATGAATTTTCTCCCCATCTCTATAAATCATTGCAGCAATTGTTGTTCATATGAAAGCAATTATATAAATGCACTTGATTAAATTAACTTTTTTTTTTTTTTTTTTTTTTTTTACATGGGCATTTCCCTTCCAAAAATAACTCAGAGGAAGTGATGCATTAGGTTTGTGCCATATGACAGAGATTAGAGTCCCTCAGCACTGCTTAGCCCATAAATTCCAGCACACCAAGGCTCCAAATGCTGCACCTGGGCTCAGTCCACTCAGCTCCTCCCATGTGGGTAGATGGGTAAAATTTTCTTCCTGAAAGCAGCCAACTTTTAATGAAATTCTGGAAGCTTGAGTTACTTGTCCAAGTGCTGCTGGTTTACATTACCCTTGGAGCTTTCATCTTCTCAAAAGTCACCTCAGAGAATGCTCAAGCCCAGGCTGCATGGCCCAGTGACCTTGGGCTCTCTCTTCTGTTACCACATCTTGGGTGCTTTAACCCTGAGCAGATTGGGTCCAAGTGTAAGAGGATAAAGTCAGAGTGATTAGGGATTTGTCCCATGACTTCAGCACTGCTGGATCCCCTTGAATGCCTTAAAAGCTCTCATGAATTATGGACAGAACTCTGCATGCCTGACACACACTTTTGAAATGTTAATTTTTTCGAGGTCTCAAAGATGATTAAACAAAGCAAAATCACCCCTCACCTCAAGGAGGGTAGCAACAGGAATCAGGCTCTTTGTGATTTGCCCCAGCTCCTTTCCTTGGAGCAGAGCTGTACCTGCTGGCAGCCCCAGAGGGAGGTGGTGGTGGCTCCCCATCCTCCCAGCCCTTTTCTGACCATGCTCAGCACCCAGCCCTGGGTGTTGTGCTAAAATCATTCACCTTGCAGCATCCCAGAATAAACTTCTGGGAAAGATTCACCACTTCTTTCTCCCCTCACCTCTCTTTTGAAGAGCAGAAGGAGGAAATAGCTTTTCTACAGGGCTCACATCACTCCTCACCACCCACTCTCCTTCCTCCACCATCAGCTGCTTTGCTCTGAAGCCCAAGCTGCCTTCACCTGAGTGCCAGACAGATCTCAGCATACCAGAGTGCAGATTCCAGCAATTTGTCCAAGGGAATACGAGGTGGGAGGAGGAGCTGAACATACCAAAACCTCAGATGGGTTATCACCAGTCCCTCATGGCTGCACACACTGAAGCAAGGGGGACAGAAAGGAAGGAGATGGGGAAGGGAAAGGGACTCTTCCTCCCCCAGGCACCCGAGGCAACCACTGCTCTGCTCTCTTCATGGAATGGCAGGGCTTGTGCCATTGCACTAAGCAGAAAACAGCTCCACGTTGGGTATTTTGGGGAGAGTTATTATTTTTTTGGAGTGCAAGGAGCTGTCTTCAACCCTCTCATCCCAGCAGAGCTTCTAAAGAGAAATTTTTCCTGGAGTGTGGGAGTTGCAGGTTGTTCCCTAACATATGCACGTGGCATTGGTTTCCTACTGGAAGTCCTATTGCTTGCTGTCCTCAAGGTTTGGGAGACTCAGACACCAGGCAAAACCAGACCAGAGAGGAGCTGAGCATCCCATGGTGACACTCCCTGGCCTTGGCAACGTGGTCCAAGCAGAAAGGGTGGGAAATACATCATGGATAAACACAGCCCCCCTGGGGCCTCTGTTCCCTGCCCTACCTGGCTTACTCTGCAGCTCAGTTCCTCATCCAAAAAATGAAGGAGAATGTGGAGGACCTCGTGGTTTCCCTCTTTCCTTTTTTCCTACAGGTGGAGTCAATGGAAACACCCTGATACACGTTATCTGGGTGTCACACCACCTTAAATAACAGATGCAACCTTTAGTATCCCTCAGATTCAAACAGGCCCTATAAAAATGCTTTTTTTCCACCTAACAGGTTCTTGGCTCCAGGGGAGGAAGCATCCTCCAGCTCCTGAGAAGGGTCTTCTTATTCTTTAAGTCATTTTATACAACTCGAGATCAACTGCCAGTGGTGTAATTAAACCCTGTGAAGTTGGAGGAGATAAAGGTTGAGATGAATTACATGTTTGGAATCCTGAGGTGACCTTTTGACCCCTGATTGATCCCGAGCAGGTCACCCACACCCAACCCTGCCCCAGAAGCACACGTGGATCCCTTCATTCTCCATTGACGTAAAAATGGACAAACTATCCCAAAATCATAGGAGTTGAGTGCAAGTATGAGGAGAGGGGACTTGGTTTCCATTCTGCCAGTATGCTGAGACTCTGCTTGGACAGAAATGGGCTTTTTAACTTTTTTAAACTCACTTCAGGAGAGCTGGGCAGAGCTTTGTTCCTCCCCACAGCAGAGGGAATGTTTGGTTGGAGGCTCCGACTCGGTACCAGCGTCTCACCCAGCGAATGATGGAGCTAGGAAATAAATCTGAGAGAGAAAGGGAAGGTTGCCAAGATGAGACATTTTCTTGAGAAGCTGCAGCAGGCTGGGTCGATGCATTTCAGAGCACTCTTGTCCTTTGGTTGCCAGACAAGAAACCTTCCAGGAGAAGAACCCACCGTGTCCTCACCGGGGCAGCTTCACCAGCACCACCTGCTGAGTTCTATTCTTTTCCAGGATGAGCTCTGATTCATGGCATGAATGGAAAGCACGGTGGATAAATAATCTAAGCAAAGCAAAGCAAAATATCATCATTTTACTTGTGAGATGCTGCCTGTTTTACTGCTTCAATGCTTTTTAAGCTCCCTGAAGGTGCAGTGAGCTCCATCCTCGCTGAGCCTGGCAACGTAACCCTGGGGCAAACAGGGACATCCACCCCTGGTGGCACTTTGCTAGCTCCTTAGCCACACTCCTGGCATTCACTTGCCCTGCTGAGTATAAAGAGACTCCTGATTGTGAGTCAGGATGGGGATGGATGCAGCAAAGCCCCCAAACTGAGCCAATTGCTCCCAGCAGGTACCTGAGCTCTCTGGCTGCAGGGCAAGAGGCTGAAGAAGCTCAGCACTGAGAGTCCCATCCTCTTAGAAATGGATTCAGGAGCAAGGCTGCCTGCAGAAATGGTGTGGTGATCTGCAACAGATAGGAAAATAGCAGTGGCTTAATGTAAGAAAGCCATTTTGGTAGCAGAACACAGCTTTTTGCATGGCTTCATGACAGAGCTACGAAGAAACTTTATAGAGAGCTGAAAGTGGGTTTTATTTCCCTGTAAAGCAGTGCTTCTCCTGATTTTGGAGGTTAGCCTGACTGTCTCAGGCTCCCTGTGTTGATGCAGCAACATCAGGTTTTCCTGCAGCTTTTGGAGCACTGCTAATACCATTAAAAAAAAAAAAAATCCTATTACATTTGTGATTATTTTGTATCTTGATGCTCCTAAAGAGCCCAGGGCTGGGTCAGGGTCCCACTGTCACAGGTGGTATGGAGATGTGTAGTAAATGGCCATCCTTGCTCTCAGAACCTTTATATCCAACATGATACTGTATTTTCAGTTTATATTTCCTGTCAGTGTATTGATACATCACTTTTCATTTCAAAGACTCTGTTAGCACTTCTCATTACAGGGTGCAGGCACAGGGTGGAAGAGTCCAAGTGCTAAATATTCACCTTGCACTACAGCACAAAAAGATTTCAGCTGGAGACAGATAACTAAATGTTTTACTCCAGGCAAGTGCTAAAGGAGGATGTGTCCCACAACCCAAACACAAGCAGAGTGTCTCACATCTTGCTTGAGAGATTGATGGATAATAAATGACAAAGGTTCTGGCTCCATCCTACAAAGATGGGCAGGATCCTGCTTGGGAATGACCATGAGCTGCAGCAGGCACCAAGCTGCCTGGCCAGCCTTGCCAAGGAGCACCCTGTGCATCCAGTTATCCTCTGGATGTGGTGCCTGGGGACATGGTTTAGTGGTGGGTCACCAGGAATAGGGTAACAGGGTTTGGATGAGGTTGGACTCAGTGATCTTGAAGGTCCAGCCTGAGCATTTCTGTGATTTTAGGATTTGCCTCTGCCATACTACATCACCTCTCTGCTAGCACTGCTGAAGTTAACCAACTCCCAGCACTTCCAGCCCAAACCCTGCTCTGTGGTTGATAGAACTGTGATGCAAAAAATTGACTTAAAATGCTTTGTAGGCTGAGCCTTTCCAGGTCTATGCCATAGCTCACTGGCAGTGTTCTGTGTTACAGCAGAACAGCTCTCCTTCCAACAGCAGCTGTCAGGGCTTTGGTGTTCTCTTTCCCTGTCTTGAAAATGGGAATGAAAAAGCCCCAAACAATCCTTGTAGGTGCCAGACACAATTGGGAAGAAAAAGCAGTGCTGCTGACACTCATGGCATCGTTTCCCCTGTGCAGGAGAAAGCTGAATTGCCTGGGAGAGAGGTGGGTGGGTTTGTGAGTAGCTCTGTCACCCGTGGAACCTGCAGGGTGCTCACAAGCTCTTCAGCAGATGGAGTTTCCTGCCATGTTCTCCCAGTGTGCTCCCAGTCCTGCTCCCAGTGTAGAGCAGGAAAAAAAAAAATAAAAAAAAATCAGGGTTCAGTGTTCTCCTGGAATATTTCTGGGTGATGAATGGGGAGAATTGAGGCTGACAGCACTCCTGGAGCTGGTGTGGGGCTCTCAGTGCCTGGTGGTCATGATGAATGGAAAGATCTGTGGCAATGTGCATTCAGGTTTCCACAACCCCTGCCCCCTTCTGCCTCCTGCCCATCTTCTCTGCTGCTCACAGCATCTTCTCCAGGAAAAATGCTGATTGTGCTAAATTCATCCAGAAGCATAGAGACTGGTTATGAAAGGTCCATGAATTTGGAAGTGCAAAGGACATGTATGGTGAGCAGCCACTGCTGGGCTGACATTTCCTGTGTCCACACAGAGGTTAAATGCCAAGGAAACTTCTGTGGGGAGGTGAGGATGCTTCAGAGCTGTGCTCCCCCTCTCCTCCCCTGCCACCCGAAGCAGGTGTGCACCTTGGATTCCTCTGAGCTTCCCTGACAGAATCAGAAATGTTGATATCAACACACACTATCAGCATCTGAGACTGAGCATGCAGCTCCCATGGCATGGTCAGAAAACCTCTGTTTGTTTGCCTTGCAGTCCTTGGGTAGAGGTAAGAAGTCTGGATTACAGGACTTGTACATCCTACGAGGAAGAACTTCAAAGCTCAGTGGTTGGATTTAGTTTAAAAGTGGTTTTCTTGCTTTTATGCCTTCCCTTGATACACTGGCATATTCTGCTGTGACTGAAGGGTGGTTTTAAGAGCCCTGGAACAGCTCTGGTGGCCTTCTGACAGAGTGAAGCATCCAGAGGGAAGGGAAATTATGGTTTCTGTGTGCAGAGCTGCCAAAGCACCAGGTTCCTGCTTCCCACTCATCTTGCATAAGGGTCAGGATCAACATGGCTGGGAGGGGAAGCAAAGTGTGTAAGGCTTGGTGTGCCACTGCCAGGCAGATAATCCCTCTATTTCCAACACCAGCCTTTCCTTTTCTCTCTGTCCTGTCTCCTGCTGATGATTTTTCCCATCTCTTTTCTTGGTCTCGTTGCTGAAACAATATTTAGCTGCAATTCCTGATTCCTGTTTGTTTGCCCTGTGGGTCAGCTCGTTGTTGCAAGGACCCCAGGACCACGTTTACAACCCTGGGATTTTGAAAACTTGATGGTGCTCCCCATCATCTGGGCTGCAGCTGGCATCACCAAGAGGACACCCTGCTCACACCATGCCCACAGTGGGCCTGGGGGAGAAGGGCTTTGCCTCTTCCACAACAAACCTTAAAAATCTGCATTTTCCTCCTGCTGTGTGTCAGACCAAAATTGATCATTTCTGGTGAGAGAGCCTGGCTCTGGGGCATTCCCATGGGATGGTGGGACTCCAGGCTCCCACGTGTCTCATACAGGTTGTGCTGATTACAACTCACCCTTGCTTTTGGGGCTCTCCTAAAGCAAAGGCTGTGCTGCTGCCCTGACCCTGGGTGAGAATACCCTGGGTGAGAATACCCTGGGTGAGAATACCCTGGCTTCCTTTCCTGCTGAAAATGTCAGAAACAGTGAATTTTGGCAGCACAGGGGCAGTGAGCTGGCCAAGTCTAAAAAAGACATTTAATCAGAATTTTTCCTGAAAACAAAAAGCACCACGTTCTTTAAAGCAGTTGCATATTAAAAGATTTTAAATGCTGATATTGCAGGTACTCTCTTCCCTCAAAAAGCTCCATTTGAACAGATGAGTTTGGCTCTGCTTGATGTAATTCAAGTAAAACATCCTACTCCAGCAGCAGCCACTGGAGTTACAAGATCCAAGTTTCTTCATCATATCTGGCCCAGATGGGCTGAAATAACAAATAACACCCATGTGAGGTGTGGCAAATGTTTTCCCTCCAGAAGGAGTGTCCATGGACTCTTCTGACCCAGCCTGCCCTCTGGGTACCTCCTGCTCAGACCTGAGCTCATCCCCCAAGCCTGCTTCCCAGCTCTTTTCAACATCCTTGAGTTAAGCCTTTCCTCCTTTGAAGGAGCAATTAGCTCCCATTAGGGAGGAAGTCCATCCTGCAATACATTGCTGAGTTTTTTCTTTTTCTTTTTTTCTTTTTTTCTTTTTTTCTTTTTACCAGGTACAGCTGTTTTCCAGTCTGGATGAAAGCTGTAAATGCCCCTTCACTCAAGCTGCCAGAGAACTTTCTCAGCAGGAGGTAAGGCAGCCAAGCCTTGACTGTTTGCTTCATTAAAAAAAAAAAAAAACAACAAACCACCTTTAAATCCTTTTGCCTGACTCTGCTTAATTGTACTGAGGTCCTTGGCAGTTCTCTTTGTTGCTGTGTAATTTACAGTTAATGTTGACCCAGCAGCTTCTGAGCTCTCCTCAGTGCCCAGCTCCAAGGAAACCCAGCAGCCTGGGGAGAGGAGCTCCAGGGATGCTTCCACAGAAAGCAGCCCTTTGTGGGATTAGGTCAAGCTGGGTCTGTCAGAGAGAGTTTGGACTCTGGTTTGCTGTTATGTTTTGTTTAGACAATTGGCTTCAGTGCTATCCATAAGAGCATCAGGGAAAATCACCTCCATTTGAGGGCTTCTCAGTGGGCTGTGAGATTTTAGGAGCTTGCCCTGCTGCCAACAGACAGCTATCCTTGTTTTTAAAACTGCTGCTGGGATTTCCATTTGGTGATAAATTCAGCAGAAAGGCCAATGCTGAATGGATGGAGAGGCCAGACTGCCTCTAGTGGGTCACAGTGGGTGGATGCTGGTACCAGGGTCCTGCTCCTGTGTTTCTGATTCTGAAGCTGAATCCTCAGTAAATGAAGGATTGGATTGATGAATTCATCTCCCACGATGTTGGAATTCATATCAGTTCTTCAACTGAGATGTTTAATGTGTAGTACAGAGATGAAGGAACGTTTTTCATTTGGCCTTTCTCCATCAAGGAGCAAAATGGAAGGAGAAGGGGTTCATGGTCAGGCTGCAGACTTCTCTAGACCTCTTTCTCCAGGTCCAGATCTCTCCCCACGTGGGGAAAGACCTTCTCCAAAGAGAATTGTCCAGAGGGAATGGACTGGACCAGAAATCAGGGCACTCTTCTGCCTGCTGCAGAGACACAGCTGGTAGACTGACCTGTTCATGCTTCTGTTGCAATTGACTTTTAATTAAGATTTAATAGGCATTGACAGGGGTAAGAAAAAAATCCAGGTGCTTTGAGTGTCTTCCAAGGACCAGGAAGATCTTTCTACTCCTGCTCCAGTTACAAAAGGAGAAAATCATGCACGTGCCTCCCAGGATGGATATTTAAAAGCATGTTCAGGCTTGTGACAGTCGTGGCAGCTTCAGAAATTTCTGTACCCTGATCTGTTTGTACACTCTGGGCCTGCTTCACAGGGGAGGAAGAGCAGTTTAACTTCACTGGCTTTCTGCAATTGCAACAGCTCAGCTGATGCTTGATAAGTTGCTGGATTTTGTCTTTACATCTCCAAGAGTGGTAAAACTGCAGGAAATACCTCTGTGACCTCTTTTGAGGACTTCATGGCTTCATGATGTTTTGCCTAGCAAACATACCCAGGTGTTACAGGGCATTTCAGGGGAGAGTTTTATGCAGAGAGGGGGATGTGGCTTTGGGGCAAAATTTCCTTTTGATGCATCATCAGCAGTGGCAGAAGCCAAGGGTTTGCATTCAGGGATAAGATGGAGCTGGTTTTTGTGTCCCCCAGGTCATCAGGGTGCCTGTAAATTGTTTTCAATCCAACAAATTACAGAAGATTAAGAACTCAGTTGCCACAAGGAACAACCTGAGAAGGATGGATAGGAGGGAACCTCTTTGCTCTGCTAAGTGTTTCTATAAAGGATATAAATATGTATATGTCCTGTTACAGTCTAATTGATGCTCCTGCCCCTAAGAGCTGGTAACACAATAAAATGACACTGCTTAGCACTCAGCTTATGCTGAGACATCCAACTTTCTGATGAGACCACCCCACACTGCACTTTGTGAATTATCTTTCCCTCCCTCTGCGTGGCGGGCAAGGAGCTGAGGAATTACAGGAGCAGGAACAGTGTGCAGCTTTATGACCCATTACCATGAGTTGTGTTGCACTTCCTAAAATTATCTTCCCTTCCATTACACATGAAAACCACTCCCCAAACAGCACTGCAGAGGAGAGCACTGAAGGGCTGTAGCTGAGACACCAAGGCCCCAGCTTTTATTTTGAAGGGCTTGCACAAAACTCTGAAGTAGCTAGAGGAACAACTTGATGGGCAGTCCCAGGGGAAGGGAAAAGCAGCAGCAAGTGGACTGTGGGACTTGCTGATACCTGCAGAGGAATTCTCTAAACTCAGCTTTCCATCCATGCAGCCAGCACAGCCCCAAGGAGGGCACCTCCTGAGTGGAGCTCCAGGCTGTAGAGTTTGAGTGAATATAACAGCCCTGGAGGAGGAGAAAGAAGAGGAGGAGGAGGAGGAGATGGAGGAGCCGATGGAGGAGGAGATGGAGGAGGAGGACGAGGAGATGNGGAAGGAGGAGAAGGAGAAGGAGAAGGAGAAGAGAAGGAGAAGGAGAAGGAGAAGGAGAAGGAGAAGGAGAAGGAGAAGGAGAAGGAGAAGGAGAAGGAGAAGGAGAGGCTGTTCCCTGAGCTAACACACCATGTCTAACATCCAGCCTGTGGAGGACGTGTCCATCAGGACCTGATGCTCCTGGAGATGCTCCTGCACAATGTCCAGGACTCTCTTTAGAGCAAGGGGCTGGAAACAGGAGGCTCAGGTGTTGTTCCTGTGTGGTAGTCCCTGCTGGGCAAGCATTTTATGTTCAGTGGGGGGTTCTGTAGGGAATCCTTAGGAAAGAAGACAAGAGGGTGGTGTTTCCTCAGTCATTTCCCCAGAGCAATGCAGAGCTTCTCTTGTGACTGAGCCACCTGAAGGCAGGAGAGACCAGATCTGGCTCCATGAAAAGCCTGCTGGGGTTTAGCAGGAAAAGGCAACCTTCATCTTCAGACCTTCCCAAGAAGTGTTTCCTTCTGCTGGCCTGTTCTAAGCTGCCCACAGAGACCCATTTAAACCACTTGACACCTGCTGCTCCCAGCCCAAAGTAATCCCAGGTGGTGGTGGCAGGGTTTGAGTGCCAGAGTCCACCCAGGAGAAGCTTGGCCACTGCCTTAGTTCTGCTCCTATCCTTGACACTTTCAATGCCATCAAAAAAAGTCAACATTGACTTTTGAAGAGGCTCAGGACCCCAGTCCTGCTCGTGGTGAAGTTGATGATGCAGCCACCATGGACAGGAATGGGAGAGGAAACTTGTCTGGACACCAATATGTGCCATTTTTGTGCCACAGAAAGTGCCCGTGAAAAATAAATAAAAATTAAATCAAGCCATAGGAATGTCATGGGAAACTTGAGTGAAAAAGGGGAAGGAGTCCTGCTGTAGACACTGGAAACTGTAAAGCAGTTCTCTTCTTGCAGGCTGCTGCTGCCAGGGAAGTGCTCTGTGACCTGGGCACTAAATAAAATGTCACTGAGCTTCCAGACCCAGTGAGGCAAGCCTGTATAAAGGGAGTGTTTTCTGAGAACATCTTCATGTAATTGAATTTCTTTTCTCCCAGCTCTTTTGGTGGCAGATCAGCACTGGCATATAAACCAGCTAGCACATTAGTAAATCGAAAAAGCTTACCAGGTTGTGTCTGTGTACATAAATTTACCTTGTCTGATAGGATTAGGTGCCTCTGGAGTAAATCTTCTAAAAAAAAGAAGTGCTCAAATAGATTATTTTTAAAATTACTCTCTTTTTACCCCCTGACTTGAAAAATTACTCCTCTATTCTCCCTGAACTAGAAAATATGAGGGGGTGAATCTGGATTGCTCTGTTCATTTTTTTTTTTTTTGGCATTAGCTAGCATGACTTACAGCATGGAGCCAAACTGAGGGGCTTGTAGTACAACATTTAAACATTGTGATTGCAAATTCTACCTCTAGTGACACTCAAAACTTCAGAATGCTTTCCAGTGAAACATGGATGTGTGGCAGGAGCTGGATTCCTGAAGCTGTAACATTGGGCATCATAAATACCAGCACACACACACAAATAAAATATCCCCAAAAATGTGCTTGAAAGGAAAAAAAAAAATGTTCTGTAATCTGGAAACCAGATTTCAGTTCTGTTTTGGTGGCAATCCTAGGAGAGCTGAGTTTGCAGTGAGGGTGCAGATGATGCCCTTGTCTTATCTGATCCATCCTGAAATGTTTTGGGCTTGGACCCAACTCAGTCTTGCCTTTGAATGTACCTAATCCAGGCCCATCTCTGGGTGCTTTTTTACAATCTAACACAACTAAGAAATGAAATCCTGAGTAGATAAGGGGCCTGTGGTCCAGAGCAGCACTGGCAGGATGCAGACACTGGGTACCACCAGCAGTGATGCTCAATGGTCTCAGTGTCCAGCCAAAGAAAACCCTGCTAGAGGCAGGAGATGCTGGTGGCACTGAATATTTTGTGCATCTAGAAAACTGTTTTCAAAAGAGCAAGGGATTCGTGGGGCCTGTTTGCAAAACCCACTTGACTGGGGCTCCTCAGTTAGACTTGGGAAATCTTGAGATCCTTGTTACCTCGAGGAGCCTGCCAGGAAGGCAAAGGAACCAAGGGTGAAGATGCAGCTAGTGGAAAAATAATTTCCAAGTAGCTGTGAAAGTGGAGAAAAAAGAAGGAAGAGAAAAATACATGGAAGTACAGCCCCTGCAGTGCCAGGAGCACCTGGCTGAACTGAGAGAGAATATTCTGCACCAGCACATGGCACTGTGCTCTCCTGAACTCAAAGCACGTTTTGGTTTAACCCCACCCCAGAGGGGAATGTGTGGGATTAAATTACAAAATGGGAATAGGTTCATGAACTCAGGCAGGTTTTACAAAGAGGCCAGGAGGTTAACAAAACTCCACGGGGCTCAACCATCCTTTGTACAAACATCAGCTAATTGACAGTGACATGTTTCTCTCACTTCTTATCCCTCTGCCAGAAAGAGAACCTCAGGGTTGGGAGCAAGAAGCCTTCTGCTGTCAGCTCAGCTGCTCCTGGGGGGATGTCACCACATCCACCCACTGCTGCCAAGGAGTGGCTGGCCATGGGAAGGTGATGTTGTAGTGAAAGATGTTGGGCAGCAACACAGAGATGATGACAAGCTGGCTCCTCTGGGATGGCTAGGGCCCTGCTTTCCACCAGCAAAAAGCATCTCGGGTAGGGAGGAGCAGCACTGTAAAGGAGTGGGGCCTGGGTACTGTTCTGCTGTCACCTGAACCAGCCCCAAAACTGCTTTTTGTCCCTGGACTCTGCTTCTCAGCCCTCCTGAGCTCTCACAGAGCCTCCTGCCCTGGTCTCCTCCTTGTTTATCTCCACCTGCCCATGGACCAGGCAAGGCAGCAGGACAGAAGCAGCCCACATGCTCCTTTGGAAACACTGGGACACTTGGTCTCCCAGATCCTCATTACAGCCACTCTCCCAGCAGATGTTTTCCTTCAGCTCAGTTGTCAGATGACAGAAGCCCCATCTTCCAGGTCTCTGGGTAATCCCAGGGAGATAACAGGTGCTGGCACAGGAGTGCCAGGGGATTTGCAACCCAACACCAGCAGGCTCACTGCTCTTTGAAGAAGGAGCTGGTTTGCTGCAGTGTTTGTTTTTTTTTTTAAAAAAGAGACAGAGAGAGGGAGAGAAACATCCCTGCAACCAGCAACAGGCCCTGAGAGCACCAGGCCCCCAGGTCAGACAGTTTTATCTTTTCCAGATGTTGCACAGAGAGCTTGGGCACACAGAGATGCAATGTGCAACTTCTGCACCCCTGCTTTCCCCTGGATGAACTAAAGCAAAGCTGGAAAGCCCCATGTTGGGCATCTGGTTAATGTGGTTAAACATTTAGCAAACTCTTTGTTTCTTGCTGGTCAAATCCCTCAGCTCTTTCCCTGCCACACAGTCACAGATTTCACCCAGGACTTGGTCCTCAGGGGGACCAGAGGTTTCCACCCATCATTTACAGGCAAGCTTCCAAGTATCTTGTACCTTGTGACAGAGACAGATGCCATTTGACCTTCACTGGCTCACCCATCTGAGCAAAAAGTATTATTCAGAAAAGCAAGAGAATTTTCCTTTTTTGGGATTTCCCCCACACACACAAAAAATAAAAAGTCTTTTAAAGACCCTGGAAGTGAAAAGAGGAATAATATCTTCTTTGCAGAAGACCCCAGGGGGCTATAATGTGGCTTTTACAAACTGGCTAAGCTGCCCAGAGTGCTAACTGGAAATACTTCAAAGAAAGCCTGACCTACAGAATTTCCCCCCAAACTGCCCTTTGAAAGCTTACACCTCTTGAAAGTTCTCTGCCTGGCTCCCACACAGCGAGCCCAAAGCCTCTGCTTGCTCTTGGCTTACAAAAATTGAAAGTCAACACATTCTTGATCCTCAGCCTATATGTTCCCTTTTTCTTTTTACTCCTCCTAATTGAGGCCTCAGTCATCACACTCAGTACTTCTGCATCAGGATTCATTGCCTGGAAAGGAGCTGGGGACTGGTGTACACTTCATTTAGGGAAGGGGTTGCTGAGCTGGAAGTACTTTTTCTTATTATTCCTCTGCTTATAGTTCATTTAGGAAACAAAGAGCTGGGCTATACCTATTTATTCTTATTATTTTATTCCCACAAGGGCTCTGGTTTAGTAAGATAAGAGAGCCCCTGCCTGACATTAGGCAGGCCAGTATTTTATTCAGAACCAAGTGAACTCCTGAGCTTCAGCCCCCTGCTAACCAATGCATCAAGAGCTGCTTCCACTCCCAAATCTTCCTGTCCTTGTCTTGCCAGAAATTTTTCCAGTCATTATTATGCTTTTCTTGTCTCCAGGAACCAAATTCAGGGCATGTCAGGGGCAGTCCCACAGCAAAAGCTGCATCCTTTCCTGGGGTCCTGAGGTTTTCACTCACACTACTGAACTCCCAATGGCCTTTTCTGCAGACCTTCAGCTTATCAGCTTGTAAATAACAGAATATAATTCCAGATTTCATATAGGCTGCTTTAGCACTATTGCTGCTGGTATTTTCCCCAGGCACTGAGTGCTTTATTTTTCCCCAAATAAATTAATGCAATAAAACAATTGTGACTTGAATGCAAGAATGCACTGTCCAGGAAAAATGGAAGGGAATGTGCATGGTCAGCTAGGAAGTAATGTGTGTCAGTGGTGTCATAGACTGCAGAAACAAAAGAAAGGCAGGGATATAGATTAACTTGATTTTGTAAAGTCATTTGGAGAAAGAGCAGCAGAAAGGGCTTTGTTGGTTTGTCTTCTCCATTCACATCAGATCTCAAGGCTCTGGGCTGGAATCTCTGGGTCTCTGCACTGTGAAAGTGAGAACTGTTCATGCTGCTCAGCAGCATCACAGAAATGTTATCTTCCAGCCACAGCCTGCAGTGCTCATCATTTGAAGTCCAGTTATTCCTAGAATGACAGCCAAAACCTTTCATCACCAAAACTGTAATCAGGAGAAAATGATATTATAAATGTGGTTTTGATAACTGGTGCACACAGCACAGACACACTCCTCTTAGAACATAACTGTGGAGCAGCTACTCAGGACCTACTCATTACATGGAAGAGAAGTGAAAACATTTGGAGGATAAATGAAGTTTGTTGCTTCCTTAAAGCAGGACTTAAAATCTTTTGATAAATTGCAGCCTCAGCAAAGGAAAAACAAACCCTGGGAAGGAGGTCTGAACTTAACTGGACTGACAGCTTCTTAAAGGAGGGTGCTGGGAACTGGATGGGATTGGGCACAGAGTAGGAAAGCAGAGGTCAGCAGCTCCTTTCCCACTCTGCAGTTCTCCCGTGGAAGTGGGCTGCTAGGATTTAATATTTTCATGGGTGAAACCAGTTCAGGATGAAGTGGTACAAATCAGAGGAAGTACTGATGAAGTTTGCAGGTCACCCAAAACTCAGGGCACTGCAAATACAACGGAGGCTCCAGATATCACACAGGGATCTGGATGCCTCTCAGAATAAAAATAACAAAAGGGGCTGAAATTGACTTGCACAAAGTGCTGGAGATTAATGAGAAGAATTTTTATCCTGACACAGGGGCTCAGAGCTTGGGAATGCTAACAGGAGAAACCTCCAGAATGGAGAGGTAAAAAAGGTAAATTTCACCTTATGTGTCTCCAAGTAAGAAATTTCCAATAGAGTTAGGAAAATATCAATGCTTTTCTGGAATCTTTTCTGGAATAGCTGGAGTGTGCTGGGAGCCAGGCTTAAGTGGCCACAGGTTCAAGCAGAAGCATGTGCAGAAAAGGGTCACTAGGATGAGCAGAGAAATGAAAGTCCCATCTTAGAGAAGGAGTACTGGAAGAACTTTGCTTGTTTGCTTTGGTAAATTGAGCTGGAGAGTGAGCTGATTGCTTTCCATACCCAAGTAAACAGAAGGGAAAAGAGCTGGGAGCTGAACAATACTGGCACAAGAACAAGTGTGTATAAATTATCCATGAATAAACTGAGGAGGAAAATCAGAAGACTTCTATTCATCAGAAGAGTGAGTCTCTGCATCTGTCCTCTGGAAGGAATAATTAGAACAAAGAATCTCAGCAGTTTCCCAACCCTGTGGATGGGGATGTAGTGCTGGTTGTCCTCAGGAGCCCAAAAGCCCCTCTCTGGTTTGAGATTCTGACTTTTGGTCACGTAGCAGAGAGCAGAGGTGCTCTCAGGCTATTTTCTAAACATTATTATAGATAAGAATATAGATATTATAGATAGATAGATATTATAGGTAAGAAACATGATAGATATTATATAGATATAGAAATATGAAGGAGTGCTGAGGTGAACATCAAATTGAAGCTGTTTACCCCTTTTGGGCATTACTCCCCTGCAAAGAACTTACTGACTCTGGACTCATTTATTTCTTGTTCTATTTTGTTTGCTGTGAGCAATTTTGCCACAGACTCAAGAGAGTCCTGCTCCATCCCAGCAGTACTTCAGCACCAGGCAGATCTTATGAAAAGTCATTTCAGGTTTTCACCACCAGGCACTGGACTTGTCTGCAGGAACAGGAGAGGATTTTTTTGTGTGTTGCTGCCCAGCCATGTGTGCCTGGTGTTTTTCCCTGGCATTTTTACCCTGGTCCTTCCTGCAGACCTTCCAGGAGTTTCATTCTCCCCCTGGGTTGTGGGTGGGTGCTGAGTACCCTCAGCACCTCCATGAAGAAGGCAGTGAGGACAAAACCAGAGGAGTGTCTGGGTGAGAGCAATTTTTTTTTTTTTTTTTCCTCTTCCAATGAAAAATACCCAAGTTATTTGCTTTTTAATAGTCATGGAATTGAAGAAAAAACCTGATGAAACAGTTTTATTCCAATTATAGACTTCTTTTCAGAAATCTTGGGAGTGTTTTCTACAATGAAGGAAACGAGAAAAGAAAACACTGTATTTCTCAGGGACACAGCTCATGAATGAGTGGAGCACTCAGGTAGAACTGGGCAGAAAGAGTCTTTGAACCAAATTCTCCCAGCCTGTAGTCCTGGACACAAGTCTCTGGTATTCCACCCAAGCTTTTGGGTGACACAGCCATAGGGGGGGGGATGCATTTCTCATTTTTAAACACTTATATTCAGCAAGTGTTAAATACAACTAAGGGGAAAAAAAAAGAAGAAGAAGAAAAAAAAAGCCAAACTTGAGAGATTTGGTATCCTGATGGCTCAAGCAGTGGGAGCAGCTGGATAAAGGTGGAAAGACCATTTTTTTGTTAGAGCCCTGCCCTGAAAACCAGGGCTTGGGATGCCTGGGCTCGGGATGTGTCAGCCTGCTGGTTTGAACCATCATCTCCTCTCTCCATGCTGGGTCTGATGACACCCCAGCAGCCCCAGGAAAGCCACCCTTGCCTTGGCAGTTTTTGCAAATCCACCCTTGTCCCCAGCTTGAAAACTGCAGCAGCTCCTTCCAGAAGTGCCAAAGCAGTTTCCACCTCGGCCTCTTCCTCATTTTGATCCCAACTCTTCAGCTCAGTCAATGCTGAACAGTTCCTTCTGCTGCCTTTGAGGGATTTTAGTTTGTCAGATGATGCATTTACCATAAACCTTTGCCAGACTCCAGCCCCAGGGTTACTTGGATGCAAAAATCCCTTCCCAGTCCCCTTTCTTCCCAAGCTCAGATCCCCCCTGCTCAGCTGCCGTGTCTCCCGAGCTCGCACACAGCCTTTTGTTTGTTATCTGCCCCTGGATTCAGAGCTGAGGTTCTTTTCCTCTTTGTGCAAAGGCAGCACAACGCCGACAAATTAACAGGGGGGAGAGGAAGGGAAAATAGCATTATTTAAGCACAAACATCTCCAACTTTTATCATGATGCTCCATAAACGCATCACAGCCGCATCCCCGCGCCCGCTCTCCCCAAACCCTCCCCGTGAAAGGATGTCTGTGAAGCTGTTTAAAGGGGATTAAGATTTTTCGCTTTGGCTCGATTCTGGGTCATTGCTTTAACGTCTATATTATTCAGTGCTGCAGTATCTGTCTGCCAGACAGCTCTCTGGCCCAGCTCTCCTCCGGCACACCCCGCTAATCACCCTGCCCGGCCTCTGCCAGGCATTTGCAGCTCTCAGCACGCCAAGCGCTGTCGGAGCCGCTGCTCCCTCCCCTGACACTTTGTTTGTTCTCTCTCACACCCCCCCGAACCCCCTCACCCACCCGCAGCCCCCCGAACCCACCCGCAGCACCCCCGCACTCCGCTCCTCTCTGAAGTCCCGGGAACCGCATCCCCCGGAGCCGCATCCCCCGGAGCCGCATCCTGCGGGGCTGTGCCGGGGAGCAGCAGTCAGCACCAGCGCTCCGGGAGGTTGTTCCAACACTCCGAGCACAACTCTCTACCTACAGCTGGCTCTGGCGTTCCCTTTTTGGTTTGGTTTTTGGCCGACAGAAAGAGGAAAGGGGAGGGAGGATACGGTGTAGGACACGGCATGGGTTTTGTCAGAACATTTCAATCAGCCAAGTGGCTTTTGAGCTGAAATTCCCTTTTTGTGTGTGTTCAGGTTATTTATCTCTTTGCTTTCTCCCTTCAACCGGGGCTTGATTTAAAGGAGCAAAACTAAACCCCCCCCCAAAATCCCCAAACCTCACACCAAACCTCAGTAACCAAGAACTGGCCAGTTTAGCACAGGGAGCACCAGTATGGATTTGTCTGGCTGGTTTTGTCTCACTGGAGCTGTTGGGTGCTTTTGTCAGATGCAAATTGCATTTCCCCCTTAGGCAACAACATCCCTCCCTTTACCCTTTTACCCTTCCGAAGACTTAATTTTCCAGAAAATTTCCTGCTCCCTGAAAACACCCCAGCTCTTCCTTTGCCAGCCCTTTGGCTTTTCCCAGCCCTTTGGCATTTCCCATCCCAGGTGGATGAAGATGAGGGGCAGATGTACCTTTAGCCTTCCTCCAGGAGCTTTGCTGCAGAAGCTTCCCCCACATCCCCTCCCTTCCTAACCCCCCACCCCCAGCTCCTGTGGGATTTCCCCAGCAGAAGGCATTCTCTGCTGTCCTCCAAGCCCAGCAACAGCAGACCTGAGATGACACAAGTGTGATAAATAGAGAATAATGTGTCCTGCTAGACAGAATAATGAGATTACACATGAGCTGCCATATCATATCAATTAAACCATTGGCCCTTTCAGTCCAGCAAATCCATCCTGCCACAGTCATCAGGAGCTGGGGGAGAGGCAGGGAGGGCAGGACTGACATAACCTCCTTAAAATAACCCAAATGCTCCCATTGCTGCTCTCCCAGGATGGGTGTGAGGATCCTCAGCACCACTGGCTTGGGGGTGTCTGCCCCCAGAAGACTGTGGTGGGGGACAGACAGCCCCAGGCAGCTGCTCCTGTGGGTTTTAGAGGTCCTGGAGTGCCAGCAGCCCAGGAGGCATGGGCTTGTCCTTCTGCCTGGCTCTCCTAGCTCCAGCTGGTGGGAATATTCATCTCTCCTGGGTGACAGCTGCCAAGGTCCTGAGCACTCACGAGGCCCCGGGCTCACTGGGACAGCTTCAGTGCCTCCAACAGATGTTGGGAAATCTTCTTTATAGGGCACTATAAATCTCCATGAAGTCAGGACTGATTGTTCTCCACCTGGCCAGGGTTGGATGAGCATGGACAGTCTCCCAAGTCCTTACCCTAGCACTAGGATGGGGCAAACCTTCCTGCCCTTTCTCCAGCTGCTTTCAGTACATCTCTTGTTCAGAAAGGTTTAGCTGCTTGTTCCAAAAGCATTTAAAAAAACAACAAAGCCCATTAGCACATCCTTTGCTATCTTATGGATCTATGAACTGATATTTAAGAAGACACAAGCTCCCTGTGTTGCTTGCCCTGGGGTTCAAGTGCTCTTTGTGTCTCTTTCCCAGCAGAGCTCACTGCTCCAGGGTAAGCTGCCTCACCAGAGCTCTCCATAAAACTTGCCTTCTTCTCCCACCTGCTGTGCTGAAGGGCCTGGGAAGAAGTGAGCAAAGGGAAAAAAAAAAGAACAGTAGTGCCAGCAGAAGCAGGTTTGGTGGGGTGTCTCCAGACCATGTGGGACTGCTCCCTCCATCACCACGAGGTGCAGGTTCTCTGCGCTTTGGCTGTGGAGCAGGTGCCCCTGAGTGGTTTTTCTGCAGCAGTCATGGGTACTCAGGACATCAAAATCTCTTCTTGAGTGAGTCGTGGGGCCTGGCTCCTGCACCAAGATTTTGGGGCAGAGCTGGGTGTCCAGCAGGCAGAAGCAGAGGAGGGTGAGGAGCATCCAGAAGATGAAGCAGCAGAAAAGGAATTGGAGCACAGATTGAAAGAGACCTACAGAAACAGGGCAAGGGAAGAAAAGATAAAGGGAATCCGAGATAATTCCTGGAGGAAAGGGAAGATGAAAAGATCAGCTCTTCCAAAGAGAGAAAAGCATTCTGGTCACGTATAGCACCACTTCTTGGGTGGATTGGCTGATGCCAGGGACAAAGCTCTCACTCCCTGGTGCAAGGTGTGACTGAGCAAAGGTCACAGCTGCAGGACAAAGATGCAGGCATGACATTGGTTTCTAAGCCAAGGTTTTTTGCTACCTGAAAAGGCAGCATTACATCAAAAATTCAGTATTTTCCCTGAAGTTTTTTAAACAGGTCCATACGGAGTTTCAAAGGCAGTCGCTGATTACAATAAAAAAACAGAGTTATGGTGAATTATCTTTTACCTGGTGAGAGGTGATGCTGTGGAAGGAATTAAACAATGCAGTGATTGCTTCCCCGGGGGCTAGTTTTGGCCATCCTGGTTTGTGGAGAGGCAAGGGTGCTGCTGGTGTAGAAAAAGGCATTATCTCAAATGTGGTCTGTCTGGAGGAGAGGCAGAGCTGGTGAGCAGTGGTGGTGGCCATGGGGTGTGAGCTTCAAGGACAGGGGACCTCCTCCAGGCTCAAACAAGGCAGCAAATGTTTTTCTTTCCTTCTGGCAACCAGAGGGACTCTGCAAGATTGAAGGGCTCAACAGAAGTGGAAATGAAGGGCTGAGTCACATGCTGGGCCCTGTGCATGGTGAGCAGGGACTTCAGAGAAGATGCTTTCAGTGCACCTTGCAACAGCCTCCCTCTGATGAACCTTCAAAAGGGTTTGGCTCCCCTCAAGCTGGTAGCAAAACAGACCACCTGTAAGGTAATGAAAGGAGCCAGAGGAAAAATACTGGCAGGAGATAACAGATTCATCTGAAAAACCATACCCCCCCCCTAAAAAAAATAATTAAAACATTAAAAAGATTTTTAGGAGTGGGGAAGAAAACGTCTTCAGTGGATCAAGTCAAAAATGCCCATGGTGTTTGGGAAATGGCAACAGATGTGCTCCAGGTGATCCTGCTTTAGTGGAAGAATTGGGTGAGATGATCTCCAGAGGTCCCTTCCAACTCTGGAAATTTTGTGACATGGGAAATGATGACATTTGCCATGATCTCTGAGCTCTGCTTGTCCCAGCAGGGCTGGAAGCCAAGGCCCTGGGACACGGCCAGAATTGTTGGTACCTCCACTCTGCAGAGGAATGAGCAGGAGGCAAGGCCATGGCTGCAAGGGAGGAATGAGCTCGGAGGAGATGCCCCAGGAGCTCCCATCCCAGGAGCATCCCATCTGGGAGGAGAGGCAGCTGGCAGGACTGTGATGGCACCACCACCCCCCCTGGGTGCTTGTACTTGGGAAAGGAAAGATCAGATGCTGAGTGAGAGGCTGAGAAATCTCTTTATTTTTGCTCCAAGGCTTCCTGCCTGAGGGAGAAGATGTGAAGTGTGTTTTAGGGAAGGATGGGGTGGATGGCTGCACCTCCAGCACTCCTCTGCCTTGCTGCACTCCCGAGTCATTCTGCAGAGGTTGGGAGGGAACTGAGTAAAGATGGGCCCAGGAAACATTGTTCAGGTGCAAACCTGGGTGGATATATAGGGATTTGAGACATGGGAGGAGAGCAGGAAGATTTTTAGCTCCGGGCTTTGGTCTGAGGGGAAGACTCGGGGCTCTTCATCATGAATCAGCCTGCCGTGGGGGCTCCAGGTAAAGCAGGTTTCTGTGGAGAGACTGGTGGAGCAGAGGCAGGGGCATGAGCTGGGGTGTTGGAAGGGTCCTGCTTGCAGCAGAAGGGGACATCCTGGGGGTCCCAGCTGGCTGGTGTATCTGCCCAAGGGACAGTGCTCAGCTGGGCTGGGACAGTCCCAGCTCCAAGCTCCTGGCCCTCTTGGTGCTGATCTGGGACCTGGGGCTGCTGCATTTCAGCCTCTCAGTCTTCCCTTTAGCTGAGCAGATCTGCAGCAAGGACTGGCTGCAAAACTGGGGAGGTTTGTTGCTGGTTTGTTTGGTTTTTTTAAAATAAAAAAGTCTTTTAGAAGACACCTGTGCCCAAGTATTCAGCAGGCTCACCAGAGTGGGGACAGAGCACTCTCAGCACCCAGGTGGCTCTGCAGTTCTTGTGGCAAACTCAGCTCAGCTTTTCCTTCACCTCCACTCTCTGAAAGATCCCTGTGCTCTGCAGGCTGGCAGGGAACAGGGGTATTCCCAGCCCAAGGAGCCAGGCAGCCCCAAGCTGGAGCCCTCAGGGAAGGGGGAAGGTGGAGTTGACAGCACTGGTTTATTCTGGGGGAGGTTTCCTCCCTGCAGAGCCCGGGAGAGGCACTGGTTTGAATAATGCATCATAATGACATTGCAGCCATCGGGGCAATTTCCTTCCTCCTTGTAAGAAAGGAGTTGTGAAATCCTCCTTCTAAATTTAGGGGCAAATTTCTATGTCTGCTGGAGTTCCTCAGTGAGCACATTAGAAACGATTGCCCAAGCTGTGAGTGGAATAAGGAGTGACATTACACAAGTCAAAGGACTGCTGTGTGCTCTCTGTCCCTACCTGACCTCCTGAAAATCTCCCTGAGAAATACAGAAAGCTGGGGGAGACATCAGGGCCTTCAACAAAACACCACACAAAGGAAACTACCCGGGGACAACGCCTCATTCCTGGACCCCTGTGACCCCCTGCCACCTCCTCTCTTGTGGGATGTGTTGAAGGAGAGGTTGGATGGGACCTGGGCTGGTGGGAGGTGTCCCTGCCCAGGGATGAGCTTTATGGTCCCTTCCAACCCAAACCATTCTACAGTGATGGTGATGATGGTGATGATGATGGTGACACAGATGTGAGCTGGACAAGCTGGATGTCACCCCTCAGGATGCACACCCAGAGAAGTGCCCTTAGATGCCACTTGGGCTGCTGGGTGCAGAAGATGATGCTCAGGATATCTACAGCACCAGTTTGGACCAGTTGGACCATCCCCCAGAACCTGATGGTGTGAGCCCACCTGAGCTGCCTGGAGCTGGGAGATGTCCTTTGCCAAGGCACCACCTTCAGTGGCAGCTGCTGCAAAGGGGCTGGGAATTAGTGGGAAGGAGGCTGTTGGGCTGAGCTGTGTAAATACCTGTTACTCTTATTTGCTTGTGTGAGTTGATGGAGCAGTCAAGATGGGCTGGGTCACACCCCAGAGCCCCAGGCAGTTCACAGGAACAGCAGGGTGGGATAACAGTATATTGAGACCTTTTTTTTTTTTTTCAATATGGTAGTACTGAAGTTCTCTTTAATATTTTAATAATAATTTTTATAACACTGGAGTTACAACCAGCTGAGTGTAGAACTGTTCACTTCTAAGAACACAATTTACCTGGCAGTCTGGGGGTTTTTATACTATGTGGATGTATATGGGCCTGGTACATTTCCCTTTTGGAGTACTCAGGATCTGAATATAATATAATATAATATAATATAATATAATATAATATAATATAATATAATAATTAATATTACATTAATATAATTAATTAATATAATTAATATAATATAATAATATAATTAATATTTAGCCAGAATATAAATTTTATGATCCTAATAAAACCCAATAACAGTTAGGTACTCACCTCCTAAGTCACCATGTGTCATTCCTTCCAGACATCACACATCCTGTTACTGGGCTAGAGGAAAACTATCCTGGAGAAGATGCAGCACCCTGTCCAGCCATAAAATAGGTGAAAAACGACCTCACACTCAAATGGGAGATATTTTAATGACCAGTTTTTTGGTGTTGAAGCTTTTGGATAAACTGGGAAGCGTATGCTATACGGTTCATATTTTTATATTGGCTTTGGGCCTAATGTAAACATCTTTAAAGGCAGAAATGAGATTTTTCCATTCTTCTCCACCTCTCCTCCTCTCACACCCTGTCTCTGGGACTCTGCTCCCAGCCCTGACCCCTGGGTCCCTCTCTGCCTGTCCCAGGGCAGGTTTAGGAACTGGATGGTTTCTCCATGAGGATCCAACTTTGCTCCACACTCTCCTGGCACGGGGAAGGAAAGGGCCCACCAGGCACACTCATGCAGGGCTTTTTTTAAGATTTTATTGTGACTTCATTGTAAGACAACAGAACCTGGAATTGCCTTCCATCCCAGCCTCAGGAATTACCCTGGAAGGCCTTGAATCAGTACCCAGCAATGACGTGGGCTCTGGCTGAGGGCGAGGGTGATGTCATGGCAATTTTGGATGAATAAAACCACTTGATAAGAGCCTGAGCAGTTTTAGACTGCCATCCTTTCAGCTCTGACTATTCATAGGCTGTGTTTCAGCTGGTTCAGGCTGTTCCACAGGCAGCTGACTGCAAAGATCTGTGGCTTTTGCCTCCTCCCTGCCTCACCCAGGCTGTTTGGTCCCATCCTGCCTCTGCCTTTCACCTGGGCATCTTGCTCAGCCTCCACCTCCTGCCTGCTCCCACCTTTCTGTGGCACTTTGACTTGGGCTTTTCTGCCAGCTCACCCCTCTGCAAGCAGGTGGCATGGACACTGGATGTCCCTTTGGGTTGCCAGCCTGACCTCCTGTGTCTGCCTCCATCATCCCCCCCCTATCCAGACCTCTTCTCTGCCCATGGTTCTCCTGCACCCCACAGCACAACCCTTGGGTGTCCCCCCTCTTGGTGCATCCTGGCTTGCAGAGGTGCCTAATCCAAGTATTTACCCCCAACTTCCCTAAACTTCTTTCAGTCTCCACCAAAAGTGACCACTGCTCTCCTCCTCATCTCTGTCCCCTGATGGGGACATTTCCACATGGGCCTCTCTGGTAACTCATTTCTCCATGACCACATCACCAACCTTTGGCCATGGAAGCTCAATGTCCTGGTTGCTCCAAGATGATCACAGGATGGTTTGGGTGGGAAGGGACCTTAAAGCTCCAGTCCCAACCCCATGAGCAGGGACACCTCCCACAGCCCAGGGTGCTCCCAGCCCCATCCAACCTGGGCTGAGACACTGCCAGGGATGGGGCAGCCACAAATTCCTCTGGGAAACCTGGCACAGGGGCTCAGCACCCTCAGCTGGTGCTGGGGATGTGAGTGCTGTGCCCATCTGCTCTGATCCCCACTACAGCTGAAGGCACGAGGCTCTTCTGAATGATTTCCTGCTGTCTTTTCTATAAATAGATGTCCAAAAGTGCCAGCTCTCTCTTGGCTCCTTCTCTCTGATGTCGGAGCAGACACCACAAGCCCTGGCTGTTTGTCACTCTGTTTTGTGGTTTGCTATTCAAAATACACAATTTGGAGTCTGGAGTTGTCAGCTTCAGCTTCCAGCTGTTGGATCCAGTGACGTCTTTATCTGAAGAGTCCTCTTTCCTATTTCTGTTCCCCAAATAGACGTCAGATTAATCCATCTCTTAAACTTTGCTTTGTTCACATTCACCCCTGAGCTGCTGAGTGTTTCTGCCCTGTTTTCCAGCCTCTACCTTGCCCTGAAGTCTGTCAGACTGACAGGGATTACCACGGAAGAATACAGGGATATAACAGCCTGGTTCTAACTCAGGTTTTGTCCTGGTTTGAGAGGAGGAGGCTGGATCAGTCTGGGGAGGAGAAGACTCCAAGGAGACCTTATTGGAGCTTTCCAGTACCTGAAAGGGGCTACAAGAAACCTGGGGAGGGACTTGTGAGGCTGTCAGGTAGGGATAGGACATGGGGGAATGGATTCCAACTGGAGGAGGGGAGATTGAGGTTGGATGTGAGGAAGAAGTTCTTCACATGAGGGTGGTGAGACCCTGGCACAGGTTGCCCAGAGAGGTGGTGGAAGCCCCATCCATCCCTGGAAGTTTTTAAGGCCAGGCTGGATGGGGCTTGGAGCAACCTGGGCTGGTGGGAGGTGTCCCTGCCCATGGAGGGGGCTGGACCTGGGTGAGCTTTGAGGTCCCTTCCAACCCAAACCATTCAGTGATTCCATGGTTACCACTTCTCCTGGTGTTTTCTTCCAACCTTACAGTCTCTCTCCCTTACTCCCTGCTTCCTCCTCCCCTGGGAGGGTGGTGGGGGGTGGCAGAGAGCATCTGTCACCTGGTCACTGCCTCAAACTGGGACATACTCTGTACATCAAAAGACAATGTTTACTCCTCTGTGCTGCAGCAATGGCTTGGGAAACATGTTCTCCCTCTCCCAGGAATACATGCTATGATGTTTAAGAGTTCTCCAACAACCATGGAGAAAGAAAACTTTTTCTCCTTGCCCTTACAAAGTGTTAATTGACTTGAGCATTGAGGTATTTATCAGTGACATATCCCAGTTCCCTTCTTGCTCTTGCACTATAGCCTGAACTACAGATGACAGCATTTTCAGTGCTGCTTATGCTGGGCACTCAATACATCACCATTCCCCAGTCATTTTAAAATAAATTATTCTGTAAATATGACCTGTGCTCTTTTCCCTTAGGTGTAGGTCTTTACAGCTGGTGATATTTCAGCAGGTAGTTTCCCCTTGCACCCAGCTAACAAGTAATCCAAATCAGTCTCCAGTTACCACATTTCTGGTGTTTTTACTGTCTGGTAAACTTCACAAGGGATTATTCTACATTTCCTTCCAGATCAGTGGCAATTGTTTGGAACAGCACATGTACAAAACCTCAGCTCCATGGAGCATCTGCAAAACCAGGTCTCTTTGTAAATCATTTTGCTTTGACAGTCAGGTTTCCAAGATGACTGGGTTCTCATGTCTACATCTACTATGAGGATTTTGCCTTTCTAGTTTCTTACTCAAAATGTCACAAGGTACCAACCCAAACATCTTTCAGAAGTCTGTTACTTCAATCCTATTTTCTCTCAGTCAAGCTTAGAATTTAACTGGTTTTCAAATAAAAACCTTTCATATTCTGTTAATACAATTTTATTTTGTCAAAACCTCTGAGTTTCTACTAGTTGTATCTTTCTTCTTCTTTTCTTTAGGAAATTAAATTTGATTACCAGTTCAGTTTCATGTGCTGGTACCATGGGATCATCTCATTTACCTTTTTTGATGTTGTGATCTTACTGGCTTCTTGCCAGTGTCCCCAGAACTTTCCCAGTGTTCCAAGATGCATTGAAAATTAACATTACTGATGCAGAGAGCCATTCACCAGCTCTCCCAAAGCTGTTGATTATGAGCTCTCCAGATTTTTAGAAGCCTGGAGAAAGTGACTGCTGCTTAGCATTATCCTTGGTTACATTTGGAGCAGGAGATACTCTGCTCAGCTCAGAAAATCAGTGTGGTGTCTGCCTTTTTCCCAAATATACAGACACATCTATTAAGTGCCCTTTTTGCACTAGTGCTGGCCAAAAGCAATGATTAAGATTCCTTAAAATCTCTGCCATGGTGTCATTGGTCCCCTTTTTCTGAAGGGGTCAGCCTGCAGAAATGTTGGATTATTTTTCCTGGAAAGCTGAGAGTCATGTTCACTCCTGGGGAGCAGTGGGGGTGTGTGTGTATGTATATCTATGTTATTCTAATGAACTCACTGATCAGCTTTGCTGAGAATTTCAGATCATTCTGATTTGGATCCAGAAATCTCCACTGATTTCTGTCCACCAATTCTATTTTTTTTTTTAAGGGAATTTCTGTTGGCAACTAAAAATATGCTGCAAGAATAACATTTCTTTTCCCAAAGGGATTTCTCTGAAATGATCCTTTAAAATTCTGTCTTTGGCCTGCCACTGGACCTTTATTTATCTATACTGGATGTTCTGCATGTGCATAGAGTACAGTGATGGCAAGTATTAAATACTCAACTTCTCTCCTAAGGAAAGCTACCTGAAAATCTTCACTTAAATCCCTGCTTCACATTTGCACTGGCTCAGCAAGAGAAATGCAGTCTAACATAGAAGGCAAAAAAGTACAACTCTGTCTTTTAAGTGGTTTCTGAATCATTCTGAAGTCTTGTGGCATATGTTCCCATCAGGAGCAGCATAAATCACAGAGCAGTCTTTGCTTATGGAAGGTGCAAATCTGAATTGCTGGGCCATTTGGATTAAATTGCATTTAGCTGCTTAGCAGAGCCAGTGAAGGTGCTAAGGGAATTGCTAAAAATCTTGACTGAGGTAAGAGTTTGCTCTGCTGTGTGTTTAAATCACTAGCATCAAAGTTCTCACACCACTCACCCAAACAGACCTGGCTAAGGAGAGCTGTGGGTGCTGGGTTTGGTGAACACTGCTCCAGCTGAGAACACCCCTTGGGTTGCCCAATGGCCAGCACACTCTTCACATGTTTCCCATTTTTCACATTTGTGAAACTGGACTTGTGAGCCACGAGGAGTTTCAGCTCTGTGATGAAAAAAAAAAAAAAAAAGAAAGAAAGAAAAAAAAAAAAAGTAATTCTTTTGATTTTTTTCTCTCTATGGGTGAAGGATTTTCACTCAACTTTTTAACAGTAACATTCATGGTAAGCCAGGCAACAGACTGTCACAAATGTCACAGCCTGAGAGGCAGGGGCAAAGGAGCAGTGTGGGCTGGGGAAGCTGTGCTGCCCAACAGTGTCTGTCTGCAGGTCTGTGCCTCCACACCTGGGCCCCATCAGCACTGGGTTTGTCTTCTGCCTTCATCTTGGAGTTCCAGACAGAAAGCCCAGCTCCAGAAAGTTTGTAAGTGATGTGCTGTGCCCACTGTGTGAGAGCACTGGAGAGGAGCTGTGGGATTAACTGGACCTCCAGGCATCCAGGTCCTCCTCCTGCAGTCTGGCAGCCCCTGCTTGACTTCCCCCTGGGTGTTCAGGGCAGCATTTTCTCATCTGCCTAACTCATCCTAAGGGTTCCATCACCACCTTTGTGCTGATCTGCAGATCCTAACCTTGGGAAGGGTTGGCCTTTGTGCCTCATGTCTTCTTCAAGAGTGAAATCCTCTTTAATCTGTCATGCAGTTGGGGGGCTCCGTGCTCAGACATCCTCAGTATTTGAAAATCTGCAGTTTGGGCTATTGCAAAGCTTCCAATATCTGCAACTCATCCAAATGCTGAAGAGGGGAGGTGGTTATGTTACAGTCTAAAATGATGAAGCACACGGGGCTGCCCAGGCTGCTGCAGCTTCAATTCAAAAGGCTCGATGCTCGCTAGCCCAGACTTGCTGCAGATTTAGTGTGAAGGGCCATGAACACGAGTGGGTTAAGTCATCCTGTAGCAGGGCTGTGGAGATAGCTGCTATTTCTCCTTGCCTCCCCTTGTGAGGTTGGCAGAGGCAGCCTGAATGTCACATACCCTGTATTTATAATGCTGCTTTAAGGTCATCTCCATGTGCAGATGCTCTAGAAGGAGGAATTGGTAAGCACAGAAGTGTCTGCTGTGAGGCACTGAATAGATTTGGGGGGATGATTTTATAAAAGCCATCTTTGAGGCAGGGACACTGCTGCAGTCACTCCATCCCTGGCACCCTCCCAGTCACCAACAGCTGGCAATTAACACTTACACAGAGATGCCCAAACTTTGTCCAGCCAAAGGCTCCAGTGGCCGCTTGCCAGGAGCTTTAGGTCTGCACCTATTTTACATAAAATGGAGCAGATTGTGCCTGATTTAACCTTCCCTGTGGAGCTAGGATCCACAAAGGCTTTTGCTGCTGGCATGCTCTGCTGTACCCTGATCAAACCATCACCCCATTGTGGGACTCAATGGGCCACATTTAGCCTCAAGGTTGGATTCTGGTTTTTCCTTGAATTATGTGAACTGCTGGCAGAGCCCACAAGGCCTTTCGATCCAAGTGTGGAAATGTGGCATTTAATCACATCTCTTTGTACATGGAGAGGGGAAGAAACCTTGCCAGAACTTACAAGTTCTGATGATATAATTTTAACAACAAACTATGAACAGACTGCTCGTAGCTGGTGCTGAGCATTATGCAAGAAAGTTCCTGACCTGAAAATTTGCAGACTCATTTTAAGGCAAGGAAGGAGAAATTAGACCCATACAACTCCTTCAGAAGAAGCAGCCTGAGGAAGAGAAGATGCCAGTTAACATAAATGACAGATGGCAATTTCATTCCCCACCTGGAAGAGATGATCCTGGATTCACCCTCCCAACTGGAGAAGGATTGAACCCGTGGCTGCTGCTGAGTGCAGGGATGCTGGTTTGCTTTTCCCCTGTGTGAAGGGAGGTGTGGGTGCTCTGCCCCAGAGACATTTTCACAGAAAAGACTGGCACTCCTCCTCCCTCCCCCAGCTGCCTTGTTGGAAGGGATGCTTGACTATCTCACACAAATGAGAATTCCAGGCTGGGAGGCCTGGGCTGACAGATTGACTTCCCTGCAGTCAGGAAGTAGATGGCAGAGCTCCTAGGAGCACTGAAGTCTTGAATAAACCCAGGGTGCACTTGTGGTTTTTTATTTTTTTTTCAATGTGTGGAGATCTTCTGGCTCCATCAGCCCCTGAACCATGGCAGGATGGGGAAGAGTGGAGCCAGGGAAGCTGAGCTGATCCAGTGTATGGCAGGGGGGTTGAAGAGGTGTTGAGAGGACCTGGCATTGAGGAGGGCTGACTGCAGGAGGAATGCTCCAGAAGCCTGTGAAGTCAGCAGAAGCACAGAAGAGGAGAAGGAATAATGTTGTCCATTCCTACCTGCAAGACAAGAGCTCAGGGCTGGCCTAGAGAATCTCTTGGAGGCAGCTGAGGTCACTCAGATGGGTGAGTCTGTGGAACTTCATGATGTCCTTGACAAGCAGACTTCCATAAACCCTCAAAAAAACCCCCTACTTAGACAAACTCATGGAAGGGGAATCAGTTGTGAGTTACCAAACACATGGATACCACTCATCAGTCTGGAAGTTGAAGGTCCCTGGGGATGAGGATGACAAATCAAGGCTTCAGCTCCACATCCCTGCTCTGTTCTTGTGTTGTTTCTTTGAGCATCTCTTGCCAGGAGTATTAACTATCAGCAACAGACACAGAGCTAAGCCCAATTTGTGTCTCAAATTCTCTTTTCTCTTTCTGGAAAAGACCTCAAGTGGAAATAACAAAAAAAAAAAAATTATGAACATCTCTTCTTGTATAATGGAAGAGCCTGTTCTTCAGACAGGCTCACCTGGGCTCCCACCTGCTGGCCTTGTGCCTTGTTTTCTAAGGTGGATAGTTTGTAAAATGCTTCTACATTCAAACATTTCACACTGTTTTCTTTCTTCCTTCCTCCTGTTCCTTGCACCAGGGAAATGTTTCCATGCATCTTTCAAGGCATCCCACATGAGCTGACCAAAACACAGAAACTGGGTGTCCCAGAGCTGAGTACTTGCCCCCAGTTTATCCATGGAGCCTCCAGCAGAACAGGGACCACCAGCAACCCCACCAGCCAGGGATCTGTACTGAATGCTCCCCCTGCCTCTTCTCAATCACCCTTCATTTGGGGTAGGCAGACATTTATTTTCTTGCCAAATGCCAGCACGTGTTAACCCTGTCAGAGCCCATGCCAGGTCCTTGCTGCAGCACAGGTGACACTTGCATGGTGGCTCCTTCCATGTATCCAGCTCCACCTGGGAGCTGTGGGCATTAAATCTTCACCCCCCTGATCCCAGCAAGACACCCAAAAATCTCAGCAGCAGCAGCAGCAGGAGGAGGTATTTGGGCCTCTTGTGACCAGGGTTAATTTGACTTTCCCAGAAGAAGAAAAACTCCCAGAGTCAGGCAGAAGGAGATCTTTATCTCTGGCCAATCAGTGTGTTGGTGGAAGGCAAAGGAGTATTTTAATGAATTATTCACTACCCCTCTCCCCTCTGGAATGGGCTAAGGAGTGGAGATAGACTTCCTGCTGAACAGGTTGAAAAGAATTCTGTTTTTCAGAAGGATTGAGCCACCTGTCTGCTGAGCACAAGTAATTCAATGCCTGGGACATGCAGCTAAAAGGGCAGTGGGAAAAGGTGGGGGAGAAAAGTCAGTTGTAGCAGTGTGTGTCTTAAAGGAAAATCACAACCAGATGGTGATGCAGAGGGGAAAAAATAGCATTGAAATACCCAAAGCTTCACCTGTTATTTTACTGATAACGGATGAAAATGCTTCATCTTATCCTGTTGGAGGGCAAAAAAAACCCCCCAAACCTTCCAAGGACTCCATTCTTCTAGGAAAACTGAAATAACAGAGCCCTGCTTGCCCCAGGGCTGCTGGAGGATAAGGTGGAGGGTGGCAGTGGCTGTGCTGTGGGATGGGAAGGGTGTCCCAGGGAAACTCAGGGAGCCAAATTCCCGGGGCAGAGACAGACTGCAGAGGCTCAACCTCTTGTACCCAACTGTCACAGTGATCTAATTACTGGAAGTGAAGTGTGTGACATCTGGAAACGTGCCCGAGCTTCAAAGTGACTCAGGCAGCCAGTGAACCATAGCTTGGACCAGTTCACAACTGCTCCCCATGGCAGGGAGGAGGAGGAGGAGGAGTGGGATCATCCACTGAGCACCTTCCCAGCTGCAAACACAACTTTGGGCCCCAGCTGGTGGGTGCTGAAGATGTAGTGTGTGGTGCTGGTAATGAAAACTAACAACTCCTGCAGGGCTTTCCCAGGTTTCAGGGGAGGTTTGAGCTGGTGATGGGCATGCAGGTTGCAAGGTGTTACTGAGATTCCTCAAAGTCAGAGGGGATGATTTCCATGGCTCTCAGCAAGGTAACCCTCTTCTGGATCTCATTAGGATGTGTGAGGATGAATTCATCTCTTGTCTGGGAGCAGTGGTTGCTCAGGGATCAGCTATCAGGACCTGATTACATTCACTGGGGGCAGACAAAAGATGTTTGCAGTTTGGCTCTTCAAAAGGGATAATTTACCAAAGTTAAAAAAAAAAAAATGCCGGTGAAATTAATTGGGAGGAAAGGTGTAAAGGGAGAAAAGGGAGTCCTTGAAGAGAACTAATTAGCTGGTCAGAAAACCCCAGTTTCTCCCTCCAGAGATGGGAGAGCTCTGGCTACCAGACCTTGGCTCATCTGCAGAGAGAAAGGCATTAGAAATAATGAGGCAATATATCACACGTGGAAAATAGATGGCAAGGGATACAAACAAGCAGCTATTTAAAGCACAAGGCAAGGGACAATATAAAGAACCAGAAACACATTAGAAGCAAACACAAACACAGGCTAAATTTAGTCTCCTTGCTAGAGAGGGCTGGTAAAAACATGAGTGTTAATGTGGAAAAAGCCAAATGGGCAATGAACTGTCTGCAGAGGAAAAAGCAGAGAGCGGAGACAGAGCACATGCAGCTGAGTTTTCAGGTGTTGTGTCAACATTTGTTGGTAAATACCATATTAAAACTTCGGAGAGTGGGAAAAAAAGGAGCCACAGGAATTACCTGAAGGTTTAACTACCAGGGCTATTTGATTACAAAATATTTTTTTCCCCCTCTTTTAGGCATGAGAACGAACTTTGTTCTGGCAGAGATCAGTAACAGGTGAAGCAGTGGCTGGAAGCTGAATCCCAAATGTGCCCTTTTAACAGTGAGGGCAATTAACCAGCAGGCAAAGAAGAGAAAATCAGGGCCCTTCTGGAAGACAGCTTGTGGCCACAGCCCCACCTGCCAGGTCAGTGTCTGGGCTGGTGATTTAATGCAAATAAAGGTTGTTGGGAGGCTGATGGGTGAAGAGAACCTGCCAGGCTCCAGCCAAGGAGCAGAGAGAGGGTGGGTCACAGTGCTGGGGTGATCTAAGGCTCTCCTTGTGCCCAGGAGCAACCAAAACTACAAGGTCTGTGAGAGCAAAGGGAAAGAACAGTTTTCCCTGAGCAACAAGGGACCTCAAAGCTGTAGGTTGATTGGAAGTGTGCTTTAAAAAGTGTTTGCATGTTTCTTTCTTCCACCAGCACCTAGAGCACTAGACACTGAGGAAGGAAATACTCATTTATGGAGGGGGAAAAAACAAAAACCAAGTCCTGGCTGTGATGTAGCTCATTGCAAAATGCTGAGGACCTGGCTGGGGACCCAGAGCTCATCTTGCTCTCTGTGAAACCTCAGCCTTCCCTGTCAAAGATTTGATGATACCAGCACCTTTCTGGGTGTTCCTAGCTGGTTGTAGCCAGGTCTGAAAGATTTAGGCTTGGCTGACAGCTGATCTGGTTCAGCCCCAAGAGCATGCCAACTCCCACTGCTCAGCTAACCAGGGTTAGCTAACCAGCTAACCATTTCCTTCCTCTTGGGGAGGAAACTGGGAACAAATGAACTCCAGCCTTTAAAAATTTCTTGTTCTCACCAGCAAATCTGTGTACTGGATAGATGCATTATATTGGGAGATGTGGGGTTTCTATACCCCTGGCTCTGGCTCCCCAGCCCAGTCCTGCTCTGGGCAGGAGTGTCAGCAACCTGCCCAATCCATAGACCATGGTCTTAACCACAGCCATCATCAAAACTAGGAAGCAAATGCACCATCCATTTGCATTTTAGGGGAAGAAGAGGAGAAAAAGTCCAATCTAGATGACATTGATGTTATTGGGAGCTTTTCTGGTCAATTAAGTTGGAAGGGGATAAGGCATGAGAACAAACAGAGAATGCAAAAGAAGTCTTCAGCTGAATGAAGGGGGAAACCTGATAAGGAAAGGCAGAAGGTGAAGCACATTAAGTATCCTGCAATGTGAAAAAAAAATATAGGCTGCTAGCAAGCCAATGGGACATGAGACTCTTGTTTTGTGATGGTATTCTATCATTTTATGCTGAAGGACATTATCACGTGAAATTATGTATGTCATTATATATATATATGTCATTATACAGCAATGTACAGATTGATAAAAAATGAAGTGTCTCACAAATGACTCCTGAGCAGAACCAATCACTGCCAGTGTTGAGAGTGGATGCAGTCTTGGACAGAGATGTGGAAGGTTTGAAAACATGCAAATTGGAGTGACAAACTTCCCTCTCCTACTCTCTGCAGTGCTTAGAGAAGGAAGATGAAAACCTGGCACCAGTTCTGCATCCTTACAAAGCCAGGCTTCTGCTCAGAGTAGTACTTGCTACAGCCTCTAGCTCTGAGTGCTGAAGCAGCAAAGGTTTAGTGCCCTGACACTGAGAGGGGTCACAGATCTGCAGCAGATCAGAAAGCTGCAGAGCTTCAAAATGCAAAATATCAACACAATCTCTGATGTTTTCCTGCAGCAGCTTCAACTGAAGAGTGCTTTGCAAACCTCTATGGCCCAAGTGTTAGCAGGAAATGATTAAAGTCCCTACTTTACAGGTGGGTTACTGACTTGTAGGAAAAGGCAGGCCAGGTATACAGAAAGTAATAATCTGATGGTGTCTTGCAGTCCTTTCTTCTGATTGCTGTCTCGTGGCTCCTGCTGATGGGTGCAGCACCATATTAATGGTACCAATTAATGGCCCTGTAATCAGGCAGTTCCTCAGAAAACAGCCACACCTTCTCTGAAGAGATTTCTCTCAGGGGTGTCACTGAATTTAAATCTCATCATCTGAAATCCCCCTGAGCCCAGCCTGAACCTGAGCCCATGGATCCCTTCATCTGCAGAGCTTGGGCAGCTCCTCTCATCAGTCATTGCAGTAAGAGTTCTGTCCATGCAAGGGGGCCAGCACTTGGCTTGTGATAAGTATAAAATGAGGTGCAGTTATTGGCTGATAATAGGGCTCTTGACAATATATAACTCTGGTACTGCCAAGTGAAATATGTCCTGGGGGAACAGGCTACTGTCCAGCACTTAATGGGAATGTTTTTTTGAAGTGTTGGTAGATCTGCTCTATAAAACACCCAAAGCCTGTGCAGGGAATGCTAATAAAAACAAATAAATAAATAAAGATTTAAAGCTTAGAAACATTTATGAGCCTGGTAGGAAAGACTGTTTTTTGCCAATGTTGTTTTTTAGAGTAGTCTGTGCTGCCTCCAGAGCTTCCCTCAAATGTTCAGACCCAACTGCTCCTTCTTCACATTCAGGATGTCATCTCAGGCCGATCCAAAATCCACCTTTACCAGGCTGAGCCCTGGCTGTGCTGTGAATAATTTTCTTGCACAGGGCTGTGAAACCTGCAGTCACCTCCCTCTGCTTTGGCAGTGCCACTCCTGCAGTGTGTGCATCCTGACACATTATTAATGAATGGTTCATGGTTAAACAACTTGCACCAGAGCCACACAAAGAGTGTGCAGCTGCATATTCTTCATCCAGTTAAGCCCACATGGAACCAGAGACCCCAGGGGCCATGAACTGCCATGAAAATAACCATGTCTGCCCTGGCAGGAGGGGGCTTTGCCCTGAGGACGAGTGATCACATCCCAGAGTGACATTTAGTTTCTGCCAACCCCTTCCAAATGAACTCAGGACCAGGCTGGATAACATTGCTGACCCCCTCAGGAAGCTGCTGTCTCTGGAATGGGGCCACCACCAGTGGAAAGAAGTCAAGGGAAGTTTGGGGTTGAGAATGCAAGATTTTGTTCCATAAAAAGGAATGGAAAAACACAAAATTATTCCAGGTGTTGCTGCAATTATGCCATAAAACCTGCGTTCTAAAAATGCCCAGAATCTGCAATACTGTCAGTAACACAAAGCTGTTTCCTCCAGCAGGAGTAAACTGGGAGACTTGGAGCACTGATCTCTGTATCTGTTTCACTGGCAAAGCTTCCCTGACTGCAGCAATTATTCCTGATTGGCATCCAAGTGAATTAGAAATGTGTGCTCTGCATCTCAAGAGGACATGAATTATTGCATTGTGCTAAGCAACAAACCTGGGAAGCTCTTTTCTTCACCTCATGGACCTTTCTGGTGTTTCTTGGGTGGCTTTGAGCCCTGAGCTGAGTTTATAAAAAGCCCATCACATCAGCTGGTGTAACCTGGAATTAGCTGTGTTTTATCTGAGACATCTTTGTCTGCAAGAAAGGATCGTCTGAGTGTGTCTGGGACACATTTTTTTCTAATTTTTTTTTTTTCTTTCCACTTTCTGGATGCATACAACTTCTGCAGATACCTGAAAATGGACACTGTGTTCAGACAGTCACAACCCCCCAGCTGTGACCACCCTGGCTTGTGGAGCTTCAGGCTTTTTTTTTTTTTTCCCTCTGGAACACAACACCTTGTTGGGCCAACTGCATGTCCAGAAGCCACCTTGTCCCTGTGTCTGCCCAGGTGACATCTGTCCTACCTCAGCTGCAGCACCAGGTGGTGCCAGGCTCCTCTGCCATCCCCACCACCCCCCTGGCTGCCTGGGCTGCTCTGCAGAGCTGGGGACAGCACTCTGCAGCTCTTGTACTTCTCCTCTGAGCACCTCTGGGTGGCCTTGGCTTCTTTGGGAAATCCTGACCAAGGAAGTGTCATATCCAGGACCCACGACAGGACAAAAATCTCTTTTTAGCTCCTCAAGCTTGTCAGTGCTCAGCAGCAGGAGAGAAATGAAGCACTCCAAATCTTCTTTTGAAAGGCATGCCCAGAATTGCAGTCAGGGAAGCAAACCAAGGATACCCTCAAAATAACCCTCAGGTTCAGGTGATCCCTCAGGTCAGCTCATCTGCTGAGGGGCTGGTGAAATACGAGGGATTTGTTATCCTCTCACTTTCTATCTGACCCATATAATTCCTGATAGACCAGAGACAGTTCTGCTGGGCCCTTAGGACTTCACAGAATCAGAGAATCACAGAATGGTTTGGGTGGGAAGGGACCTTAAAGCTCCTCCAGTCCCAACCCCATGGGCAGGGACACCTCCCCCAGCCCAGGGTGCTCCCAGCCCCATCCAACCTGGACTTGAACATTTCCAGGGATGGGGCAGCCACAACTTCTCAGGGCAACCTGTACTTCTGAAGTCTTTTTTTTTGGCAAAGAAAATAGAAAAAGACTTCCCAGTGAGGACACTTTAAACTATCCACAATGACAATTCAGCCCATGGCATTGTGCTTGGTTGTTTTTTTAACATACAGTCACAAAAATATTTTTGAAGTATTGATAATTTGGGGCAAAAAAAAATCGGTTTCTTTTTAAATAGAGGAGTAGGGGAAAAAAAGTTAATGCATTTCCTTCTGGTATTTTTAAATTAAAGAGTTTTAATTTAAAAACAGATCCCATTTTTAAAGAATTAAATCAAACAAGGATTAAAGAGGCCAGGGTGAAACTTTTTCCCCATAACAAAAGTAAACAATACATTTCCAATATAAATAAAGTCATTCTTAAAATATTACTTGACGAAAATCCCTGAATATTTTTCATATGCTACCAGCTGAGTGAATTTTCCCCGCTTCCTTTTCCTTTGAATATTTTTCATATGCTACCAGCTGAGTGAATTTTCCCCGCTTCCTTTTCCTTTGTTTTTTTTTCAATGATGAACCTGAAAAATCAGCTATTTTCTGAGTGCTGAACATTGTGGTTTGTTGGGGTTTTTTTTCATGCATGTGCCTAGCAGAAAGTCTTGGATTAAACAAGGTCCCTTTCCCTAATTCTGTGTGACCCTGCCTCCTGTCCAGTCTGTTGCTTCTGTGGGATCTTGTCTGGATTAGGACAGCAGGAGTCTGACCAATGGCTGAAGAAAAAAACATTTTGAAACTGCAGCTGTTGACAGTGTCCTGGACCCTTTTCAGAACTGCTTTCAGGAGGTGTCTGTGGAGCCATCATCTCACAAAGAGGTTTTTGTGCTTTGTACCTACAGGTGCCACCTCAGTCTCTGATGCTACCCAGGGAGAGGCTGAGATGTCCATGAAGTGACATAAATGTGCATTTTAATATCAGCTACATACCAAAGAGGAACTCAGTGACATCCTGAGAGGTCTTGTTCCAGTGGAGTTTCCTCTCTTTGAGGAGAAACATTGAAGGTATTTACTTCTTTAAGCTTTTCTGACAGGGAGCTCAGTTTGGGGGGAGGATGCCAACAACCTTTGGCCTCTAAATGAAGTTTCTGTCCTCGTGACTTCAGCTCCTCAGACCTCACCAAGAGCCCCCAACCCACTGCTCAACACAAATGGGAATCTATTCCAAGCTGACAGTTCCTGCTAGGTTACAGCCACGGGCTTGTCAGATTCAACTTGAAATCTGACCCAAACATACTCAAAATTCAGCCCAAGTTCTCCTGAGGCTTCCTGATGACTTTTGCCTGGCAGCAGCTTTTATTACAAGGGGATTTCTACAAGTATGAAAAGTAGCTCCAAACCATTTCAAGAGCAGTAATTATTTCAGTGTTTCCTGATTGCTAGAGAGAACCCAGGCCCTTGGAGCTGTGCAAAAAATTAGTAATTTTGTGTCAAGTCAGCATGAAAATGCTTTGGATTTCTCAGAGAAAGGAGCCTTGTGTAAATATGCTGAAGACTCAATGAAACACTTTGTTCAGTCCAAAACAAAATATTTTGTTTCACACAGGGGAGTTTTTATTCTTGCAAAACGAATGTGGGTCAGTCCCATTTTGCAAATCTTGTTTCAAAAGATGACAGAACAACTTCCCTTACTCTCCCAAACCTTATCATGGGAGGGGAAGGTGGGAGAGGGTGTGTGTGAAACCTCAACAGATGTGACTTCATTTATAAAAGATTTCCTTTCATCTGCAAGAGTTTGGGTTTGGTTGGTGGTTTTTGTTTGGTTGGTTTTTTTGGTTTGGTTTGATTTTGGTGAATAAATTTTCTACCCAAGTGTTTCAGTCACCTCTGTCTGGAGTCAAACGGAGGTGTCAGCATTTATCCCTCTGCCAGTTGGCTCCGTGGGGTTGTTGATGGGTTGATGGTCCGTGGGTTGTTGCTGATGCCCATGTGGCAGAGGTGCTGGAGGCTTTGCTGGTTGTTGGCTGAAGCTTTTTCCTTGAGTTTTGGGTTGGAATGAATGAGCAGGTCTGAAAGGCTCACGGTGTAAGGAAAAAAACAAGTTCTCCAACTCATAGAGCTTCCTCTTCCCACAAGTGCTCTTGGAAGGGAAACTACCTGGGATTTCAATGGCTTTTTGAGTGGATGTGGGTGTCACTTGCTCTGATGGGTGCCAGCTACAAAACAACAGTGTGACTGAAGGCAACAATCAGTGGGGCTTCAGGTGAATGGCAAGCACCATGCTTAGGAATACACCTATCTGGGGGTTGTTGCACCCTGAATGCAGCACTAACACTGAGCTACCACTCTTTTGTGCCAAAGGAAAAGTCTCTTTATTATATTTTAATTTAAGCATGCTAAAGACACACTATGCTTCCGATAACAAAGATATTTTTTACCCATTGGTGACATTTTACTTATTATCTCAAGATGAAAAGGAGTGCTTGGAGGGACAGTGATTGTACTCAAATCTAACTTGCAGCCAGATTTTCACAAGCCTTTTGACAGGAAAAGTTGATCTGGAGTTGTCTGGCTAAGGGACAGGAAGGATCTAGCCAAGTCTTTTACTGTTGCAATACTCAAGATAAACCAGAGTTCTAACACATGTGGGAGAAGCTCCAAGGCAAAATCATATTGGGAGTTATCCTCGAAGAATATTTTGTGAGGAAATAATTAGGTCAAGGTTTCTCTTTCAGTCTGCTTCCTGGTGGTGAGGGGTTTGCAACCTGTCCCTCTGCAAGATGTCACCAGTCTCTGTAGCCAACCCCACACCCAACTGTGCCCACCACTCCACCACTCTGCACTTGCTTCTTCCAGCCTAGATCTGCCCATGTGTACTCACATCCCTGCACAAAACTCAGCTGTTACTGAGACCTAAGCTTAGTGTTTCATTTCTTCATGTTGCAGTTGTGGAACAGGACTTGGAGGATTGTGCAAAAAGAAAAAAAAAAAAAAAAGAAAAATCAATGCAAAACCAACCTGGTGCCCATGGTCTGCAGAGGGATGGATGGTTCAGCTCCCTGACAGGAAAGGTGAGACTTTGAAAAGAAAAACTTGTGAAAGTTAGTATTTTTGTTGAAACACATCCTCCCCTATTAGGTTTCCATGTATCAGGAGCATCCAGACTCTGGCTGACAGTCTCAGTACTTGCAGTATCTCAGTATCCTGCAGCAGTTCTGTCTTTATGGAGGGCTTGGATGTGGCTGGATCAGGGGCTCTGTATCCCTGACAGAACAAACAGAACAAAGAGGAGGGAGAGCACAGCTTTCAGCTGAATGTGCCCAGCCAGGCCAGGCTTTAAAGGTGAGCACAAGCAGCCACTGAGAAAGCAATTGCTGTGGCCACAAACAGAACATTTTCCAGTCCTTTGTTGTGATTACCTGCTGGAAATCATTCCTTTGCAAATGGAACAAATGGGGAAACCCACACAGACTGATGGGCAGAAGTGTAATGCCAGCTCAGATCAAACCACAGAGCCAAAGGGAGGTTCTGCTACCCAGGCTGGAAGGGAAATGAACCTTATTGCTCTTGGGTAAGAGTCATGAAATGTTTGGGGCTTTTTTACATGGTGTTTCTGACTGCAAGGCATGTACCAGTAAAAGCAGTAGCTATAATTGGTTAGGGTCTACCAACAGAGACATTCTAGAGGTTCCCTTTGACCAGCAAATTATCTGAGTGTTTAATCTTCATGCATCATTGCTAAAAAGAGAACAGTGATCTTTTTCCATGTAGAGAAGAAAAAATATTTTGACCTATTTCGTGCAGGTGGCTCAGCTGTTACTGTGCCCACTGGAGGATGGAAGAATACTGTTATCTGGGAGAATTAACTAATTTTGAGCTGTGACTTATGTCTTCTGACAACAGTCCTAAACAAAGCTGACATGGCACGTGCCCAGGCTTAACTGATTGATCCATTAGTAACCCCAGAACTCACAACCAGGGAAAAGCATTGATTACATGAAGAAGAGACAGAAAGGGAGCCCAGCAATGGCATCAGCACTGACATCCTTTCCAGCAGATCCTGAGGTCAGCTTTCTCATCTTTGCTTGATAACTTTTTATCCAGGTAGGGCCAAATGCATCCTCCTCCTTGTCATCTGTTACAGTCAATGCTGTATCATTTATTTGCACAAAGCTTGAATCTCAGTTGCTGAAATGATTACTGGTGCTTGCTTCCAGCCAGAGCTGGGAATTGAGTACTGCCAGCAAAAATCAGCTCTGTGTTTCATCTCAATTTCTTCTAATCCCCCTTGCATGCAGCCCATTCGGAGTGTAATCACACCACGGGCTGAGGGGATGAGCAAAAGGTTGGGAATAGGTGATGAGCAAAAGGCTCTTCCAGGAATGAAATGTCCTGCTTTTTGTCTGGGCTTGTGTGACAGATGTGTTGAGCTGAGCTTGGAGTAGGCAGGCTGATTATTCCATGTGTAGAGCAGTCTGAAGGCTCTGCAGGGGCTTTGGGCCAGCTGCCCCAGCCAGTGGCAGGGCTTGCAGGAGCCCTGGAGGAAAGCTGGAGGGTGAGGCCAGGCACAACAAAGCCTGTTCTGCTCTGCTGTGACAGAAATTCAGTGCACAGGCCCAAACCTGTGTGGCTTTGACATCTAACTTCAGCTGGGAGACAGCAGAAGTCCACCAGGAGAAAAACAGGAGTAAGAGTTGGATGCCCCGTGGAGGAGAAGAGCATTGGGGTGCCAGTAGGAGTGTCATCCCCCTTCTAAAAAGAAATATTTCCAAGAGACAGTGATGGGCTAGGACAGAGTTTGGAAAGAGGGAGAGCAGTCTCTGGATGGTGGAGAGATGCTGGATGGATGGATGGGTGGATGTCACTGCAGTCACTGGATGGATGGATTAATTTTCAAGGTGCAGGTGAGTTAATCTGTGTCCAAAACTTAAAGCAGAATGTATGCAAATAGACCTGAAAAAGGTACTTCCAGTCTGGAGTACAGAATTCCCTCTGCTCATTCTAGATTTAAACTCTGGGATAAATTAAACAAAAGCAAACAAATAGCCAGGGTGCAGCTGCCTCACCATACCCTTGATGGTTTCATCAGGGGAAGATAAAACTGAGCCTCACTTAAAGTCACCATAAGCATTTGGAATATTGTAGCTGGGTTTGATTTATTAATTTTTTAGTAATGCAGTACAACTGCTTTGTGAAGGTGCAGAGTTTGCCCTCACTACTGTAGAATGCTTCTTAAATTAAGGTTTAGGCTTTTGCTCGCAGCCTTGCCACCACCCACCCAGAGGGAGCACACTCCTGAAAAAGGGTGGCCTGTGGTGCACACTGATTGCTCCTAATTGCATGTTGATAGGCAAGGAGGATGAAATGCAAAATGCACTGCATCCCTGCAGCTGATCTCTGCAAAACAAAAAAGCTGGAGTTGCTGATCATTTATTGGAGAAATCTCTCTTTTTTCTTTTTTATTTTTTTTTCCTTCACAGAGAGCAAGTAATTTATGGTCTCACTGCTCTGAGCACTAAATCTGAGGAAGGAGGATCTAGCCAGAGATCCCTATTAAAGGGTTTCTATCCATCATAATTGGTTGATGGGGTGTTTTGAAACTCCATTAATCACCCTGCTGGCAGCAAGCAAATGAGAAACTCTGTGTTCTGCCGCTGCCTTCCCATTTCACCCAGCAAGTTAAATACAAAAGCATGTGTTACTGGCATCAGCGATTTCAAAAGTGGGTGTTTCTCTGGATGTAAATGGTGCTTATTAATGTTCCACCTTTGACTGAAACCAGGGCACACCCTGCCATGAGGTTCTCATCATCTAATTACACTTGCTCAATCTCAGCTCGGCGGTATCGCAACTCGGGCTGGGTCTCCCTGCCAGATTAACTCTTCAGCTTGTCTCTGCAGAAAAGCCCTATCCCAGGAAAGCAGAGATGCCTGGCAGGGCACTGGGATGGGCTGAACTGGCTTTTGCCACCCTCTGGTGATTTTTAGGTAAAGGGGGCTCGGTCACTTGCAGCCACCCTGTGTTCCACGCAGCCCGGAGAGGTGGGGTGCTATGGGACCCGTGGGCTCCTGCAGTGACAGCTCTTGAGAATCATCTGTTAGGTTTATCCTCAGAAGCAAAGTGAGGGAAAAGCCTCTTCCCAGCTCTAGCAAGACATGTGGTTTAGATAATGGACCATTCTGTGGTCAGGCCCTCAGCTGCTCTCTGTACAAATAAATAGCAGTCCCCAGAGACCGTTTCTGGACTCACAGGCCAAGCGAGGTGTCAAAGTTTGTTGCTTGCACTGCCAAATTTTCTCAGTCCCCAAACCAGGGTGGATCATCTCTGGCTTATGCTCTCCCCAGCTGTTGCCTGGCAGGGGAATAGCTGCCACAGGCCCAAATCATGCCAGCCAGCATGCTCAAAATACAACGGTGTGGACAATCAGAGGCCAGAGACAGCACTCCTGCCCCGGCCCTGCTCTGTTCCTGGGTGCAGACACAGCCAGTGGTGCCGCAGCCCCAGCTGCAGAGAAGAGAAAAAAGGCTCCTAATCCACCTTCTCCCACACATGCTGCTAACAGTCCTGCAAGAAGATCCTGCTCGTGCTCCCAGGGCTTGTTTTGGTTTATTTTCCAGCAGCTGGGATGCCAGAGAGGAGCCCGAAAGAGACCAGCATGTCTCTCTTGACCATGGATGAGTCGGTGAAGCTCTCTGCTCTGGTCTTGTATTTCAGCTGTGATTTATGAAGCTAATGAAAAATGCAGTGCATGCAGCAACTGGGCAGATTCTCCAGAGATAATGGTTCTTGGTGAGTGAATGCCTTGTCCCTGAAAGCCCCCATGCCCTGGCTCACATCCCACCTGTGATGCTGCTGGGAAATCTCCATTCCCATCCCATAAGGAGGGAAAGATCTTGAACCAACAGGTGAGAAGCTGGAGACCTGTCCCTCTTGGATCATTTCAGCTCATAATCCCCAAAATAACACTTCCATAATTACATCTTGCATTTTCATCTCTCTGTTTCAGCCTCCTCCACCCTGCAGTGCCTCACCTGCTGGGACTTATTTGGGGGGAGAGGAGGGATTTTGATGGTCAGACCTGGTGATCCTAGATATCTTTTCCAACCTTGACAATTCTGGGATTTGGTGGCTGCCTGCCCAATGCAGGGGGTGCCCTGCACTTCTCCAAGTGGCACCTCTCAAAGTGGAGGACAAACTCTGCTTCCCCTCAGCCACCCCCCTGGCAATCATCAAGTGCTGCCTGGTCCTGGTGGGATTCCCAAGTGTGTAGGGAGAGGAGTTCTAGGGCCTCCAAGTGATCTTCCAAGCCCACCATTCCTCTGAGGCTCAGTTTGGAGTGTGTTGGCTCAGCATAATATATATAATAATATAATATATAAAAGTATAATATAATATTTATTATAATTATTGTCATTTTGTCATTGTATTATTATTATTTATTATTATTGTTATATACACTTATATTATAACAATATAATATATAATACTGGAGGTGCCTCTCCTGCAGGACTAATGCCTGCATCTTAAACTAAACACCAAACCATCCCACCCACCTTTCCTTTTTCCTGCTGTGCACTTACAGGCTGTTACAACACAGGGCTGTCACTGCTGACTCGTTAGTGTCTCTGTCCTCATTTCCACTGCCTGGGAAGGTACCGTAACTTTAAAAACCCAAGAAAACTCCTTTGCTGGGCAGGCACTGCCTCCATGCTGGGGCTGTCTGAGGATGGCCAAGAAAGAGCCAGGCTTCATTTGTCCTCTGCAGAGAGAAAGGACCAGCACTGCTTTTTCAGGTTATTTCTTTTCCTATGAGCTCAGCTGCTGTGCAAGAAAGAAGAGTTCACACCAAATATTTGTTGTCATTTTTAGTCTGAAGGAAGGGATGAGCCCACTTTGCCATCTGCTCCGTAGGGTGAAGAGAGAGTCCACTGGCTCGTGGCACTTGTCACCAGGGTGGAAAGGACTGGGAGGAGGTGGCAGACCTGCCTGGCCTTCCTGGGCACAAGCAGAGCCTCCCTGGTGTGCACTGCAGAAGTGTCCATGGCTCTGCTGAAATCAGGAGTGTGCTGCAGCCAGGTCAGCAAAGGCCCAGCTCTGCACCTGACTGAAGAAGATGCTTTTATTACCACATGATTAAAATCAATCTCTGCTGTCTCCTGACCTTTATCCTGGCAACCCTGACACTTGGAGAAACCTGCTGTAGAGAAACTGGGAACCTGCAGTGGCAGAGAAGAATTTGGTTTCTATGGGTAAACTTGTAAGGCAATGAAACAGCTGATGGCATGCTGAAACCAGGGCAGCAGTGACACACAAACCCTTGTGTCATGAGGTGGCTAATGGGCAAGACACACAAAACACTCATTTTCAAAACTGGAGATTTCTGATAAGGGGTGTGCATATGTGGGCAGCCTTTTGGGAGAGAAATCCCACCTGACAAAGCTCAGAGACAAAGTTTCTGTCTTTGGCATCTCTGGGCAGCTGCAGGTGGAAGTTTCAGCACCCGTTCCTACAGCCCCAAGGTGAGCCACAACCTTTCCTATAATTTTCTGTCTTCCTATCTCATCACTAACACAAACTTATTTGAAACTATTCTGTCATGATCTGCTGCTTTTAGTTCAAATCATGTACAGCTATGAAGGTAATCAGTGTTACCAGTCACACTGAACAACTCTGAACTACACCAAGCTGTATTACCCTGTGTGAGGTGACAAGTTCATCTGCCAGCCAGTTGTGATAAGGCAACCTTGCTAAACACTGCCCACAGAAAACCTGGGTTTACTTCTTAATCTTCTTAACTCCAATGTCTTTTTGGCCACCTCATTTCCTATATCATGAGTAAAGCTAAGGTGGGAAAACCTTGTCTATATATATATTCCTGTTTTGCTAAACAACAGTTTACACACAACATCTAAAACCATCTTTAATTATCTTTAGTAAACATGCATCTTAACAGGTTTCATCTGTGTATTTAATACTCTGTAGTCTACTGCAACAGGTAAGATTAAATCAGGTTTGTACACAGCAACAGAAAACAAACCCACGGGTAGGAGAGAAGTCAGAGCTGGGCTCCTGGCAGCAATGCCATTTTACAGACAACTAACTCAGAGGCACTGACATAGCTCAGGGCATGGCCAAGATGTCCCAGTGGGGAAACTGAAGACCTTGGTTGCTTCATGGCTTAGAATTTTCAATTTTACACCCTGAAGTTTTTTTTTAATCTCATTTTCTTCAGACATGAGGGCTTAGGTTGTGCCTTGTTTTGCATGTCCCTACAGACTTGTGAACTGACTGGCTAGTTTCAGCCACGTTTAACAGATGAAAAGATGAAGTTTTCATAGGTTTTGTGGAAACATAGGTTTTGTGGAAACAGGTTTTCTGACTTCTGAGAAAGAGACAAGAGCCTTGAGTCAAAGATGCAGCCCGAGCTCATACCCTCTCAGCTATCAGTGACTACACTTTGAAAAGGGCCCTTAGAAATGCTTGAAGAATTGTCTCAGATGTTATGGAAACACAACTATTCAGTGACTTGCCTGTTAGCTACTCGAGGGTATTGCCAGCTTTGAGCTGAACATCTGCAGGAGATCACTCCTTCCTCATTCTGGCTCTTAAAAAATTCTTGTTTGAGTTCTTCCAGACTTTCATTCCCATCCTACTCCCTAACTCTGCAGATTTAGCTCTTCCAGTCCTCCTCACTGACTTCTTCACAAGCTCCTTGCTTGCCCATTGCTTTGTCAGCTTTGTGATAACTGGGTGCCTGGGTCTGGAAGTGGTGTGAAAATAAACTCCCTGTTGAATAATGCATCTCCCCAGCCCTCCCCTTGGCAGGCAAAGGTTGTCACATTTGTTTTCACCTTTCCACTCAGCCAGCTGAGGAAAACTGCTGCCACCTACAACTTGTGCAGACTCTTGGAAAGGCCAGAATTGCAGATTCATGCTCCTCCTGCCTGCACCATCATTACAGATGGAGAGCTTTACATCTTTACTCTTCTGTGAGCAGCAGGAGCAGTCGATCGATCCCGTGTCTCCTTCTGCACAATGCTGGGAAGCAGAGGAATGATCATTTAATTTTCACACTGATTTTCAAGCCAAAGAGTGTGGATGAATTAGCCCAAAGAAGAGGAAATTTTTTTTGTTCGTCAGCAGAATGAATGAAGGTGCCTCAGGCACTTTATCAGCAAAACTGGAAGGCAGACTTTGCTGTGAAGTGCCCAAACTCAGAAGACTTTTGTAAATCCTCAGCTCTTCTGCTGTGCCTAGTCAGGTCACTGGGAATTTCTACCTTAAGTGAATAAATTTCGTATATTTCATCAATTCAATGAAATGAATGTTTCATATCCAGCCCCAGGAGTTTCAAACCCTTATTTTAGAATTCAGCTTGTTCTAACACACACAATAGAAGTTGCATGGGACTCCTCCTGGCCACTTTTCCCATTATTTTTCCTTCTTTATAAATAGGGAGCCTAAGCAACCAGATGAAGAGTGACCTCCTCTTAACCCGGGGATAATCCAAAGGGTTGCCATACAAGTTTTTCCAATCCCCACCCTGCCAGGATAACACTCTGCTCACCATGGAGCCCTCTCTGGGGCTAAAAGGGCCATGCTGATTTGGGAGTTTGGGCTTTCTGCTGTGGCTGCCAAAAGGGACGTGAGTTAGTGCTGGGTTTGCTTTCTATTAACAGCTGTGCTGAGATCATGGGGTTTCTTAAGCTCTCAGTATCCAACTGAAAACTTGCAGTCAGCAGTGATGGTTTGTGATGGAATCAGACTGGTGACCTGGAGGTGAAAGATGATTTCATCTGTGTTTCCACCAAAACAGCTCCGTGGCTCAGAGGTTGCTCTGTCCATCCGTGGTGTCAGAGCAGCCCCAGAGGTGACTGTGAGCATGTGTGGTGGCACCTACACACAGCAGTTACACCTTTGAGTATCTGCACTTGAATGCAAAGATCTGAACTACTCAGAGGGAGTGATTGAGGCCTTTGTAATTATGGCACAGCTTTGGTTTATTAACTCTGCTGAAGCTCATTAATGAACTTTGAAGTATACTTGAGAATTCCAGGAGCAAAGATGAGGCAGATTCAATTTCCAATTAATAGCTGGAATCCATTCAAAGGGCAACAACAGAAATACTGGGGAGCCATACAATCTGTCAGGTTATCCCATATTCTGCTGGAAAGCAAAGAAGCTGTAAGAGTGCACGTGAGAGTCACCCAGGGAGCCCTGACTGAACCTCTGCCCACTAAACACAGGGCTGAGGTAGCTCTATGAAGTGGCTGAAATAAACTCAGAGCCCAGCAGTTCATAAAGAAGAGAACAGGTCGAGTCTAACCAGTAGGTCCCCAAATAAGAAGAGGTGGTATTCTTTGCCAAAATTGTTGAAAAGGTCCTCACCATAGTGCTTCAGTACCTTGCAGGCAGTGTCTCAGGCACTCTAAATCCATCAGTCAGACAGTTTCTGATACACTGTTCTTGCTCCAGGCCTCTTCATCACTAAAATGGAAGGTGAGCCCAGTTCCAGGTTTCCACACAGACCTGGATTCCAGGTTAGCTTTAGCCTAGATCTACAGATGCAGCTTCCCAGATGCTTCAGTGCAGGCCAGGCGTGTGCTTTGGAAACAAATCTGGTGGTGGCCATTGCCTGCTCTTTGCTTTACACTGTAGAGAGGTCTCGGGGCACAAGAGCTTTTTGAGATGAAACTACAGAGTAAGATGGACCCTCCCTCTCCATGGCCACAGCCCCCTGCCCAGTCTGTGTGAGGGCAGCTGGGTTCCCAGCGTGGTCACTGGATCCTCAGCATCCAGGCCAGGAGGTTGCACCACTGCCTGAGGCATGATGTAGATGGCCTCTTGCAGGAACACCTGAAGAGCCACTGAGTACAAAGTGTGACCTGACCTTGGTTCAGGCCCCCAGGGTACATCTCAGAAGGCTGTTGTGATGCTTTGGTAGAACAGGGAGCTGGATGTCAGCACCAGTGCTTCCTGCTGGGCTTGCTTATTCCCCGTGTTCAGAGGTAGGTTTGGAAAGAGCCAAGCACTGTGTGTTGGAGCAGATCCCAAACCTGATGGTATCATGGTAAAAATGCTGGCTTGGCCATTGCAGGAGGCCCTGGGGAGCCTGAGGAACCTCGGACATCAGCACTTGCCTACCAGAGCAAGGCACCTCCAGCCATGTCCACCCAGGCAATCAGCCTGCAAGGCTTCCTCCTGCTCCAGAACCAGTGGGAATGGGACCCAGCTCCTTGTGGGTGCTTCATTCCTTGGCCCAGCAGAGCCCTCACTCAGGCAGCAGTTCCCATCACCTGGCAAATAATGTGCAGTTGGGTTTATTCAGGCTAATAACGTGCAGCTGAGTTTATTTAGGCTTCTACCTTAAAAAGAGGTCTGGTACACCTTGGAGAAGCTTTGGGTGTGAAGCTGGGAGAGGGAAGAGGCTGTTTTGTGGCCATACTGTTTGGTTGAGGTGAGTTGTGCTGGGAACACAATTTTGGGGCAATTCTTGTGGAGGGGATTCTGTAAGCAGCTTCTGGAAGCCTGGGTTTTGGTGTGGGTTTTGGGAAGCCCTGTGCCTGTGGGAGGGGTTGGTATTCATGGGTGAGTCTGGAATGAGTGTGCCTGTCTGCTGCTGACCTCCTGGAGGGCCAGTCCAGAGGGTGAATAACTTCAAGTGAATGGCAATGTAATTGTTTCCTGAGGAAAAAGAGTTCGTGGGGGTGGGGAGAAGGGTGGAGGTGATGATCTCAAGTAGGGCAAGCAAAGAGGAGCTCTGCCCTGGTGTGCAGCCCAGCAGGCTTTGCCATGAAATCAAGTCAGGGAGTGACCAGGCTGGCTCCCACCCTCAGGCTTCCCAGCAGTTGAAGGCAATATATAAAGAAGGCAGGAGGCAATCTTCAAATGTGGTGCTGGGTCCCCAGTGCTCAGCTTCCCTGCAGCTGCAGAGAGGGTGGGAAGAGGTTTGTGGTATCTCAGGGCAGGTGATTTAGCAGGGTCCATGTGGACCTGTTCCTCACCAGCCCAACAGGTACTTGGTGTGCATGGGCTCACCTGCAAGCAGCTGGTGCCTTCTTTGGCTCTGCAGTTCCCTGGCAGCCAGAAAAAGTCCCAAGGCTGCTTGTTTTGTTGGCTTTTGGTGTTGACTCAGACAGGAGGGGGTGAAGCTGTAGCACCCCTTGGATGTGCCTTCCCCTCTTCCTAGTCCAGGCACAAATGGGACACAAGAACCCCAGGGTTGTTCTTGGCTGCTTCTCAGCAAACTGGCTCTTCCAACACAATATTATTTCCTCCTGTACCTCTTGCTCTTTGTTCTCCACCCCATCTAAATCAATTTAAGCCATGTTTAAGCTCTGCTTACAGGAAGGGAGTGTTCAGGTGGCCTTCTGTGGGAAGGATTGATGGAAGAGTTACCTTTTACAGCACTGATTTGGGGGGGTCTTGTTGACTTTTGTTGTTTTTTATGGTTTTGTAGTAGCTTATTTTTATTATTTTTGAGCTTCCCACATGGGTGATTATCCAAGGCAAAAGGAAGATACTTCCCCTGCAATGATGTTCTCCTGCTTCACCATCCTGAGTGGGTTTTGCTCATCTCCTTTGCTGTCAGGAATTTCTGGGCTTGGGTGCTCCATGCTGCCTGCCAAGAAATCTTTAACAGAGAGTAACCCAGCACTTGGTGAGGCACAAACTGCCTCTTGAAAATCTGGAGAGGACACAACTCACACAGAATAAGAATCACCTCTGTAACTGGGCCTTTACTGAGGTTCTTTTTCACCTTCAGTTGGAGAAATTGGCTCTGATCGGGTAATTTTTGTCAAGCTAGGAGAAGCTGAAAGGGAATTCAAAGCCCTTGGGTGCTCTCTCTGCTGGTGGGTCTGGTATCAGCCACTTGTCTCTTGCTTGTCTCTGCCTCCTGTGCTTGGTCTCAGGAGGATGGGACCAGACTCTTCTCAGTGGGGGCCCGTGATGGGACAAGGGACAATGGTCACAAACTGCAGTACAGGAGGTTCAGCCCAAACCTAAGGAAGAACCCCTTGACTAAGGGTAACAGAGCACAGGCTGTCCAGAGAGGTGGTGGGGTCTCCGTCTCTGGAGACATTCAGAACCCTCCTGGACACCATCCTGTGCCCCCTCCTGGCAGTGGGGTTGGGCTGGATGCTCTCCAGAGGTTCTTTCCAAGCCCTAAGATGCTGTGATAGGAATCAGAAGCTAATGGTGTTGCTGCAGCTCCTGGGAATGCACTGGAATGGCAAACACTGGTGCAGGGAGGAGTCCAGGGCAGGTATGTCTGCACCACACACCAGAAGCACCAGAACCATCCCTGCTGGTGCTTCCCCCACCTTGAGGTCTGTGGGGCAAGAATCTCTTTGATAAGGTAATATCAGGAAGGCTCAGTGACCTCAGAAGCTTCAACCCATCACAATGACAACAAAAGGCAGTGGAGTGTTCACCTGTTCATCCTCTTATCTCCAGTGATAACAGCTCTTTCCAAATCTGCATAAAGCTCCAAGCTGCTAAATCTGTCCCTGCCCTCCTTCACTTCTCTCTAGGTTTTAACTGTGCCCATCCCTGAGATTATTGGAGGTGAATTCCTGGTGCCAGTGACTCCCTGGCAGGTTGTTAGCCAGGGAAACCCTGCAGGAGCCCCCAGGGTAGTGGTGTTTGGAGAGGGGTGGAAGCATGGCTGGTAAGAAAGTCCCTACAAAGTGTCCACCCATCAGATGCTTTGGGAGGGTCAGAAGAAGGGGTCTGCTTCATCCAGTCCCTTGGTGAAGTGTCTGAGGTTGCCACATGTTGTAAACTCTTAGTATCTGTGACATCAGTCCAAAAAAACAATTGGAGAAAGGGATAGTGGGGGGGGAATTACTTTGAGTCTGGAAATCCCAGAGCCCCAAGTTTAGTCTGGGAAAATACACAGAAAATATCCCTGGTGGTCTTTATTCTCTCAAGGTATCTGTAATTGCTGTGTAAGACTCTGGGTGGATGTTTGGCTGCTCTTAGGTTTTTGTGTAAATACATCTGCTCTTGAATGGTAAAATCCAGGAAAAAAAAAAAAAAGCCTAATGCAATGAGGTTTTTTCTGTTTTCCCAAGATATTGAGGATTTGAGCCAAAGGAGGGAGAAAAGCTGAGCTTTCCTTTGCCCTGCATGTGTAATTGGTGGGTATGGTAACCTCTCTGAAAAGAACCAGTTGAAAAGCATTAGCAACCTGAAATGCCACAAAATGCTGAGAACTCCCATTCCACTGGCAGAACACAGCTCTGGCTCTTCTGGAGAAAACCTCCTGGCCTGTCTGAGAGCAAATCCTGGCAATTCTCCTCTGCTTGACACCCAGCTCTGCTCCCAGGGTGTTGGGCACAGGGAGTGGCAGCTGCTGGAGATCTGGGGCTGAAATAATCTGAATCTCTGGCATTCAGGGGGGAACTCCCTCTTCCCCAAGCATCCAGGTGAGGGGGATGCTGTGGGCTTGCCCAGTGCCACCAGTGCATCTTGGGGTTGGATTTTTGTGACCTTGCTGGGCCCTGGGAAAGGCAGCAGCAGGTGGCTGAAGCAGTCTTGGACCCTCCTCTCCTAAATAGCCCAGGAGGACATGGATAGAGGCTGGGACATGCCTGAGCCATGCTGCATGGGAAGCTTTATATTGGCTTTGGCTTAATGGAAGTTTGAGAGGTGACACAGGAAGGGTCAATCCCAGTAAAGTGTGCTTAGAAATGTAACTGCATGGGTTGGGTTTGGTTTGGGGTTGGTTTTTTGGTGGGTTTGGTTGTTGGGGTTTTTTTGGTTGGTTGGTTTTGTTTTGCTTGGTTTTTGGTGGGTTTTTTTTTGGGGGGGAAGTGTGTTTTGGGTTGGTTTTTTTGAGTTGTCATCTCTAATTTCAGAGTGGAGCCAGGTCTGAAGTTATCCAGTGCCCTGAAGTGAGGGCAAGTGTTAGCCTGGGCAGGTAGCCCTCCCTGCTGCCTTGGAGGGGTAGAGAGGGAAACTACCAAAAGTCCTCCAGCCTTGAAGGAAGAAGAGTTGAAAATGAAGGCAGAGAGCAAGAAGTTTCTTTATTTGTTCTGTATTTGTCATCTCCAGCTGATCCCATCACCCTGGCATTACCACCACAGAGGTGTGGGAGCTGCAGCATCAGCTGGCACAGCAGAATTATTTTGTGGTTTCTCTGAGCCCATGGGCTCTCCAGTGCTCTCTGGTTGTTTTTGGGACCTGAATAGTCCTAAAACATCCTCAGGTGAAGTGAGGAGATGGAGCAAAGATCACAACCAGCTCTGAAAGCCAGTCACTGCCTCCAGGAGAAGACAAGTTACCTGGGCTGGGGGGATGTTCTCAGGAGCCTGGAGGAGAGGCCAGGGCAGCTCACAGCTGGTAATTGCATTATTTGTAGGTGAGGTAGCTCATACAAGGCTTGTGCAACACCCTGGGCTTTGGTGATCAGCCCTGGGGCACATCTCATGCTGCACTGGGAGAGTAATTTTAGCAGCACTGCATCTCAGGCAGGCTGGTTTTGCAGGGCACCTTTGCTGCCATGCAGCCAGAATCTGTATTTATCAGAATAACAGAGCAGAGCAATATCAGAATACAGGAGCATGTGCTTTCTGTAGCTTTGCTTCCAGCCCTTAGCACTGTGCCCCAAACACACTGTGTGTGCATCTCAGTTCTCAGTGCTTCATTCCTCTGCATCCATCGAGGAGCCAGGAGGCAAAGCACCAAGCTGGGGAGCTGCTGGGACAGAGCTGCAGAGATGTTCCTGCCCTGTGGTTCCTCCAGGGCTTTCACTTGGACTTCACAACCAGAGGGAAAGGGGTTGGATGCTTTGCTTGTGCTCTCCAGGCTGAGTATTCTGAAGCCTTGCCCCCATCTCATGGGGATTCTTGAAGACCAGCTTCTTAATCTTTGGAAAAGCTTCCTGGAAAAGGTTAAGGTCTTCTGACTGAAGGCCCTGGGGGTAGAAAGTATTATTATGATGCTATGTAGTCAGAGAGATTTAATGGAAGATATTTAACTGCAGTGGCTGTAAAAGAATTGAAATTATACTTGGCCTCCTCTCTGGAGCAATGCTTTTAGACAGATTAATAAGGTAGGTAATGCTTAAATTCCTTGTGCCTTTCCTGAGGTTTTCCCCAATACACTTAATGGGTTTTCCCAAGGCAGCCAAATTGGCAGGTATAAGGAATTCTAGTAATTATGCCCCCTAAATTTCTTGCACTTCTTTCCAACTGTGTAACTCTAGGATTAAAGTAAACATGCTAAAGCCCATAAATTACATCCCTGGAATGACATACAGAGAATCTGACCTGAAAAAAATAAATATATCAAAGGATAAGTGGTTTTTCCCAGTAAATTGAGGCCATGACAGAGCTCCAGTAGCCTTACTGACAAACCTCTGGGTGTGTGAGTTTAAAAGTTACTTATTCAGTCACAGGTGTAGCAATTCATGTGGTCTCCCAACTTCATAATGGGGCAAACCAAAGAGACTTGCCAAGTCAGCTGAGGTGCTAATTTGAACTTTGGTTGAACCTACTTGCTCAGTTAATCTAGCCAGCAATCTCCAGAAGAAGAGGTTTATTTAGTTTTTTCCCCAGGTAGAGCCAGGCTCACAGAAGTGTAAGCTAACCTCCAGCTGAGATGGGTCTGGAGAGTGTTTTCCCCGTGGGCAGTCTGGCTGGATGTGTGGAGGAGCAAGCAGTGTGTTTACTGGGGAGTCTCTTGTCCTCTCCCCTGTTCTGGGGAGCATCCAGTCACAAATCCTGCAGCAAATGTGGGTGCTGAGCTGCCCCCATTCTCTGGGTCCCCTTCTTGTGCCCTGCAGCCTCTCTGGGGTTAGGCTGAGCAGAGATTGAGCAAGGCACAGGTGGTTTAAAGCTTCAGTCTCATGGAGATACCTTTTGGTGGATCTGAGTTCCCCAGGGTGATTCAGGAACCCCTCCTTGGCTGGGGACATGAGGTGGATGAGGTCAGGAGCTTCTCCTTGTGCCCAAACCTTTCCTTCCCTGCACCTTCCTGGAGCAGCAGGGAAATTTGGGAAGTGTTTCAACCTCCTGTGGGAGATGTGGCCAAAGCCTGTGTCAGACCAAGCTCCCAGCCCTGGATGTCTCCCACAGGAACGTTGTCCCCTTGCTGTACAAGCAACAAACTGAGCTCTTGGACGTGGTCCCCTGGGTGACAGGTGACACCCAGACACACAAGGTAGGGTCAGAACCACCAGCTCCACCTGGGGACTTGGTCACAGGTGTCACAGGTGTCACCTCTCCCCAGTGCCCAGGTGGTGCAGTAATGTGCTGATGCATTCTTGGCAGAGTTTTGATGAATTTTGCAGAGATCTGCTCACAGGAAACAGGAGAGACACTTTTCCTCAAGGTCTGCAGGATTATTTTTATTCTTGGTTACGAGTCTAAGAATAATCCCTTATTCTGTCATCCTTGGCAGGAAGGGAAGCAATCTACTGACTCCAGGGACCTGGGAAGTTACCTGTTTATTTTGAAATAAATGTTTATCTGTGCTATTCCTGACAGAGCATCAGCTTTCCTCTTCCACCCTTGCCATTTAATGTAGGAGGGTCATGCACTTTTGTCCCAGTTAAGTCCTGCAACCATGGCAGTTCGTGACATTTTATTTCGTGTGGGTTTTTTTATTATTTTTTTTTTTAGGTCAGGCCAGCCTGGGGTGAGTGTTTCAGTAAATATGCAGCTGACCAAAAGCCACTCAGCCTTCCTCATGTGCAGCAGGTGGGGCAGTGGGAGGTGTTCAGTTGTTTGCCCAGTATTTCTTCTGAACTCATTATTGCTTTTCTTCTGCCATCCCCACTCAGGGCCAAACCTTGACTTGTTCCTGACTTGCAAAATGAAAGGAAACAGAGAGCAGTCTGGGCAGGGAATGAGTCTTTCCTCATTCCTCTGGCACAGGGCCATGGCACAGGCTTTCTGCTGTATCATGGTTACCAGCAAGGAAGATGGGAATTGACTCTTATTCCTGGCCCTGTCACAGGCTCTGGGGACTTATTTCCCAGCTGCCTGGAAACTCGGGTGTTCCCTCTCACTTTTCTCTGGTGGAGGTAGCAATGGTACCAGCCAGAAGTGCCACCTCACTGCAGGCTCCATCTAAGAGATGCTCCCATGAAGTGAAGGCACCAAATTCCCTTTTCTGGCACCGTGTTCTCCCAGAGAGCAGCTTGCAGGTGACACTGCTGTGTTCATGGCTCACAGAATGGTTTGGGTTGGAAGGGACCTTCAAGCTCCTCCAGTCCCAAGCCCATGGGCAGGGACACCTCCCCCAGCCCAGGGTGCTCCCAGCCCCATCCAACCTGGGCTGAGACACTGCCAGGGATGGGGCAGCCACAGCTTCTCTGGGAAACCTGGCACAGGGGCTCAGCACCCTGACACCAAAGAATTCCTTCCTAAAGAAGGAAAAATTCGTGCAACTATGGGCAGAGCTGGTACAAATGGGTGTACTTTAAAGGCATGTGCTGGAGCAGATGGCAGTCAGGGAAGGAGAAAGCTGCTTGGTTAGATTCAGTTTGGTGAGTTGTGAATTTTGTTCCCCTTACAGTGGTTAACACAAATGGTCTAAATATTTCTTTCATCCTTTACCCCAGGGGAACAAGCTGCTATGTGGGGCTCTGCCCAAGCTGAGGGTTGTGCCCAACATCATTTCACACCAGGCAAGAGGCAGGTGGGGATGTCCTCCTCCCTGTGAAAGAGCAAGAGTTCAGAAGTGTTCCCTGGGTTGAAATGAAAACCCTTGAAGGAATTTTCCCTTTCTGGAGCAAGGCAGGAGCCTGCTGGCCAGGGCCTGACCTGGGGAGGTGGCAGATGTGCAGGTGATTCAGCTGGGGCTGGAGCTTGGCTTTCCCACATCTAAGGAGAGTTCCCTAAACTCTGCCTTGGATGAATCTTGGTTTGACCTTCTTGCCTCCCTGTTGAGTAAGGCCCCAGGAGAGAGCTTTCTTTTTGATGGCACCTATTGGATCAACCTTGCTGCTTTCCCTGCCTGCTGAGCTTTGTGCTTTCCCTCCCAGCTTTACACCAAACCCATTTGCCATTTGAAGGGTTTCATCCCATCATCACCATCTCTGTGGCTGCCTCAGGATTTGCTCAGTTCCTCCTGGCACTTTGTTCTTGGCCAGAGTGCCACATTGAGAAGTCTTCACCATCTCCTCCTCCCTTTTGCTGGCAATGTACCACCACCATGATGTGTCACACCACCCAAAGCACTCAGGCTTTCAGGGAAAGTTCAGGCATTTGGGTTTTTACATCGTTAATCTTTGCCAGAGGCTTTTGTGCTGCCTCCTGCATGGTGCTCAGCTCCTGCCTGCAGCTGAGGGGTCACCTCTGAGCTGAGCCATGGGGAGTGGTGGCCTTGGCACAGCCCCTGCCCTGGCATCTGCTGCATCTTTTGTCATCTTTACTCTTCAGTAAAAGGCAATGAGAAGCCCCCCTCTTCTCAAAAGTTGTAGTGTATAAAGCAACAAAAAAGTGCTAGTTCCCAATAAGAATCAGTTTATTTGTTATTTGTTTTTTTTTTGTTTTTTTTTTAATCAAATAACATTAACAAATCCCTTCCCCAGCTGGGACTGAATTTCCAGTGTATGCAGTGGGTCCATGGCTTTTCTGGAAACAATTACCCTTATCAGTTAGTGTCTGTGCTAGCTTTGACTGACTGGCCTGAAATAGCCCTCCCATCATCTAAACTTAGAGTTTAAAATATACCTAAGGAATCTTGGTGACCTAATGACTAGCCAGCCAGTCCTCCTGCAGGATCTTGCCTCTGAAAAGTAAATTTTATGTGAGCACTAATGCTGCATCTCAAAAACTCAGTCAACTGCAAGCTTGGTCAGCTTTAATCTAGCTTCCACTGGCTTTAGTTGGTTTGTTTCCATGGTCTAGTTGTATCTGAGGCTTGGTTTTTTTTTTTTTTTTAAATTCTGTAAAATATAACAAGATTGTTGTGAAGTGGTCTTTAGTTTTGGCTTAGGTACTGACAGCTCTGCACCCTGAGATCATGCAAAAATGAGCATATAAATTATTTGGCAAGGAAAAAATATTTATCTTCCTGTCTCTCCCTAATTTAAATTCTAATACATGTCCTCCATATAAAGTCCTTTACAGCAATAAAGAACCAGCTACAGACCAGAAAGACATATGTTAATATATAGGGCAAGACTTAATTCTTTTCCTGATGGTTGTGGGAATGCACAGAAGTCTTGGGCAGCAGTCAGATGTGCATGTTGGAAGCAACCTACTACTCACCTCTGCAGAAATTCCAACATCTAAGACCAACATGAATGGGAATAAACCTTCTAGCTGTTTAGACCCAGTAGTTTCATTCCTTACATGATCTTCAATAAGATTCCCAACAAGTGTGGGGCTTGGGTTTCTGTGAAATTTATCTTGCTAAGATTCTGCAGGAGGTTGGAAAGGAAAGAAGGATGAAAATCAGAGTTTGTCTGCAAAATAACTTTCCCCCTTCCCCCCTCAGCACACAGCAACATGAGGTATCAGTGCCAGAAGGTCACGTAGATAATTGCAATAATATTATCTGCTGTGTCTGGGGAACTTGGCTCCTCTCAGAGGGAAGGTGATAAATTAGACCTTGTCAGAATTCCATTCATGGAAAACTCCAGCAATGCTAAATCTGGAACTGGGGCAATAAACTCCATAAATTCACAGAGAAACTAAGTCCTGGAATTCAACTTTTTGCAAAAAGTTAAATGCTTCTCTCTGGTTGAATTCTGCATATTGTTTGGGGTTTGTTTTGGTTTTTTTTTCCTGGAAAAAAATCAACTTGAACAACAACTTGTGTCCAGTTCCTGCATTTCTGGGAACCTGAAAGTGAGCTCCTTGGCCTGAGCTGACTCTGCAAGTTTCCAACCTCCCTCAAGTGCATCTCTGAGTCTGAGACTCCTCCATGAGTGAGACTTTCCTGGGGCTGGATCTCTGTGGAGCCAGGTGCTCTGGCATTTTGTTAAAAAAAACCCTGAGCAACTTCTACAAAACCTTTGTAGGGTCGATTGGTCAGTTGCAGAATTCTGATCAGATGTAGTTCAGGTCTTTCTGTGACTCCTGCTCAGTTCACCAAATTCACGTGGCCAGGAGTTGGGTGTTTTTTGGGTTCTTCATGTCCTTCCCAGTGGACTTTTCCATCTTTTATGTATTAAGTCCTACTTCACCCATTCCACCTCCCTGCTCAAAACAGGGATTTACAGCATGGACCACTTTTTTTTTTTGGTTGGCTTTAGCTGCCAGTGTCCAAGTACCAAATGGTGGAGCTCAAAACAATGGTGCTTGGTACCTATACTCACAGCCCAAGGACCCAAACCCAAATTTCTTCAGTTCTTTTCTGAATATTTGCAGGGAAAGTGTCAGGCAGCATTCCTGTTGGGTCACCCTGGAAGCTTTGGGCTGCAGTCTGTGGCGAGGCTGTGAGGACATCAGGGACCCAGGGGTTAAAGTCTGGGTCTCAAGAGTCTGAAGTCTGTTTCCAGTGAGTGACTTCCAGGCAGAGAAGATGTGGTGGTCACAACCTCCATCTCATGCAGAACTGTGTGTGCTTTAGCAAAATAAAGAATGTCAGCCTTGGTGGGTTGGCAGCTCTGGCATAGCTTAAAACTAAGTTTGGAGTTAAAGATCTCTGTTTCATAAGAACAATAAAAAGGAGAAGAGGGGAGATTCTTCTTTCGCCCCTGTGCCAGGTTTCCCAGAGAAGCTGTGGCTGCCCCATCCCTGGCAGTGTCTCAGCCCAGGTTGGATGGGGCTGGGAGCACCCTGGGCTGGGGGAGGTGTCCCTGCCCATGGGGTTGGATCTTGGTGATCTTTAAGGTCCCTTCCACCCCAACCCACTCTGTGATGAGCAGGGAGCAGTGTCTGGGCTCAGTGTGTCCTGCAGACCTCAGGGGTTGGAGCTTTGCCCCTTAGAAGAGGCCAAGCTCTGTGCCTCACCCAAATGAGGTTTTTAGTGGTAAAAAGATAAACACATTTATCATCTAAATGTGAGGCTGGAAATGCAGAAAATCCCTTGCTGGGTCAGAGGTTCTTCTCTTTGGCATCACCTGAGAAACTGGAGGGCAGGGTGTGGATGTGTGAGGGGTAAGGTGGTTATTTTAGGGGGTGGTTGGGAGGGCTTAAAAACCTTTAGTGCCTTTGGATAGGGGAAATATAAATCCCAGTAGCACTGGTAAGTTGTTCTTCTAGAGAGAAGTCATCTGTCCCTTCTTCATTCACTCTCAGGATCCATACCAAGCACTTGCTAAGGTTATTCCAGTCCTTGGAATATCAGTAAAATAAAGAATAGGATTTCTGTTAATTACTTTTTTTTTTTTTTCTGAAATCAAGCAGTAAGGTATCATAACAGAAAAATGATACAGCACTTCTTGGACCAGGGCCCAGATGCTTCCTCTGATGGTAAATCAATTGAAATGCATCAATGCTGAAATTACAGTGGGAAACATCTCTAAATTCTTTGTGTGGTACTGAAGCTTATTCCTGTAAATTAGTCCCATTAGCAGTTGTTTTGCCAATTCAGTTTTAAAGGTCAGAATCAAAATGTAACACTGCTAGGCAGTGATATTTGGAAGGCAGGATTCCTGAAAGCAGGGTGTGGTTTTTTAGATATATACAGCAAACAGGTAGGCAAGGTTTTCTAGATCCATATTAAAATAAAGGGGCCTTTTTTTGTTTAAAAAAAATAAAAATCCTGTTGTCCCAGACAGCTTTATTTATCTGGATTTAACTTCTGTCCATATTAAAAATGGCTTTATAGTTGTGGTATCTCCATCAGCCACTTAGGAGTTGGCTTTTCAGAATAACATAAGTCAGGAATGGAATGGCTGAAGGAGAAGTTAAATAATAATAAAGAAAATAATAAATTAGATAATTTTTAAATAACAGTGTTTCAACACTGCCAAGCCAAGTGCACCAAATGGCCTCCAGCCCTTCCAGGGACTGCATGGACAAGCCCTGGAGCAAGGATGGAAGGAAGAGGGGTGGTGATGGGTTCTGCTCAGGGCAGGTGTCCCTGGGCTGCTCTCCTTCACCCCAAGGCAGTGTTAACCCCTGGCTCCCCTCTGCCCTCCAGCAATTCATCTCTGGGCAACTCCCTGGGTGTTGATTCAAGATGTTAATCCCCACTTCAGAGCTCCCTGCTTCCCTTTTGGAGCAAAACCCTGGGCTTTCCAGCAATGCACACCAAGGAACAACCCCATGCTCTTACCTTCACATCCCCAAGGCTGAAGTTGGGCTCCTCTGGTGCCCACAGCTCTGTGTTCTTACCTCCTTTCAAATTCTGGAGTAATGTAATTAAAGGGACCTAACTTCAGGTTTTAATCTGTGAACTCCCCTTCCTCTTTGAAATGCAAATCTCTGGGGCAGGGGCAGTGAGGAATTCCATATATTCACTATATATTCACTATATATATATTCACTATATTCACCTGCTCTGTGAGGAGCAGGTTGTGTATTAACATTACAGCATTAACACATCATGGAGCCTGGATTTGTCCTGCCTGATTCTGATCACTCAGGGGGACCCGTGGGACCATCACTGCCTTGGGTGGGGGCTCAGATCACCCCCCCAGGCTCAGACCTTGCTGGAGGGGGGTGAGATGGATGGATGGCAAACAGACAGAAGTGGGGGCATGAAACCCACGACCCATCCGAGTCTTGTGACAGCAAGCTGGAACCCCCCTCCCTTGGTGAAGCAAACTGAAATAATTGCATTGCCAGGCCTGGATTTTGCTCCTTTTCCCACTTCATGGGGTCGTAGGGAGGATGGGGTCAGTTTATAAGCTGGTGCCTTCTGGGTGTGGGAGATGAAGCAATCTGGGGTCTGAAACAGGGCTGTGTTCTCTTGGCACTGCTGGGAAGGGCTTTTTGCTGCTCTTGGCACACAGGCAGCTCCTGGGTCTCACAGCAGAGGAAGAGGCCGTGGGGGTGTTGCACACACTGAGGGTTAAAGGAGGGGAGGAATGGGGATGCTGAGTGTTTATAGGGAAGAGTTTGTGTTTGGTCCTTGCCCTGAGAGGGCATGGCCTTCAGCTGCCACTGGCTCTGGTCACCTGAGGCCACCAAGAAGTGCTGCACATCCTGGGGTGTTTCTGCCAAGCCCTCAGCCTCCTCAGAAGCTCTTAAATGGGATTTCAACAGCTCTCACCTGCCTGAGTGGGGCTGAGGATCTGGAGTGACACACACAGTGACTCTTCTGCCTCTGGAGAAGCCTCCAGCAAGTCCTGGGTGTCCTTCAGCTGGGTGACAGTGGCTTTTGGGCACAACCAACAGTGCTTTGCCCTTGGGTCTCTGGGGAGCTGGATCCCACCACCCTCAGGTCCATCACTGAATGAAAAAAAAGAAAAAAAAAAAATGGAGGAAAATGATGAGGTTAATTCAGGATTATGGGTTTTTAGGTTTTTTTCTCTCTGCATCCAAAATTTCAATTTGGCCACAATTCACTTACAACACTTGGGAATGTCTGAATGCTGAAATGATGGTTCAGTTTTTCTTTCTGACTTTTCATTCTGACTACATTAATTGGGCCATGTTCTGCCTGGACTGAAAAATAATTTCAAGTGCTCAGAACTTGCTCTTTTTCTCCTTTTTCACCGAATAACTAATTTCCCTGGCACTACTCTACCTGACTCCAGCTCAGGAACACAACAACATGTTTTGCTTACTTCAGCTACTCAGTGGCAGAAAGACACAGCTGAGGATCTCTGCAACTCTCTCTCTGGTTTTGTTTTTAAATTAAGGTGGTGGTTTGTTGGTTTTTTTTTCCCTAGGGCTCTTGCAGCATTGATATTCTTCAGAAGGGGGGGTGGGAAGGATTGCATGCAGGACTTCCTAAAACCTGAGACACTGCAGAAGGAGCCAGGGGGTGAAAAATCCATTTGCTGTCACGTCGGAAGGGTTGCACCTTTCCCACTCAGGATGAGGAATGGGTTCTACAAAAGCTCAGACCCATAAAACCTGAACTCCAAACAAAATTAAAACAACCAAGCTCCAAGCTTTCCTGTAATCAGCCAGTGACTTCAACTCTTGCTTGGTTTTAGCTTCATGTCAAGCTTCCCCATCAAGTGTTAACATGTTTGACCCTACAGCAACTTCCAGTGTCTGAAGGGGCTACAGGAAAGCTGGGGGAGGGCTTTGGACAGGGGGGGTAGGGAGAGGACAAGGTAAATGGTTTAAAACTTGAAGGGCGGGAGATTTAAGTCAAACATTAGGAAAAAATTCTTTAATCTGAGGGTGCTGAGCCCCTGTGCCAGGTTTCCCAGAGAAGCTGTGGCTGCCCCATCCCTGGCAGTGTCTCAGCCCAGGCTGGATGGGGCTGGGAGCACCCTGGGCTGGGGGAGGTGTCCCTGCCCATGGGTTTGGGGCTGGAGGAGCTTTCCTTCCCTCTGCTCATCAGGCAAACTCTGAGCCTGCAAATGGAAAAGCAGCATCCCTGCTGTTGCTGTCAAGCAGAATAAATCTGGTCTATCCACATCAAACTGCTCCAGGTCTGCTTTCCCAGCCTTCCTCCTTGCCCTCCTCCTCCAACTGCTTCTCAGTCTCCATGCAGGAGCAGTACCAGCCTCTTCCTTAGGGCACAGATCCTCCCTCCCAACCCCAGCACCCACTTCCCAGGCTTTGTTTCTGACCCAGCAATAACCCAGGGAGCAGAAGGGCTCCTTAATCCCCCAGGCTGCTAATCAGTGCTGTGTGATTGCTGCAGGAAGAAAAGCCACATAGCTGTGGACACAAGGTATACTGGTTAGTTGTCATACTTAAAACATTAAGGAGAGAAAAAAAACAACCAAAAAACAAACCCTAAACCAAACCAAACTAAAAAGCTCTTAAGGACTTTACTCCTTCTAAAGTGCTTGTTTGGTTAAGGATTTTTTGTTGTGGTATTGTGTTCCTAAGGGTAATATTTGTTCAGCTGAATATGTTCTGATTTTATAATTTTAACTTAAGTTTTAATAGCAATTGATGTTTGAGCCGTTTTGTTAATTATTTGCATTTTTAAAATGTAGCTGCTATGAGCTGTTCTGTTCACAGCTTGCTTGAATGCAAACCATGAGCTTGGGGATGAGCTGAAAAATGAGTTTTCTTAATGTTTCTTCAAGGAACACAAGGCACCAAGATGCTGCAAAGGTACCACTGTGGGGCTGCTCTGGGTTTCTTGGTGTCCTTGTAAACGCTGCTGCATGGGCAGCATCTGATCTGTGAAGACAGAATCAGCTGCTTTGAGTGCTCTGAACTTTTCTGGCTTTCATGAAGTGGAAGGCTTGGATCAAAACATGAGGAATTCAGCAAAAAGCTGTGAACTTACACACATCCCTCGATGGGGATGGGGTCCTAGCCTGCAATGGTGCTGAGTATTCCAACCAGCAGCTCCAGGAGGGTATTAGAGGGATGAATCCTGAGGTGGGAACACAGGTAGAAAACTGACTTCCAGGAGCAGAAAAATGTTTTTTTTGTCTGCCAAAGACTCGGGGGGACTGATTTTCTTGTTGACTTTTTTCATCACAACGTTATGACTTTTATGGAAAGGGTTTCAGGGGAGTCTGAGGCTGCCTCCTTGGGAAGGCAGGAAGATTTATGCTGAGCTTTTTGCAGGCAGCAGTTATGGGTTCATTACAGAACACTAAGATTGTAATTTTGTGTGCTTACACGGAATGTTTAATGCACACATTAAACTCTCTGCTTTTTGTTTCAGTTTGTATAAGCAGCCTAAATGGTGTGGCAGCATGATACACTTGTTTCTTTGGCATTAAAGCTGGGATTTGGTACTTAAACATCTTGCTGAATTGGAGTGCCATGCTGTGATTTAACAGTTCAAATAAGTTTCTTGTTAATGTGAACAGAACTCCTGGATCTGTAAATTCTCAAAGAGGTTGGAAAGAATACTACACCAGCATGATACTTGCTGCCCTTTTCAACCCAAAAGACAGTAGCTTTAATGAGGTCTGTAAATACTGTCACAGTTTTCATGTGCCAGGTCAGTCTACAGAGAAAATATGAAGGTTATTGAGTGCACTGTACAATTTTGAGGGTGGAGTTTACTGTTGCAAACAAACTGCTTCAGAAACCTTAGATTTATCCTACTAGTTTAGTGAACGTGTATTTAATTTCCCTTTTTATTACCTGGAGATGGCTTCCTTCCCATTTAAAAGTGATTTACTGCAAAAAGTAGATATTGAAACTGGGTTATTTAATTCCACATCTTACTAGATATCTGGTTTGGATATGGGAGGACCCTATTGCTCTGCTCATTAATGAAAAAGCTGCTATTTGGGCTCAGGAAAAACAGCACTCAGAAAAGATTCAGCTTTGGATAGCTTGGATTTCCATAACCCATTAGTGCAAGTTGTGGTGCATTTCATGATGAGATGATTTCATGGGAGTTCACATCTAAAAGAGATGCCTGCATGAGGAAGGCTGCAGTTTTAAAAAGTATTTATGAGGGGAAAAAAGCTTAGAACAGGCAAAGCAGATTCTTGGTGTGCAAGCACCAAGGTTACTGGAAGCCCCAGCTGAAGGCTCAGCTCTCTTCCCCCCAGCTGTGCAGTGGTAAAGGACAGTACTGACTGCAGTAAATTAAAATAAAAAGGTTTTTGTTTTATTTGTATTTTTTTTATTATTTTTAAAGGGATCCCTTCACCCTTTCTCCTTCAGACTAGCTGCCCTGAAGGATCACTAGAAAATTCAGCAGCTGAGGACCACAGAAATTTAACTACTTAATGGAAAGAACTAGTTCCATCTGATTACCTCAGCAGATCAAACTTATTTAGCAGAAAAAAGGTATGAGTTTGGGCAACAGCCAAGGTTTCTTTTTGCCCTGTGTCATTTGTGTTGAGAAGATCTGTTGACAACTGGTTCTTCCTGAAGGACGTGCTGCAGGATGTGATGGAGGAGCCTCCCCTAGCTTGGAGGTTCATGGTTTAGCTGGGGCTTAACTGTTCTGTCAGCTGCTTCAGAAAGGTGTGTTTCCTTTCTTTAAATTACAGGCTTGGTGTTACTGACATATCTTGCATGTATATTTTTTCCTTTGCTACCTCCAGGCCGATTTCCCCCTCGCTGTGACCGATGCTCAGCAGCCACCTGCAAGTGTCCCCCACCTACCAGGGGCTTCATGATTTGCTTTAAAACCTTAGGCACACCTTCTTCAGGCTGTGAGACACTTTCAGACCTGTCAAACCTTACCTGACACTTCTCTGTAGACCGCTCACTGCTCCTGTCCCAGCTCAGCCCACCTCCCAGGACACTTCGTGCTGTTTTCAGCACAGTTGCTTCTGCCTTGCTGGGACCTGCAGCTCTGCTCCCCACTTGTGGGGTTTTTTTTGATGGTCTAAAACATGAGTGATTGCCTGTTGCTCTTAACAGCAGCAGGGGTGCTGGGAAAGCCCTTGGGATGCCCAAAGCATTCTTCCTTATCCAGCTCTGCTCTGCCTGGGGAGGAAGGAGAGGTACAACCTGTTCTGCAGGACATTCCTACTCAGCTGGCAGAGCTTTTCCCCTCTGGGCAGGAGCAGGGTAGAATGGTTTAGATGACATTCCTGATTTGATAAGGAGTTTTCTTCCTTCCCCTCTCCTTCCTTCCCCCTTTTGTGAGAGGCATTCAGCCCAGCTGATGCTACCAAGCACTCTCATTCCCAGGGAAACACCTTGGAGTGGGGCTTGTCACTTGGTTAGAGTACAGACTGGTCAGAAGACAAGAGATTTCCAGCCCACCCATCCCCACTGCTTTGCTTCCCCCTAAGCCCTCAGCTAAGCCAGCTCAGGAACCAGGAGCTGCTCACGTGCAGGTGGTACCTGGGATGCAGTTTTGGAATTTAAGGAGGATGTCAGGATGTCAGCTGTGCCCAGAGCTCAGCTCTTGCTCCTGAGCCTGGCCCCTGACAGCAATGTGGCTTTTCTTCTGTGATATGAAGTAAAACTTAGGGCTTCTTGGTGGTTTCAGCTCCCTGAGCTCCCATTCTGTGTGGCTCTCAAGGTAATGAAGTTACTGGGTAACTGCTTATTTTTGCGTTCAGCTTTTTACACTCACAAGCTTCTAATTACTGAATTCCCCACGTAGTTCTTTAATTCAATTTGGTTTGGCATTTCAGTTAGCAAGGGAAATAAAAGAAAGGTGAAAGCTGTGTTAATGCCACTCTTTTTCTGGCCTGTGAAGCTGGGGAAGGGGCCTTGGCAGCAGTGAGCTGGGGCTCAAGGGCTCAGCTGGGGCAGGACAAAAGCAGTGGTCTCCATGAAGAAGACAAAATTCTGGGCTCCCCAGTTTGTGAAGGGCAAGGAGAAAGTCCAGTGCAGAGCCACTAAGCTGGTGAGGGGACTGGAGCATCACCCACAGGAGGAAAGGCTGAGGGAGCAGGGGGTGTTCAGAGTGGAGAAGAGGAGGTTGAGGGGGGATCTTACCAATATCTAAAGGGTGGGAGTCAGGAGGATGGGACCAGGCTCTTTGCAGTGGTGGCCAGTGACAGGACAAGGGGCAGTGGTCATAAACTGCAGTACAGGAGGTTCAACCCAAACATTAGGAAAAACTTTAGTGTGAGGGTGACTGGCACAGGCTGTCCCCATCCTTGGACACACAAACCTCACCTGGACACCGTTCCCTGCAAACAGTTCTGTGAGGGGGGTTGGACTGGATGCTCCCCAGAGGTCCCTTCCACCCCCCTGACATCCTGTGTTCTGCCCCATAAGCATCACAGCCCCACACAAACCTGCTGTACCAGTCAGAGCTGTGGGGCGAGGGACCAAGAGTGAAAAACAGGCCCCTGAGACATGGAGAGTGAGGAGAGGTTGCTGATGGTAGCCAGGAGCTGATGGTTGGCTGGTCCAGCCACGTCTGTGCTGGGGGATATTTGGGATTCCACAAAGAATATTTGATCCTCCTCCAGCCAACCCACATGGCTCTGGGTCTGCTTGGAGTATTTGCACTGCCAGGTGCTGGGTTAGTGATTAATGAGATTAAAATCTACAGATGCTGCCTGGCTTGGGCTTGTGAAATCCCCACCTGGCTCTGCCAGTGGACCTGAACATGAGTCCAAAGGGCCATATCCAAGGCTCAAATAAGTCCAGAGGGCCATAACTAAGGTTCAGCTGGGTCTATAGGGGTATAACTAGGGTCCAGACAAGTCCAGAAGGCCATATCTAAGGGCTGAGGTGCTGGCTGACCTGCTTGGCTTTTCTGCTGATGTTGCCAACAAGGTGACACTCAGGACAGGCTGGATGGCTGTCCCTGGGATCTGTCATCAACTGGACTGGTTTTGCCAACTGAACTTTCACAGTCTCTTGGTGCAGGGTGCCAGAAAGCCCCTGGGAAAGACCCCCCCAGGAGCAGGAGGACAGTCTGGCTTTTTTGTGCCAGTCCTTCAAGTGAGAAGGATCTCACCTCATTAATCTAGGGTTTATTACATGAACTTTTTTCAAGCTTTGGCAAAGGCTGGATGGGCAGAGGACAGGCCAAGGGTGATTGCTTCCTAAGGGTAAGGTGGAAGACTGGGCCTTGACCATTGTGTCAATCTTTGGGGACAAGGGTGGGGACCTGGATGTGGAGCTCAGTGAGGTGAGGATGCTTTGCTGGCATCTCGTTTGCGCTGTGATTCACCAGAAAGAAATTGCAAAGGGTCTGATAATGGGGCTGAGAGGTGCTGATAGGAGCAGAGGAGCTATCATCACAATTTCTGAGGAGATTTTCTGAACTTTAGAGGCATGGGCAGCATTGGGCTGGCTTCATTTCACTGGGGTGAAACCTCTCCCGTGTCATAGAAGGACCTCATGTTATTAACAGCCTTTTGTATGTTAGTTCTTTCCTGAGAAAACCCAAGTAAGTTGCTTTAAATGGGTTTGAGTCTGGTGATGTCAAATCCATTTTAAATGAATGGCTCTAGACCATAAAGTTTCATTTAAAATCTGGCTCTAGACAGGAATCATTCTGCTGCCCAGGCTGTGCTGTCAGGGTCTATACTCATTTTGGGTTCTTCCTCGGTATTCCTATGAATTCTGAACATCTGAAATAGTTTTCAATACATACTCTAACTTAATTCTTTTTGTTATCCAGGCATACAATGTATGAATAATGAATTGAGAGAATTGGAGAGAAAGTTTTGTAATATTAGTATTAACTCTGGTTTCTCAAATATTGTCCCAAGTTCTCCCCTAAGGAACAGAGAAAATATTCCAGCTCTGCATGACAGAAAAGCTTTAATGCAGAGAACTCTCCCCAGGACTGTTTTCATTTCGTAGTGTATTTTAAACATATGGACAGGGCAGACTGTTAATTATTTCTTCTCCTTTTGGCTCAGTTCCAGGCACAGCTCAGCAAAAGCAGAGCTCTACAGACTGCTCCGTGGACAATAAATGGCTCTGCATTTGCTGAGTGCTGAGCAAAAAATGATGAAAGGGTGTTGTGGCTGCCTCTCAAGGCACTTGCTGGCCCACAGAAAATAAAACCACCATCCTTGCACCTTCTTATCCCAGCTGCTGCATCTTGCATCTTCCCCTCGGTTCAGAGGGGAAATGTTTTGAGAAGAGAGAGTTTTATAGTCCTGCATGGGATGTGGGAAAAGGTTGTGCAGTAGGGTGAAGGGAAAGCCCTTGCAACTCGTAGGACCATGTCCCAGATACCCAAATGTCTGCAGTGAATGGCTGGTAGAACCAAATAGTCACAATAATATTTGCAGTGGGAAGGGTGGTGATGAAAAACATCGACTTAAAAAAAAAAAATAATTAAAAATACCATGAGGTGAACTCTGGGACAGCCCATGGGTCTGTTGCATCCCATAAATCAGCAGAGTTTGTTCCAGTCTTTCCCAGCTGTCCTGCCCATGGGATCCCTCTGGGAATCTCTTTTCCACCCCATTCCTATCCTTCCAGCAGGGCACGGGGGGTGCTGCAGCAGGCTGGGGCTTGTCTTTGTGTCTGGGGACCCAACTATCTCCTTTTTCTACTCAGTCCTAAAATTCAATGAATCCTTAATTACTGCAGTGTTTTGCCTGTTAGCAACACTTGTGTTCTAATGAAAAGAATTTTTTTTTTAATGTAGTGGGGATAAGGTCTCTCCCTGATACTGTTTGAACACAAAGGTATAACTTAGAGGGGGGGGAAAATGAACAGAAAGGAAGTGTTAGGGTGATGGGTTTCAGATGACATAAAGGAGTTCCTGGGGGGGGTTGTGACTAGGATCAAGAAGGAGAGGAGAGCCACAGATTATGGACTTCTTACTCATTATTAATTAGATATTCTTCACCTACTACAACCACTTTGGATCTAAATTTACCTTGCCACCAATAACAAATTCAGCTGCATGCCAGCTCTTTGCTGTGAGTCACAGAAGAGGGAGGTTTATGTCCCCTCTGCCAGGATGGACTTTGCTTTCAAAGAAGAGTGTGTAGTGTTAGCACCAAGTTTAATTTCCTTGTCCCAGTGAGATGCATTGGCTGGAGGATCAGGAGTCACAGGGCTCAGACCTGCTCCACAGATCCCCTCCCCTCTCTCCCCTGTGCTTCAAGACACAAAGGAACAACAGCCATAGCAGCCTGCAAACCTTTCAGGGTAGCCAGGGCTCCAAAAAAATATTTTCTGTGGGTTTCCTTGCCAAGCAACTAAATGCAACCTTAAATAAAGGAGATGGGGCCCTTCCCTCTCCCTCTTTCACTCCTCTGGAATTTATTCCTTGACTGAGTCCTTGCTGATGTGTCTGTAGCTGCTGCCTGCCAGGTACCCAGGGAGGAAGGACCATGCCAGGTAGTTGTGGGCCCCCCCAGCCCCATCCTGCTGCCTCCCCTCCCCAGGACCACCTTGGCCATGAGGAGCTGGCACCGTGTCCCACCAGGAGCAAAGAGCTGATGATCCAAAGCCTGCAGAGAGGGAAGGAGGAATTCTGTTGGGTGCCAGCCCCGGGGCCATGCAGCTCACTGACTGCTGGACACCTGGCAGGAGAAAAGCAGAGAACAAGAATTATTATTTCAAGTGCAAAAGGCTTGGGTCCTGCTGCCTGCTCCCCTGGTTGGGGTGATGGATGGGTATCTCACTGATACCTGCAGATGCCCAGCATCCCCATGCTGATCCTACTGGGGAGCTTCTGGAGTGGGTTTGTTGAGGGTGAGGGGTTTGTTCTGCTTTGCTCCTGAGTCAGACACAACTCCTGAAGGCAGCAGAGGGGGAATGCAGCTCAGTCCCTGGGGATGTGCTCAGCCTGTTCCCCCACCACCATGGGGCAGGAGGGGCAGCCTGGCTTCAGCTGTGCTGAATCACCAGCTTTCCCCTTAGAACCAAATCCCTCCTTCTGCCCAGGGATCTTGGAGAGCACACAAGGTTATTCCCCAACTGGGACTGTGGGGATGCTAATGGGATTTAACGAACCTGAGGACCTCCCTTCCCTTCCCTCTTCCTGCTGGATTTTGATGTAAAGCAGCAAATAGATGAGGTTTTTAGATTGGTTCTCCCTTCCCCTCCCTGGCAGGGCTGGCTGCAAGGTGGCTTTTGGCCTCCCTGTGCCAGGCAGGTCAGAGCTCAGCACCATTGGGCACCACATGGCACAGCTGGGAGGGATGCAGATGGGGAAGCACTTGCAGCATCCTCCTTCAAATCATCACAGCCAGGCAGGATAGGGATTTCCAGGCTGGGTTGGTCTTTTCTTTTTTTTTTGTTTGTTTGTGTGCTGTGTTGTGTTTCAGTTTTTTTGTTTTTTGTTTGGGGCTTTTTTTTGGTTTTTTTTTTTTTCACTGCGCTTTAGCATCTCAGCTAAAGTCAGGAGATATCAAAAGAAAAAAAAAATAAATCTGGAGAGCTGGTGAGCAAAGCTGGCAGTGCTGAGCAGCTGCCCAGCTGTCTGCAGCACCTTCCCTTCCCCCAGCCACCAGGAGCTGATGTGCCAGGCTCATTTTGATGTCTCTTGTGTTCTGATTTTGCTTTCATTTTCCCCCCCTGGTTTTTTACCCTGAGGCAAAACTCAGCTCTCAGCCCCTCTCCTCTGCTGCAGTCAGCCCTGGGACAGCTGTCACCCTCCCTGCCCAGGGACAACAACCAAAGTGGCTTCCAGATATGCAGAGCTAGAGATTTGGATCAGCTACAAAAAATGGCTAAATGCAAGACCGCATGCATATTAGTCTGGAATACTGATTAGATCCAGAAATAAAGGGATAGAACAGCCAAATGTTTTGGGAAGCCAAAAATTTGTATCCTTTATTATTCCTCAGCTAGCTTGAGTTGGAATAGGAACTGACCTTTAGCTAAAAAGGAAGGGCAGGGGGTACCACTAAAGGGATCACAGTATGTGTAAGGGAAGTTGTTGCTCTTACTCTACACAGTCTTGAAATCTGTTTTTTGGGGTTTCTGGTTTTGTGTTTTGTGTTTTTTTTTTAATAGTATTTCTACTGTTGTTAGGTTAGGCCCTGGCAAGTGCAAAATCATCAGTGAAAAAGGAGCACTGCAAGATCTCCACAGAAGGCATCTCTAAATTTAAGATAGGGGAGACTTACCCAGGAGACTCCAGGGAAAACACTTCCCTCCTTCTAGGACTTTGAATTCCAAATGCTTACCTGGCAGAGGAGCACTGGGCTGGGAAAAGAGGTCCAGCTTTCTGAAGGAGGTTCTCCATGGAAAGATTTCTCTGCTAGTACATGGAGAGGCAGTACCTGGAAAACCTGGTCTGGAGGGAAGATTGAGGCATGGCTGGTTTGTTTTTTTTTTTTCCTGGGTTTTGCTTTTCCCTTCCCTGCTCACACAGCCCCCTGCACACACTCCATTGCTGGTTGGGTCTCTCTGAGGGTTATCCTCAGGGTTTATCCTTTCCACAGCTTCTGCAGAGCCCCCCAGAGCCAGGCTGACAGGGCAGGTGTGATTGTAGCAGGGGGGGGTGAGGGACTTTGCTGTTTATTTATAGCCAAAATTTCTTGCTCTGCTAACAGTTTTCTCACCTCTCACGGAAGTGTCACTGGATGAGCACCGGCATCACTGTGTCACCAGATCTCCAAATCTCATTACATTCTGGTGAGCCAAAAAGGGTGGAGGAACTGGGCCTGGTTTGGGGTCCCATAGTGTAAGGTACCAGAGGGAAAGCTACTCTTAGTTGCCTTTTAAATTTCTTTTCCCTGAAAAAGGAAAGATGTTGGTGAACAGCAAGAGCAAAATGGTCCCAGGTTAAAGAAAAGGAAGTGATGCTATCTGTATAATGTAATTATTTATGTGATATTAACTTGAGTTGTTTCTGTCCTCTGCAAGAGTCCATTTCCAATTACCTGGAAGGAAATCCATCAAAGTCCATAAAAATAAATGTGTAGTTTTCTAACAACCCCCATCTGCACTTCAGAGGGTTCAGACATGGAGCCCCAGCTTTGCAGACTTCAAGATGCTGGTTTTCCAGCCCAGGCTTGGAGGAGGGCAGTGGAACTTGTCAGGATTAAATGATACCTCCAGCATCCTGCTGCCTTTGGCCTCTCCAGATCAGAGGAACAGGATGAAGCAAAGTGAAGGAGACCTTTGAGTAAGAGGGGAAGGGAGCAGGAGAGCTTCAGGCTGTGTGTGAGGGCAAAGCAAGGAGAGGAACCCTGCAGCCTGTACTTGGGTGCCTGTCACAGCACATGCATTGCATTTGTTGTGTCTTGAGCAGTTTGCTGCTTTCCTCTGATCCAGTTTGCTGGCACAGGGTAGTACCAGGGCCTGTTAGGTCAGAAAAGTGGAGTGGAAAGGCAAAGCAATTCTTCTCCTGGCATCCTTGACAAATACTGTGCTTGGCAGGGAGGGCAGAGGGCCACAGAAGAGGTTCCAGCCCCATCATTTTCCTGAATTCCTCAGCAGCACCTGGAAGCTGTTTCACTGCTCTGTAGGTGATGCCATCCTGGTACCAACATTTATCATCCCAGATTAAGAATCCCTTTCTGCACAGATGATTGCCTTTTGGCAAGGGACATTAGGTAAAAAGGTATCAAATCAATCTTAGGAAGAGCTCTGCATCAGTGTATTTTTAATGATACTAGAATATGCTTAATGATACAGGTGGGAACTGGGGGTTTAGGAGGGGATGTGCAGGCATCTTGCTTTACAAAACTTTGGCAGAGGGATGGAGGTGAGTGGAGATAAAAGGTATATCCTCTTTAGGTTGCTGGACTGGCCCAGAACAGGACTTTCCAACTCTGCAATCATAGCTCCAGCTCTCAGGCCTCCAGACAGATGGAGGGATGCAATAGAGACTCTTCTGTCATAATAGAAAAGGGCTTAGATGGGGTTTGCCATGAAGATATGACAAAGCTTTAAGAGGGTTGTACAATTTTATGCTAATCCTTGCCAGCAGATCAATATCAGGGCAATAGGCATAATGTTTCTGCAAGAGGAGGGATGAGCACAGATGTACTCAGATGAGAGGCAAGGCTACAATCAAATTGCCAGATGATGCTTTTTGCAGGGACCCTCAGCTCATTTCTGTTCTTTAAGAACCATAAATGTTCAAGCTGGCACAGTCACATTTGATCATCTGACCTCTCTGAGTTGTCTGGCACATCACCTCTCTGAGCAGCTTTCTGCTCTCTGTTGCTGCATGGAAATTCATATTCCCTGGAGAACACTCAAATACACTTATGGACATAATTAAAAAATTAAATAACATTTAGTCATGTATCTCATGCAGAATTCCTCAGTGACAGTGGATACTTCTACGTAGGTTTTCCCCTGCTGGAAATAAGTCTCTGGACTTATTCAGTAGAATAAAATATAATTAAAAATTGGTATCTCATTTGGAGGGAGCACAGCAATTGAAAATGATGGTTCCTTGACTATAAATAATTGGATTTTGCAGGCATGCCCACGGTCTTTTAGATTGAAGAATATATTGATGGGATTACTAATGAGTCACAGTTTGTAAATTAAGAATATTTATGATCTATTGCACAGGGAAAAGGAGCAGAGAGGGGGTCCACAGGCACCCCATGAATTGTCTGACTGTGTAGCCCAGCTTGAGGAGCACAGTGATGGGGAGACCAGGGGTCTGATATCAGCCTTGACATGACAGATTTTGTAGACACAGCAGATGATTTTTTTTTTTTTTTTTGTAGCCTTGGGCTACTCTTCTCCCTCCCTTCCTCCAAGAAGTCCTTCCTGGGCTTCTGGCAGTCACCAAACTGCATGTGAGAAATTGCCAGGAGAAATGGGTTGGGAGGATGGTGAGGCTGGGGGGGAACCAGAGGATGGGATGGGACGGCATGGGATGGCATGGCATGGCATGGGATGGCATGGGATGGCATGGGATGGCATGGGAAGGCAGCAGCAGGATCTTGGAGCTGGGGCAGGAGGGAAGGGAATTGTGGTCATCTCTGCCCCACCTTCCCACACCCACCCTGCTGGCTTCACCAGTCAAAAGCCACCACTTCAAATCCCTCCCTGGAGATATCCTGCAAGGATGCTGAGTGCTGGAGAGGTGATACAGTGATCTACATCACTGCCAGGGCCCAGACAAATCTCCAGCACTCTTTTTTCTCCAAAAAAAACCCCAAACAGTGTCCTGAAGAGCCCACGCCAGGCAAAGGGGAGCAGGGTGGGTGCTGCTCCTTTTGTTCCTGAGCAAACACTTCCAAGATCCCATCAGATACACCTCTGCACACACAATTACACATCCATCACCACCTTCAAACTTCATCTGAAGACAGCAGCAGAACAGGAGTGTGAGAGAAGCACCTGCAGGAAGCCTGCATGAGGTTTTCTGTACCACCTTCAGCACCTGGAATTCTCCTTGTTCCATGGGTCATGTACTGAAATGTCTCCCCCCTTCTCCACACAAGCACTTTCCAGGAGAGTTAAACACTTTGAGTTTAGGGCCCAACGAGGGATTTGGAGTTTTTCCAGGTGTTGCAGTTCTCAGATAAATGTTGTCTGGGCAGGCAGCCTCACCCTGACTCCAGAGCCACTGTGCAGACACATCACACCCTCACCCAGCTACACACAGGACAGACCTCGAGGGGCTGTGCTGCTCAGCCAACCCCCATTTCTTCATCAGGTCTCATGTTTTGGGATGGTTGGTTCCCATCTGGAGTCCCCAACTCTGGAAGGATGTGGAGCTCTGGGAGTGAGTCCAGAGGAGGGCCACAAAGATGACCAGAGGGCTGGAGGAGCAATTCTGTGAGGAGAGGCTGAGAGAGCTGGGCTTGTTCAGCCTGGAGAAGGTTCCAGGAGACCTCTGGGGGGGAATTCATCTTGTTTCTCCAGTGAGAAACTTGTTTGGCAATCCTTCATCATTCCAGGGTGTGAAATAGCACCTTCCAAACTCAACCTTCTGTCTAGGGAGGCCTTTTTCTGACTCCACTACTGTGCTTTTTTTTTCAGGGGGGGCTTTACTCCAAAAAGTCCTCGGGCAGTTGCTGCATTCCCAAGGAAAGCCCCTGGGGTGCATGGTGCCTGCTGCTCAGTGATGACTCAATCTGAGCCCAGCACACATCTTACCCCCCAGGATCATTGGCATGAGCTGGACTTCCAAAGCCATCCCCTCCCCAACTGACCTGACAGGAAACCCCAAATTGCTTGAAAAAACAAAAAAAAAACCCAAAACCCCAAACCAATGTGCTTTGTGTGTTCTTTGTTCTAGCAGCTCAGCAAACACCTGAACCAGGGACTGGTGAAGTTATTCCCAAACCTGCCCTGCTGGCTCCAAATGTCCATGCTCAGCTTGGAGAAGGAGCAGCAACACTTTCCCCCAGGAAGTGGTGGATGAACAAACCCAAGATGCTTAAGGGGTAAGTGCAATTTTAACTCTAAGGTCTAATGTGAGGAAAACAGCCAGTAGGGTTTACAACAGAAACAAAGTCTGTGCAAGCAAGAAGGTGCCAAATTCCAGTGTCTGACCATGGAAAACTCTTACTGTGGGGGGACCCAGCATCCCCTGGCAGTGAAAAATGTGTTCAGAAATCTGAGTTGTCTCTTGATGTCCCCTTTGAAGCAGCTGCTGTTTGCATCACTGACTGCAGAATGTGGATCTGGACAAGAGTGAACACTGGGGGGTCCAAATATTAGGGTTAACATCAAAATGTCTTCAGTCTAAAAGTCTCTAGACTAAAGGCTTCAGGTCTCACCATTCACAAGCACCTGGAGCAAGCTGAGAACTTGCCATGGCTTTGTTGATCTTCTGTTGACTCCTTTTTTAAGAAAACAGGAATAATAACTGGGTTTCAGAACCACTTTTCCCTGAAGTGTTCAAACTGCCTTTGCCCCTCACACGGGGCATACAGGACACAAGTTGGGTTATTATTGTTACTTCTAAATCAGCTATTTCTAGGTGTGTCACCTGCCTTTTGTAAATGGGAGTGTCACATCTTGCAGCTGAGCAGCTATCTAGATTTTAGCATGTTTTTTTTTCTGGTTGCTCATGGCCATGGCATCTCAGCCAGTGAGAACAAGTTCCCTGCTGTTCTTTCCTCCCCCCTACAATGCCTCCAGTAGGTCTGAAGCTATGAGAAAATGGTCAATATAAGGAAAATATCTAGGGAATGAGTTAAAAACTGAGGTTCAGAAGCTAATAGATGAGCTAAAGGAGAACCAGCTCAGTGAATGCCACTCTCACCGTGAAGGTGCCTACAGGAAAGCTGGGGAGGAGCTTTGGATAGGACATGGGGTAATGGGTTTAGACTGAAAGAGGGGAGGTTTGGGTTAGATAGCAGGAAGAAATTCTTCACCATAAGGGCAGTAAGGCACTGGCACAGGTTGCCTGGGGAGGTTGTTGGTGCCCCATCCCTGGCAGTGTCTCAGCCCAGGTTGGATGGGGCTGGGAGCACCCTGGGCTGGGGGAGGTGTCCCTGCCCATGGGGTTGGATCTTGGTAATCTGTAAGGTCCCTTTCAACCCAAACCATTCTGTGATTCTATGGCTGTGAAGGAATGTTTATTTTTTTTTTGGTCTGTCTCCAGCCTTTGGAAAAAAAAAAAGGTTTTGCATCAGCAGGATGCCCCCAGGAGAGCCCATCCTGGTTGTCCCCATCCTGGTTGTCCCCATCCTGGTTGTTCTCAGAGGTTGGACAGGAGAAACCAAGTGCCAGCACACCTTGTGACTCTCAACCTGTTGTCACCCTTCTGGGTTCTGAGAGACCTGCTGGGCCAGTTGGGTGGCTCCTGGGGCTTCCCACAAGGTACCAGATAATTGCTGCTGGATTGTTGTGTGATGAGTAGGTGAGATAGCAGCACTATTAAGCACTGTTTCATCACCACCCCCAAACCAGTCCACCAGATACTTCCTCCAAAAACACTGTTTCATCCCAAATCTATTGAATGTATCTGTTCTAAACTCCATCTCCTGGGATGGGGTTTAATTAATGGGAAGCTCAGGTGGAAGTTATCACAAAGTAGGATCTGTTAATTACCTGTGAAAAAAAAAAAACCAAGAGGTAAACACTGTCTTTTCAGTCTGGTCAGATAGAATAATGATTTTTCAAAGCCTTTGAGCCAATTTCCTTAATGTTTTCCCCTGGAATGCATTAAAACTCCCATTCAGCAAGATATAACCACCTGCAGAATCCCAGCACAGCCATCAGCAGCTGCTTGCATTAACTACAAGATGAATACCTGGCTGGAAGAGGACCTGAGAGACCTCAGAGTAGTGATGCTCAGGAGAGTTGTCCTGGCAAGGGGAAGCAGCAGCAGCAGGTCCATCCTCCCAGCACCTTGCTCTGCAGGGGACAGATCCCACCTGCTCAAGTTGGTGGGCAGCTTGAGGGTATGTCCAGAAAGCCACCCGTGTCCTGGGATGCAACAAAAGAAGTGTAGCCAGTCAGACAAGAGAGATGATTGTAACCCCTCTGCTCTGCTCTGCTCAGACCCCAGCTGGAGCGCTGTGTCCTCCTGGTGTTGGGGACTCCAGAACTGGACCCAGAGCTCCAGCTGGGGTCTGAGCAGAGCAGAGCAGAGGGGTTACAATCATCTCTCTTGACTGACTGGCTACACTTCTTTTGTTGCATCCCAGGACACGGGTGGCTTTCTGGACATACCCTCAAGCTGCCCACCAACTTGAGCAGGTGGGATCTGTCCCCTGCAGAGCANTCTCCTGTGGCTTTTGAAAGGTCAAACCATATCCTGTTGCAGAAAGGAAAGCAGAAGGGGAGACCAAGAGAGGTGAAGTCAGCAGCAGCCAGGGGATCATCATGGCCCAGAGCCAGCAGCTCCATCTCTCCCTTTGCTCTGCCACATCCAGAGGGCTGTCAGGACTGGCAGAGACTGGCAGTCTCCCCAGGACTTCTGGGGAGATGTCATGAGGGTGCCACCCTCCCAAGGCTCACAGAGGTCTGGTAGAGGGTGGGGGTCATGTTCAGCAATGGGGAACAGGCTGTGCTGCTCCATGGCACCCACCTTGCCAGGGTGGTTGCACCCAAGAGCAACACCTTGGGCACAAGGAGTATCTTGGCAGCAAGCTCTGCCACTGCCTGCTGTGTCTCAGATTGCTGGCAAGGGGCCAGAGGGGATTAGCATGAGTGTAGATAAAATACAGAGGCCACCAAGATCATCACCCTTGATTAGACCACACAATCTGCCAAAAATATCCCCATGGCACAGCAAGCCAAAAAAGCTGGAAAGCTCTAAGTTTTGCTTGTGGGAAACCTTGAGAAGCAGCTGGGACCTGGTCTATCTGTGTCCTGCCAGCACTCTGGTGAGGTCTGCTGGGCAAAGTTTGCAGCTCCCTTAGCTGATGACCTGGGGCACTTTGCTAAGGGGCAAAGTACTTCTGTTGGGATGGCTCCTTTCACTTGGGGTCTTGCAAAAGAAAAGTTGTTGCTACCTAGCCCATAGGTTTGGCTGCAAGTGAGTCAGCATCCACCTTTTCAAGGACAAAACCAATTCCATGAGACATTTTCATCTCAGTGTAGGTCTGCTGGATTATTATCCCTTATAATTAGTTCTCTACGTGCTGTGACATTTCCTGCTGGCAATCTCTTTTTCATCTGTACAAAAAAAACCTGGAGGGTTGTAAGAAGTTGGAGGGCTTGCCAAGACACCCAGATGATGGTTGCTGGTGTAGACAAGGAGTGTGTGTCCCACCTGGGAGGTTTGCTGAGTTTAAGCCAGGATTATTCTCTCTGCCTTACATCCTCTCCAGGGTATGGCTGTGGCAGTCATATGGTGTTCCAGCATGGGCTCTTTAGTTTTTATGCAAGAAGATATCTTCTGGAACCCTAATGTGGTTTTTCACCATGAGCAGCTGGAAAAAGAAAAATAACTAAGAGGGAAAGAGTGCTTTGTGTTCAGTCCTGTGACTGCCAGTTGTAGTGGTTTGCCCTGCTTCTCTTAAACACATCTAAACACCCTCTGAGTCTGGACCCTGTGTCTTAACACTCAGCACATCACTGGCCCAGAGGATTTTGTACCAGGTCACCCTAACAGCAAACATACTGGGCCAGCTGCATGTAGCTCTTTGGCCAAGCAGGCTGCAGAAGAACTTGCCAAATACCCCATGGGCCTGGGGGAGAGCTTGCTGGGCTGCCAGAGGGGAGAACCATGCTCTTGAAGGTCTTTTGCAACTAGAATAATTCTCTGTGTGATTCTTTACTTCAGCAGGGGTCTTGGGAGGAGTTTGAGAGGGTCACTCTGTAGGTTTTGCAACAGAAAACAGATTTGCCTGAGTCTGGAGGTGAGCTCTGATTTTTCTTACCTGGCAGAGAGGAATTCCTGTCTTGTAAAATGCTGGGAACTGGGAAGGACTTCGTCATCCACTGTTTCTTGTCATCTTTTCCTGGGTTGGGATGAGCAGAGGATGTCCAGCCTCATGCTGCCATGGACTATTTGTGCTGCTGCCTAAAATGGAAGCTGAGCTAAACCAACATTTTTTTTAGTTAACTAACTTTTTAACTAGATAGATTTGCTAGATAACTAACCTTTCCCCAGTGGTTTAAGTAGCACCCACCTCCTTCTAATGCAGAATATGTTTTCCTCCCTCTTTGCTGCTCCCTGAAGGCAGTGGTCATGTCCTACCTGCACAGTTCTCCTGATGGATCTAATGGCATGTGCATGGGCCCTGCTGCTTTTGAAGGAGCCTTAGACATGAACTCACACTTCTCAAAGGCAGAGTGAATTCTCCAAGGCATTTACTGTCACAGCAGGTCAGTCAGACTAATATTAGCTCTAATTGCCACTTTGGCTGCTTTTATATTCCTCACCTGCATCCCTTTCCTTGCATGAGACAGTATCAGTAGTAAAAATATTTTTTTTTTTCATCACGAGTTCCCTGACCAGGATACAGGAATGGACTGAGGAGGACGAGCAACATCTGGGGGTGAGGTGCAGAGCTTGGCCCAGGTATTGTTGGCTGAGTCTGTGATTCTGCAGTCATTAATACCAGCTCTGTATCCACCAGATTATCTGGCACTACAATTTTAAGCCAGATCAGAAACAAACCCTCAGCTGCAATTCTACCAGGTCAGGAATTGTCTGGTTCAGGGAGTCAGGGCTGCCCTGGTCTTCCATTTGCCCCTTTTTTTTGGGTTGCCTTTTCAGAGAATCATAGAATGGTTTGGGTTGGAAGGGACTTTAAAGACCATCAATATCCAAGCCCCTGCATGGGCAGGGACACCTCTCACTAGAACAGGTTGCTCAGAGCCCCATCCAGCCTGGGCTGAGAGATTCCAAGGGAAGGGGCATCAACAACCTCCCTAAGCAACTTACTCCAGTATCCTTCATGATTTAGGAAGGTTGTCCCAGTTGCAGAGAGATGATGTTTGGAGTTGTTGCCCACGGAACTACCCTTCCAATGTTAAGGACATCTCCTGTGTGTTTTTAGTGGGGTCCTGCCCAAGGTGTTCAGGGGAAGCTCTGCCCTATGGCCAGCAAGAGATTTCCAAACCACATGAAGTAGCAGGACTTGCTACTGGAAGCTATTTAATGCAAAATGCCTTTCTCAGAGAAAGGCAGAAATCACTGGAAACTGGGAAAACATTCCATGCAAATATCATTGCTTGCAAGCCCTGCTGTGGCACTCTCCATGGGCACCTGCCCCTGCCCAAGGGCTCTGGTCACCTCTGCTCAGCCCCAGTCTGCCTCCTCTTACCCAACTTCAGCACTGACAGATTCTGCAGCATGGTTCTGCCCTTTGGTTCTGCAAAGGCTGTGCCAGTCCAGAGAGGACAGGAGCTCAGAGAATTAAAAAAATGCAGAATATCCTCAGGGCCTTGCTCCCAGCCATAATTCATGCAGCTTGCTGCAAGCAGAGCTATGAGTAACATTTCCCATCTTGGCTTCACCCCAAAGAGTAATGACTTGGAGTTTTCATCTTGTCCTGACCCAGGTTTCAGACACCAGGAAAGCTGAGAGGGTGTTTTCACTTAAGAATCATAGAACATAGAATCAGAGAACAGTTTGGGTTGGAAAGGCCCTTAAAGCTCATCCAGTTCCAACCCCCTGGATGGGCAGGGACACCTCCCACTGGCTCAGATTTCACCAGTTCCCAGCTCATGGAATGATTTTGGAAAACAGACTCTTTACTTATAAATAAGTTTGTTGGTTTGTTTGGGGTTTTTTTTCAAAGCTGGATAAGCCAATCTTGGGTACAGCCCTAACTTGTGTCCTTTCTTAGAGCAGCCTGTAATTTCTGCCTTCATGTAACTTTAAAAGTTAAATCCTCTGAGGAAGAGGAGATCCCAATGCCACCATCCTGTGCATTTACACCTCTGTGTGCCCTGTGTTTGTGTATAAATATATATATATTTTAAATATATAAAAAAGATAAGTAGTAAGTGTGGCAGTATACAGGAGAGCATACAAAACCCCAGCTCTTACCTTGGAAACACAAAAAATAACAGTTAAGTTTGCATACAAATTTGTATTAAAAATCATATTTGCTTCCCATCTCTTTTGTTAGTTACAAAGGTTAAAAAATGGCATTTCACTGCCCACACCTGCATCTTTATCTGTGTTTTTTAGCCATAAGGCCTTGGCAGAACAAAAGAGAAGGCCTATTTTCTGAGGAAGACTCAGATGATCACAAGTTCTGCAGACTAGCAGAATGAGCTGCATCCTTCCCCAAAAAGTAGCAAAGCATCAGTGACATCCCAGTTCATGCAAGGGCAGAGTGATTTCTACCACTGCAATTTGAAAAGAGGGGAAATGATGTACAAGCTGCAGGAGGGATGCTCTCCCAGGGCACAGATCCTTGCAGGTGGTGAGCAGGTTTTCCCTGGCTCATTCCAACGGAGTTCATGCCACAGAAAGTTCAAACCTAAGGAAAAATAACCAGCTAGGCCATCTAAAATTGATCCTGCAGCCTGGATAATTGCAGTGCTGGAATAAATAGGCTGCTTGGTTTTCTCATCCAGACTTTGTGGCTGCTGCTGCTCTTAGAAGCTTCCAAGATGTGCTGTCCCACTGACCCCCCTTTTGCTTTATTCTCTTGTCTGCAGCAAACTGCCTGTAAAACATCAATGCACTGACTGTAGGAAGTGTGTGAAATCCAAATGGGTGCAGGGGAGACTGCCTTGATAATTGAGTATCATACTAGAAACTCAGAATAATTTAATTTAATGTGATAAGCACAGAAGTCCCAATTTTCCTGACAACTGCTTGGCCAGTGTTCCAGTTGTTCTTTTCTTCTTTTGATGTTCTTTGATGTGAGAAAGTGATTTCTATCAGATCCACAGTGGGGGGATAAGATCAATACAATATACATACCATTCACAAAAGTGCCAGGTTTTATTTTTTTTATCAGAAAACACAATAGTGTTGTGTAAAAAAAATAATAAAAAAAAAATCACTCTCCCTCTGTGGAGGTGGAGAACAGCCAGTAATGTTCCAGAAGGCCTCTTTTTTTTTTCTCTAGTCATCCTGCATTTGAAGAAGAGATCACATCCATTCTCACCTCCTCTTTTAGTTCTGATTGAAGCCAACAGAGAGAGAGAAGAATTTAAACCTGCAGAAATCTGTGTTCCAAGGTTTGTGCAGATCTTCAGGACCTGCCCCTGAAGACAAAGCTGCTCTCCTAAGTAATCACTGTCAATTTAGATGCCTTGCTCACATTAATTAGGTTTTATTTACCAGGTCCTCTTTGTTGTGACTGCTCGGGGTGGGTTCTTTATAAAATCTGCTAGTCCCATAGCATTGCCACATAACCATTCCCCCAGAGAATCAGCTTGCCTTGTGGAAGTTCCTGTTCCCCCAGTGCTGCCCTCTGACCTCTGCACTATTTATCAGCAGCCTTTTCCATTTCAACTCAGTGGCTGTGTTTGGGAAAGCAGCTTCTCTGAGGTCTCCCCCCACCAGGAAACACTTTTTTTCCATCCCCACTAACCTGCTGCTGCATAGGGATCTCCTCCACGGGGTAGGGTTTGTGCCTACCCAGCCCTGTTCCCCTCTCTCTGCAACCATTCTAACCCAAATGCCTCTTATTTGGCAGACTTCCCAAAGGAATACTAAGGAAATACTCTCTTGGAGCTAAAAAGCAGTGGTGAAACAAGGAAACTGAGGAGATGGGAGGATGAAATGAAATGAAGGGTCTGTCATACAACTCCTCTTGGCCCCTGCCCTCTCCCATCCCTGTTTGATTTGCACAGAGGGTGAAAAATGCTCAAGGGTTAGCACAAAGCCTGTGGATCATTTAAGACCTCGGGGTGGCCTTCTGAGCAGGGGGGAATTTTGCTCAGCCAACATCTTTATTATCACGAAGTAATCTCCAGCCCCTTGGGTTGGGAGCCATGTGGAAAAACACCTCTGCTGGGAGAAAAAATACCAAACAACTCTTCCCTGCTCATTGGAAAGGTTCAGACTGGGTGGAATTTTCTTTTTCCCCTTAAAATTACCCAGATGATATCTGCTGCATTGTAATTTTCATCTATGACTATGTTAAGGTTATCCTTCTGCTCCCACCAGAGTCTGTGGTTAACACTCCCTTGATTGTAGGGGAAGGAAAAGCCTTGGAGCTGGAGGGATTTAGACCACTGTGGAAAGAAAAGCGATTTAAAAAAAAAAAATAAAAAATCTAACTTCATATCTATGGTAACAAAAGAGAAGAGCTCAGATAAAAATGAATTTAAGGAAGGTGAAATCTTCAGGTCTGCAGGCAGTTTATGGAGATTGAATACATTGTGTCTCCAACACTCTCTGTTTCAAATGTTAGACGAGAAAAATCAGAGTTTGATCCAGTACTAAATCAGCTGGTTAGCACAAAATCTGCATTTAAAATCCCACTTCATAAAAATGCCATTAGTTGCTCCTGTGCTGAGAGCCTGCCTGGTCTGTCAAACACCTTCAAGTAGGTCATCTTCAGGGATTACTCTGAGTTGCTATCTGTTGACATTTCACGTGACATCATAAGCTTCTTAAAATGAATGAAATTCTGTTTCTTTTTTTTTTTTTTAAGGCAAACAAGAGCTGAAATCTTGCAAGGCAGCAGGATTTGCAAAGCTGGCTAGTGATTTTGCCTGCCTCCTCTTTGGAGTGCCCGGGCAAACAGAACCTAAAGAGCCTGTTGGTCAGCAAAAGAGTGTTTGTTTTTTGGGTTTTTTTCTGAAAATTGGACCTTCCCTCTCAAACTGGAACTTGATGTGTGGAATTTGTCAGGAATGAACAACATACTCTGAAAACCCCTGCCCATCATCTCCCAGTTAGTGATATATTCCTCTCTTATTTGTCAGGAGAAGAGCAGTTAGGAAGATGGATGTTTGATCCTCCAGCATCAGTTCTGCTCCTGATTTCACCTCTCTCCTGTGAGGCTTCTCTGAGGTGCTCATTGCTGCCCTCATCCCTTGGGCATCTCAGCCTGCTTTGAAATGACCCAGGCAGCTTTCTGTCCCACCATCAGAACACCAACCATGAGTGTGGCACCAGCCACCTGGCAAGCTGGCCAGTGGGACTGACCCAGCAGCAGCACGGGGCATTATAACCCACAGCCCTTCCTTTTCCAGATGATATTTTGATAACCAGGCAAAAGAACAGGAATGTCTCTGAGCAGGGCATCCTAATGGAAGTGCAGAAAAGGAAGGAGGGGCTGCAGCTCTGGTTGGTTGCTCCCTGGGTGATCTTTAAAGTCTCTTCCAACCCCAGTCTGTGGTTCTGTGACTCTGGTGAGAGGAGCAGCAATGCACTGGGAACTGAGGCTGCTCTCTGCTATTTGTAAGAGGAAAGTGGGCTAAATTATAGGTTTCTCATGAATGAGGCTGATATCTCATCCAAGTGCATCAAATAAAAACGAGAGATGTTATATGAGCATGTTTATTTTCACTGTAGTGAAGCAGCATCATTTGGTGATGTCTTGAATTTTTGAATTGTGTGCTCTAGCCAATCAAAGCTCTTGAGTTGGCCACCTTGAATACACTTAAGGAAAAGATCCATACGGGTTTATTTTCTTTTAAACCTTAACTGGAGAAGAAAGTTAGTCTGGATAAGGGTACACTAAGTGTACTATTTATAAACGTCATTTGTTTATACATCCTTTGTATATTTGTGTATTCATTGAGACCAGAATTTCTCAAGAAACTTATCTCTGTATCTTATTTACTTGTCTGGAGTGGCTTCCCCTCTCCTAACAGTAAACCAAACATACAATTGTTTAGAAAGTCCATGGACTTGCCAAAATATGAACTCATACGCATGGAGGGGGCAGAAGTTCAGATTTCAGTCTGGCCATGGAGGGAGGCACGTGCTGGCCTGAGCTGCTCCACTCAAGCTGATGATCTTAGTTGCTCTCCAGAGGCAGTTTTATTGGGAGAGAAAAAAGATCTGCCTGCCAAGAAAGAGGAGGATGCTGTCTGCAGAGATGGAGTGTAGCAAGGCTCTGGTTGGGAAACCAGAATATTGTGTTGGGGTTTTTGGTTTTGGTTTTGCTTTTTTGTGCTGTTTGGTTTGGTTTGGTTTTTTGTGGGTTTTTTTGTTTGTTTCTTTGTTTGTTTTGTTTGGTTTGGGTTTTTCTTTGCTTCTTTCTCCTTCCATTCTGAGAATATAATCCAAAAGAAATACTGGTGACCCTTTGCAGGGTCGTATTTTCCATGCTCCAGGCTTTCTGCCCTTCTCTGGTTTCTCCCTTTGCCACCTTAAAAGAGCCCCTAATTCCTGGGTCACATCCTGCTTTTCTTCTGTCTCTTGTAGTGTCTCATCCACTGAGAAGATGTAACCCAGATCACAGGTGCTTTACTGACACAGGAACCTTTCCTTGCACCCCAGCCACAACTCGTGAGCTATCACACAGCTCCCCAGAGGGAAAGGACACAAACTCCCCCCCTTCTTTTTCCTTGGACACATGTTCAAAAGTCTTGTCACTGACAGAATAAACTGTAGATTCAAGGAGAAATAATTTATTTTATCCCCCAGAGCAAGAAAAAATGTTTGTTGTCAGCTGTATGGAGAGGGTCTGGATCTGCTCCTTTTGGTTTTAATTACTCAGAAACTGTGTGAAATCCAAATGAGCAGAGAACAAACACTGTGGAGCTCTTCCCCAGTGCTGGGGAGGAACAGGAGCAGCCTGGGAGCACCCAGAGGTGGAGACCACATCTTCTCCCTTGCTGTCACAGCTTCGAGGTTTGTTTATTCCCTCAGGGTGCTGAATGGTATGGGTGCTGGGAGCATCCAGGACTGCCATGGAGCAGGGGACCAGTGTTCCTTCAGTTGCTGGGTAGCAGCAGGTGGATAGGTGGCTGTGCTTTTTCTGCCAGGTACACTTTGGATCCCCTCAGCTGGCACCTGTGGGAACCAGCAGCATCCTTTTTGCACAGCATCCTTCTTTTTGCACAGCATCCTTTTTGCACAGCATCCTTCTTTTTGCACAGCATCTTTCTTTTTGCACAGCATCCTTTTTGCACAGCATCCTTCTTTTTGCACAGAATCCTTCTTTTTGCACAGCATCCTTTCAGGCTTTCTGCTTCTCTCAAGTTGCTCCATGCCAAATGCCAAAGCTCTCTGTTAGCCCAGAGACAGGCAGAGCAGGTGGGGAGGCAGGAACACTGTGACTCCTGTGAGCCAGGGTCTTGAGAAGCTGTTCAGCAGCAGCTGTTTTGTGCAGCTTCAAGGGCACAGCACAATAAAGAGCATTACAGCATCTTAGAGCCTGACAGCACAGCTTCTGTGCCACAGACAGCTCAGCACTCAGGCACCAGATCCTGACACTCCAGAAGGCTACAAACTAAAGACAAGTGCTCCTGTGAGCAGGCACAAGATGCTAAAACTACAGAAAAACACTCCTGCCAGAATGCATAAGATGCTAAACCAAAGAAAAACACTCTTGTGAGCATGAACTAGATCCTGAACTAAAAAAAAAAAAAAAAGCACATGGTGCTAAACTAAAGCACTCCTGCCAGCATCCCCAGGGTGCTGCACTATAGAAAAACCAGTGCTGGGTGCAGGCACAAGATGCAAGGGATCCATGGCACAGCAGCAAAGCCCAAGCTTGGCCTCCCCTCATCCCATCACCTGGATGAGCTGGAATAGGTGGTCACAAGGAGATGACACTGTCAGAAGAACTGCTGCTGCTCCCTTCCTTTCCCAGGACACACTGTGTGGTGCAGCTCCCCTGGCTGGTATCCATTGGGATCCAGGGTTGCAAACTGCTGGTGGGATTGAGTTTTCTTCCTCTTCTTGGGTAACAGATCCCATCCCTTCTCCCACCTGGCAGTGCTGGGTGCTCAGAGGGGTGCTTGGAGGTGGGTGCACTGTGCTCAGGTCCTGGCCCTGTGCTGGCAGGGTCCTGAAGGCAGCAGCCAAGCCCATGTCAGGAAAGCAGTGGCTGGGAGGAGGGCAGGATGGGCCAGGAGGCAGGGTTACAGTTGGCATGGTCTATAAACTGCCTGTCTTTTTGACACGCTTTGGGAGAGGTGCATCAGCTGCTGGGAGCATGGCAGCAATCCAGCAGAGTTACAGATTGGAGCTAAAATGGGATAGGATGTCAGGGCTCAGCTCAAAGATGTGGATCAGGCTCTCAGGTCAGGCCCCCTGGGTAAAATTTGTAACTAAAAAAAAATAAATAAATGCCTGCAGATGATTTTGTAATTTCTCTTGTGTTAACAGTGGCCTGTATTTTATCTTCATCTGCAGCTGTTTCATCACAGACTAATGATGGTCCTCCCTGTGGATGCTACAAGGGACTCCTAGATCCAGACTCAGGAAGAAAACATGCCAGGACTGTGAGGGAAAAGAGGTGGGGACTGAGGTGGTTGCAGAGGAACCTGGGCTGTGCTTTCTTGGCTGCTGTCTGTTTGATCGATTTTACATGAAAGATCTGAACTTTTTTTTTTTTTTTTTTTCTGTTAAGAGCACTAGAAAAAGGTAATTGTGATTCTTGGTGGATTTATTGGGAGGGTGGAGGAGTGTCTCTAAACCCCAACCACAATCCAGCCCCATTGCCACAGAGCACTCACAAAGCCTCTCACCTCCCAGTATCTTCCAGAGGGAGAAAACTTTATGGGTGTCTCTCTGTCTTCAGGGAATATCTGAATCTGTTTTCTAGATTTGAAACCCATCAGAGAAACTCTTTGAGGGTCCTGACAGCCATTCCAGTTCTATTTACAGCTTTTTGATGAGCAGAACCCCTCTGTCAGCACTCCTCATGCACCCAGACCTCACAGGCACATGCAGGGCTCCAGCCCTGGGAGCATCCCAGCAAGAGGGCAATGCCTGGGCTCTCTCTGCTCTTAGTGTTATTCCCCAGCTTCTAATTCTGCATCACTATTGATTGATGGTGTGCTGGCTGGCTGACTCTAATAGATAGCTTGTTCACTGCCTCTCATTGATTGCAAGTTCATCATCCTTTGCCCAGTACCCTGGGCAGATTGCTTTAATTGCCATTTACTTATTTCACATCACTATTTATTGCTGTTGTCTTTCTCATCAGCTTTCCTCTTTCCCTCTGCTCATCTTTTTGCCTCCCCTTTGCCTCCCGTTCCCCATCTCTCCATGTGCCAGCTTCTCTCCCTTGCCTCTCATTACCTCCTTGCTCTCCTACATCATGACCCTGGGTTTTGCCATTCTCTTTTCTGAAGCTTGTGCTTGTCACAGACTCCTGTCTCAGTGCCACCAGTCTCTGCCCTCTCCTCACCCCCTGCCCTCAGCAGTTCCAAGGAGGAGGAACAAAATCCTTAAATTTTTTTCTTTTTTTGTTTGTTTGGGGTTTTTTCAATCAAATTGGTAGCATTTAGGGTTTGACCAGGAGAAGACACGTCTTCTTCTACTCCTTCTCTACTACAAAGATAGTTTGTATTTGAGAGCTGTCTTCCAACAAGTAATCAGATGAAACAAATGTTGTGCCAGCTACACAAGAGCTAACAATTGCATACAGGAAGATGTTGGTTTTGATGATTTCCCCTGTGGTTTTTACTTCTCTTTTTTTTTGGTGCAAGTGACACAACTGTGATTTCTTTCATTTCCACCCTCTTCAGGACTTACGAAAGTCTCCTGTCTGCTTTTCTTTTTATACCAGCATCTTCCAATCCAGAAGCAAATCCAGTTGTTTGGATGCATTTAGGCTAAAATGAAACATTACTGGAAAAAACAGCATTTCTCCCAGCCAGTATTGCATGCAGACAATCATGCTGGCAATGCTGAAAACCTCCTTGTGACCTTTCCCCACCTCCGCTCTCAGAGATGTTTATCAATTCGATAAGTTTGAAAAGTTTATTCACCAAGGATTGTAGCTAATGAATTCTTTTCAGACTTTTGAACATATAAAATAGTCTAAAATATTATTTTATAAAATACTATTTGAATGGTCAAGCCCTCACTAGGCTGACTCCACATGTCCTCAGGAGCACACGTTCGATCCGCCTGCTTGGACGCAGAAGATTAAGGAGAATAAAGCAAGCAGAGCATCTCACAGCACAGAAAAATAGAGAAAAGGAGAAAAATAATCAATTTCTTAAGGTACTTGAAGCCTGAAAACATCAGCTCTTTCAGGCTTCTGGATCTGTACAAAATAAAATGTAGGATTTTAGCCAAAAAGCCAATGGGTGATCTGCTGGACATCATGTCTCTTGAGCAAACTTTCGTATTGTTCAAGAGGAATAGTCACTTGTTGGCAGGGGATACTTTTTAGTGCTGTGACTTTTCTCTGCCCAAGGTGGATGGTCACAGAGATTTCAGAACACTGATTTTCCTTTTTTTTTGTTGGTTTTTTGGGTGTTTTTTGGTTGTTTGCTTTAGGCTTTTTATGCTTTCCAGAGCATCTATTGGACAAGTCTGGTCTGGGGCCTATCTTGATGTTACTTAAGTTACCAAAAACTTTCAGGTCAACTCCCTACTACAATATCAATTCTACTCCAAAAAGTAATTTAAATACAGTCAATGTTTTGCTTCCCACAGTGCCTCCCTACCCCAAATATATACGAAACCCATAGATGGAATTTCTGCGGAAACTGGCACCGGCTTATCTGGCTGAAAGGTTTTGAGATAACATTGTGTCACCAATTTAGAGAAAGTTCAGCATAAAAATAGAAAGTCACTATTTAGAAAGGAGCCATGATAAACACTAATCACCAAGCATTTGCCCATCAGTGAGATTTTGCAGGGTTATTCTGAAAGAGAAGTTTTACTCTGGGGATTTTTATTTTTTTTTCTCAGCAGCAGCTGATACACAGTATTTCCCTTGCACACAAACAGGCTCCAAGTCAAGATGTTTGCCAACTGGAAATTTCATCTTACAAGGGGAAAGCTATTTTAAAGCCATCCAGGAATGAAATTCATGTAAAGCATTAACCTCTATCTATCCAATTTACATTCCTTAAACTGCTCTTCCTCTGCAGGACACCTGGGTTTCCCAGCTCCCCATTGCTGAGAGCAGAGAAGGGCTGAAACACATGGCACATGCTGGAGAGTTTCTCCTGGTGTGTTCTGTCCACCAGCAGCAGAAGGTGTCATCATTGACAGGAATCCATGCAGATTTTACATCATTCTCTCCTGGAGTTATTGCCTTTACCTGCCAGAGCAAGCCACTCTCTGTCCAGCCAAGGCAAAGAGAAAAAAATAATCATTGTGTTGGGGAAGGCAATTGACAGGAGAAACCATCACACCTCTGGTGACTGGAACAAGGGAAGGGAAGGGAACAAGAAGGGAACAAGAGCATAAATGCCAACTAATTCTTTGCATGTTCTGAAAAACAGAGCTAAGCCTTGCTGCTGGCAGCACTCCTGTGCCACAGGTACTCTTACAGCAAAACTCTTCTGCTCAGCTCTTGACAGGGCACATTTTTTCCTTTAGCCACACTGAGAAGAGCAAACAGAAAAACCCATTCACAAACTGCCAAAGTTGAGGGCCAGCTCTGCAAGCTGTCAGAGAGGCACTTGGAAAGCTGCAAGTCAGAGGTGGTTTCAAAGCTCTGATACCAGGATTTGGCTGGAAACCTTCCCCTGCTGTGGCTGAGAAAGAATTCTTATTTCTTTGATTTCTTCCTTGGCACACTTTAATCATCACCTCTATCTCTGCCCAAGCCTCTTTTGTTGTTTTTTTAATTTTTACATACTTTACCTTGCATCTTTTATCTGCACTAATGCATGTCCTTCTGTACCACACTCTTAATTCTTTATTCTCTAGTAGAGAATAGAGAATAAAGGTGGTCTAAGGAGCCACCTTTAGCAGTGGTACCAGGAGTGTAACATAAGGAATGAGCGGACTTTGGGTCACTCACTCTTCCTTCACATTAACCCATGACAAAACCCAGGGAGTAAAACATGTATTCATAAATTTTTACTTACATAGCCATGTACATACAGCCAAATATCAAAATTAATATACATCCATGGTTTCCCCCTGGCTTTGCCCAGTGTTTATTTCACTACAAGAGGCTTTAAAAAAATTCACCTCATTTTCAGGAAGTGTAAATCAGTGTAGCTCCAGTGAGGTACATTGCCTGGGCTTTTGTGTGAATGTCATCCAGACCTGACTCACTGAAGGTGCACTGACTTGTGCCAGATAAAAATCTGAATGAAAAAAACCCTCCTAAAACAACTAATGTATTTATCTCCTTGTATCAAAACCAGGTTGGATGAGCAAGCCACTGAGTCTATCAGTATATACATTACTCCCCATGGGAGTGCCAATTTTTTTTGTTGTTGTTCAGGAGATGTGACTGACATACAAAATTCTCCATGGGAATCAAACAGATCTTCTAAAATTGCCTCTCTGCTGCTAGTGATTCCTTCCAGTTCTCATCCATGTGACTAAGGTTTTGCTTGTCTGATAGCTAGAGTCAGAGTACTACTAGTAATTATTTTATTGAACTTAGTAACAAAATAACAGGCTGATTTTTTTCCTATTTAAAGGACAGGTCGATTTATATTGAATTAGTCTGTTGGGGTTTTTTTCTCTTTAAAGCTCTTTAAGAAAATACATTCTTTTTGTAGGGACCCACAAAGTGGACTTAAGCTGATGCACACTGCCACCATGTAGAAGGCAAATTGCAAGCACATGAGCATATAATCTGAGTAACCCTTAAAAAGTCTCTCTAAGTCTTATCAAATAAATTCTTGCTGGAATGTCAGCACTGTGGGCTTTGCTACCAGCTTCTCTTCCAGACAGCTTTCAGCACTCATCCCTCAGGCATAGCCTGAACTCCTTGGATCTCATCTTTGCTTGGTACCTAAACTGAGGCTTTTTTTTTTCTTTGATTGCAACACAATTTCTGCTGGCTAAGTCACCACACAGAGTGGTGAAATCCCGCCTTGGAGTCATCTGAGAGAGGTGCAGGTGGAGTTTCTGCTGCAGAGATCCAACCAGAGTCTCATGGAGCTCCCTCCATCAGAGGCCTCTTCCCTGCCCAGCAGCAGGGCTCAGGAGCAGGACTCCCCCCAGTCCTTTTTGGAAGGATCTGATGGCAGGCAGGCAGGAGGCATGCTGAGGCTGCTGCTGAGTTTGGAAAATGCACTTTCACCTCCCCTTCAGCCTCCCCACAGCTCCTGTGGTGTGGGAGCCATTTGGACCACCAGGTCCCTGGAGGCATCCAGGTAGAACCTGACAGCCCAAGGACTGCAAAGAAGAGCCCAGAGCAGCCTGATGGGCACCCACAGGAGATATGGTGGGTGAGGAGGTGGGGAGGAGAAGGAGTCAGGAGTCTGCCTCCTCTTTCTGCCTCATCCATTCCCTCCTCTGGAAAATGGGAGGTTCTAAGTTCACTCCCAGTTTTGATAGCTGGATGAAAAGAGGTGATGCACATTATGATTAATTTCACAAGCAGCTATTAAGCTTGCTCATTATTTTGGAGAGCTCTGTCAAAGAGAAAGTCAGACTGAGATCATGATTTGACTCCTTCCCCAGCTCTGGAAAAACTCAGTAGTCTGTGGATACCAAACGTTGTGATGTGGCAGGTTCTTACCCCACTCTTTGAGGCATGGCAGCTTCAGAAACATGGGGCAAAGTCATGGGGTAGGCATGTCAAGAGGAGAGGAGCTTTCCCACAAGGGAACCTGTCTGTCTGAGCTGGATATTCAAATTTCATCAGACAGGATTTCCCTCTGCTGTAGGTGAGTTTCTTTCTGCCCTGTCTGAAGAGCAGGGAAGGGATTCCTTAGTGAACGTGGCATCAGGAGGCACCTCAGTGGAGGAGCAAGGTGGGTGCCCAAGCATGGGGAGGTTGGGGCACAGCCATGAAAATACCAAGTGATGGAGGATCTGCTGCAGCACCACCTGACTGTGTTTAACACCAGGACAGTTTATAATCCTTAACAAAATAAGACTCATCACACATATATGCAGTCTCCAGAGCCACTGCAAGCAGTCTGTGATTCACTGAAAGCAGCCACCACTGCTTTCTGCAAGGACCTCTTGGCATTTTCTCCATGAGCAACCCATCAGATCTTTAGCACTGAGCTTCAGACCATCCCTGATGTAAATTAACACCTCACTTCTCATCCTGAAAGCGTGACATGGAAAAAAACCCAGTACTGACTACATCTATCTGTTTCCATTTTGAGAGATTTGTAAGTGTTTAGAAGCTCCTTTGCACTTCCAGACATCCCAAAGCCTGCTTTTAAGGAATAAAATTACTTACATTATAGCAGAGAAAATTTAAATAGTTCCTCCTTTAAATATTTTACGTTTGTTAGAAAGATGAATGGCTAAAAAGAATGCTGCTGTGAGCATGAAGGAATGTTGTCTTGGTATCTGCTTCCTTTTTTTTTTTTTTTCTTATTATTAGTCTGGTAATTCTCTGTACTCTGCATTGAAACAATTGGACAGAACATAAAGATTCAGAGAGAACTTGATATGAGAGGGACAGCCTGATTTCTGCAGAGTTCACCTTCGTGCCAGGAGCCCCACGGGGCTCAGCGAGTGCTCCAGTGCCTGCAGCCAGAAAGATGAATTGTTGTTTTGCTGGATGCTTGTATCCCCGTTCAGAAGAGTCAGGATATGCTTGCAAGCACAGTGAGCAGCCTCAGTGCTTACTTCCAAGACAGGAAAAAAGTGTGTTACAGTCAGAGAGGGGGTTATCTGTTTCAGTAGCTAAAAAGAAGATAGAATGGTATCTTCATGAGCCAGCAGGTAAGGTATGAGTGTCTCAAAAGGGAGAAAATAAGCACCAAAGGGCTATTGAGCAAAACAGAGAAGTGTGACAGGAGGCAGTGCCTGAGGTTGAATCTGGACACGTGGAATTGGACACAGCTGGTAGCAGGGAGGAGGATGAACAGAACAAACCCCATGAGGTTCTTTATCCTCTGCCTCTTGCCATCTTCAGCTCAAGTCTTCACAAAGGATAGGTCTTCACCAAATGTAAGTCACTGAATTAATCCCCAAACAGGCTGAATTAAATTCTATGGCTTGTATTCAACGAGCCAAAACAGATCTGCTGCTGGTTCTGCCTTCTCATTTGTTGGAATACAGATGTGTCTTTCTCTTGCTCCCTCTGCACCAGGGCACTTGTCTCATGGCTCCTGCCTGCAGGGAGGCAATTCATGTTATGTTTCCTTACCAGATGATGTTTTCTTACCCCACTGTCAATCAAAAGGTACAGTGAGAAAGAGCTGTTACCTCCCCACGCTGCCTTCTCACATGATGCTGATTCTGATGGTCAGATTAGGGTCAGGAACTGCAAGGAAAGGCAGCAGAAGCTGGGGATGTCAAAACTCCCTCCTCAAGCTGAAGTGCCTGTGTCTTGGGCAGCAAACCCCTGCCAGCAGAGAGGTCCAGCAATGGGCTTTGCTGGGCTCCTTGATGCCACCACCTCCTTGCCAGCCATGCCCAAGGTGGTCACCACAGCCCCCTGGAAAGCCAGTGGCTGATCTCCTGTGTTTGCATGGGTGCTGTTGGGAGGCAAAAGACCACCATTTTTCATGCCTGGTGGTCTAAATTTATACTTGAAGATTCAAAGGTGCCTTTGATGGCTGGCAACTTCCAGTATTTTGGAAAACAGGTCATGAATCTATTTCTGTGTGTGCGTTTCTAACTTTAGTCAGGAAGAGTGGGAGCAGGGATCTTCTTGGTATGAGCTGTGGAAGTGATGTGATTCAGGAGATCCTTCACCCAGAGACCTTTGCTCTTCCATAATCTTTGCCTACAACAAGCTTTTGGTTTCTCTGATGATTGGCCTGAAGTGTTGAGTCTGGATAACCTTCCTGGGGAGGTATGCCTTGGAAACTGTACTTTGTTTATATGTCAGATCTACTCCCAGAGTGCTTGTGGTTTGGTTTTTTTTTTGTTTGTTTGTTTGGTGACATCTAAATGCACTTTTACAATGCAAAAACAATGTCAGGATAAATTTTGCACTTAGAAAAACTGCAGATGGGAACGTTTGTCTGGGAGATGTTGTCTGTGAAGCTGCTTACAAGGTAGAGTCTCTCCTCTTTAGGATTTGCTTGAACAGATCCCACAGTGCCTTGCTGGCTAACATTAAGTAAGAACACTCTTACACATTTCTTAAATTACCTGTGAGGCTGCAAATTGTGCATGGCAAGGGCATTAACAAGCTCCAGCTGCCAGTGTCTCAGCCTGCCTGTACCACCAGGACATGGGCTGCTTTTTCCATTCCCTCCTGGTGTAGAAAATTGCACTCATGGGAAAAAGAGCCAAGGATACAAAATGCTGATGATTATTGTACCAGGGCCTGGTAGTCACACTTCTTTTCCAGGAAGATGTAATATTTATCATGTGCTGATGCATTTTTGCCCCCACTGCTTAGAGCTGTGCAGGAGAAGATGGTCCCTGCCTCAAAGGGCTCTGTAAATCCCAGCAGACCTTGAAACACAGGAAAGAATACAGCAACCAGAAAGAAAGGGGAAAGATGTGGGAAATGTGGCAAAAATGTGAGGTTTGCAGTCAGCATAACAGGCAGAGGTGACAGTAAACCTTCCCCATAGCCTCCTGGTTCCCAAGCTTCATGATTGTGTTGGATTTAGAAGGAGCTGAAGGAGGTACCTTTGTGATTTTGGCTGGGTGTCTTCTTGCCATCAAGGAGTGGCATGGGATGGAAGGTGAGAGTGTTTGAGGAGAAAACTGCACAGCCTGGTATTAAAGGTTGGCCTCAGAGAGAGGAGTCAGGGCTCAGTGCTTTCCAAGTGTAATTATTGAGTATTCCTCTGCTGGGAAATGGGGTGGGGAGCACAGACACCACCCCAGCTGGCTGGGCTGGAGGTGAGGCAGGAGAGAATTGCAGGTGGACAATTTAGCCAGCTGAAAAGGACTTGCTTTTAGGTGTAGCCCAAAAATCTCTATGTCAGGTTCTGCAATGTTAAATACATTCTCTCTTATCACCCCCCCACACACCTCCTGAACTACTCCAGGTCTGTCACTGGGTCTGATGCAGGTGGAATGACTCTTTGTCTGAATGGCATCACTGGTTCAAGCCATGGTGAGCCTGGAAATGAGACCTGTGCCACCACCAAAAGGCTGAAACTGTCAAGAAGCTGCGGGACGGCAGCATTGCCCTGGGGGAGGGATTCATCTCACTGCTCTGTAGCCATCCAAAAGTTGGGGTTTCATTCTGTCCCCAGAGAGCTCCTATCTGGAAAGAGCCGCTTCTCACCACTGCCTATAGAGGGAGTCTACAGTCACCCTCTTCAGATAACATTTAGACAATTCAAGTTAAACAAATCCCACTGTAGGTTCCTACAGAGGAGTTTCCTGATGCTTTTTGTTGCTTTTCATTTATTTGCACAAACCCCACTTCTGTTCCATACTTGTTCTAGACTAAGACCTCAAGAACACAGAAACATTACTAAGCAGAGCTTGCTAAAGGAAAAATTAGCTTGCTTTCTTTTTCTTTTTCTTTTTCTTTTTCTTTTTCTTTTTCTTTTTCTTTTTCTTTTTCTTTTTCTTTTCTTTTCTTTTCTTTTCTTTTCTTTTCTTTTCTTTTCTTTTCTTTTCTTTTTTCTTTTCTTTTCTTTCTTTCTTTCTTTTTATGCTGAGCATGCATTTTCATTTCACAGGTTTACACCAAAGTTTTTGCACATAAGCTTCCTGAAGAATTTGTTTTTGAGGCTAAAAGTCTGCATGCACGGGACTTACACACATTATATGATTTAAAAGAAAGGTGATTGTTGAAGCAAATAATTGATTATCCAGTTTATATTTAGCTCAGAGGTAAGATACTTTTAAGTGAAAAATCCTTTCAGTACTTTCAGATTGGTTCTAAAAAAAGCAAAATAAACCAAAAAAAGCCAATGGCGTGCTGACACAGTTTGCTTCCAAATCAAACTTTTTAACCAAAAGAACTGTGGCAAAGGACTTCTGCTTATAGGTGACATGTATCTGTGAGTTATAGTCATTGTCTGAGTGTGAAAACAGATTAAAATGAATGTTCTTTTAATTTTCTACACAATGTATGCTTTGCATGGCGTTATTTTTCCAGTCAAGTAATTACAGGGTGGAGAGAATGTGTGGCCAATGGCAGCAGGTTAATTACAAGACCAGACACCCACTACATCTTGCTCAAAGAGCCCTGAAATGATTACACATTATTGCAACTAATAGCCTAGTTTGGACCACTGGTTGGAGAGCTACCCTCAGCTTGAAATGAATCTGTAATATTTTTATAAATAATGCTGTATAACACAGATTAGCTCAGTTTCTGAAGACAGGAAATACGTGTTTATTTACACTGCCCACCTGACAATTTTACCCAGACCCTGGTTCTTCTCTTCCCTTTGGGCAGCCAATCTTCTTTCTCAACACAGCAGTTTGGGAGAAAATACTTTAAAGCAGAGCTAGGTGATTAAAAATAAAAACTATTAGTAAGCCTTTGTGGTACCCACAGTGGCTCTGAACTTTAACTGATTGCATTTGAAATTAGATGGGATGAGGCCAGGAGAGATTATCTGATAATCTAATGTGTTGACCAGCCATTAAATTTCTCCTCAATACCTCTAGGTTGACAACCTTCCCTGGTTTTCATCCTTCCCTGGATGAAAAGTGTTTTCCAGAAAAGCATTTAGTATTCACCTGAGGATGAATCCAGCAGGGTTCCAGTATTAGGTAGACAGGGGAAGGGTTTACCCATAAATTACTAGAAAATATCTTCAAGGTATAATAAAGACTAAGCATCCTCCTTAAGGGAATATTCTTGGCAATTTTTGTAATTCACCCATAAATAAACCAGGAGATGTGTTTATTAAGACAACTGCCATTTGAGTACTGAATATTGAGAGAGGTTTTGTGCTTCCCTCTCTCCAAAAATAGAGTGAGGATGATTGAACTGAAAACCTAAAGATTTCCAAAAAGCAATTACATAACTTGACACACTTGCCCTGTTTCCCCCTCTCCTCCTCCCTCACCTGCCTTGTATTTTAAAGAGGTCAAGGTTATTAAATAGAAGCTCCTACATTCAGACAGTAAGAAAAGGGGGATCTAAACACCAAGACTGTTCATCTGGCATGAATTTGCCCAGGTAGCCTACATGCACTCTGTTTGTTTACCCATCAGGCTGTGAATTGCTCCTTTTGCTGTACCCAGCATGTGCAATTCACCCCGGGTCAGATAATGCTCCAATGAAAAACTTCTTTTCCCTCCCTGACTCATGTGTTTATAGTGTCCAAAGCTACAATCTGTATTCCTGTCAATTTATTGACCTCAGTGGTTGTGTTGTCTATGTAAGGATTGCAGTTTGATGACCCCAGGTGATCAGACCTAAAGCTTTTGCATGGCACGATGCAAAACGACAGCTCCGATAGTTCTGCTCCAGCGCCGCGCACACCCTTGGGAAGCCACCAGAAGGGTTCCTTTTTTTTTTAAATTTTTTTTTTTTTTTTTTTTCAAAATCATTTCAACTCTTACCTATGAATTTATGACTTCCAATAGCTGGCTGATTTAGGTGGCGTGGCACTACACATCAGCTGCATGCTGGCTTGGAAAATGAATGCTGCAATTCTGGCAGCCGTATGGGCAGCTGGCGAGCGGCCAAGCGCAACCCTACTTCCAGGCAAACCTTTCCCCCCTGTGCCAGAGAAGAACTGTTTGCATGAACTCCACTGAAATAAAAAGAATCCTACTCCTTCTTGTGGCTTTTGACCCACCAGATTCACCCCCTCGAGAAGACTTTTACCCCAAGATGATAAATGAGAGAAGCTGCACGGGCACGACCCCCTTAGGGCGAGTAACCACCTGGGCACTGCAGTTCTTGGTGTTTTGGGGGATGGAGAGATTTGCAAAGGCCTCCTGAACACGTGTTGCCCCTGTGTTCATCTCTCCTCTGCTTGTTGGTCTCACCTGGTACAAGATTTAGCTTGGAGGCTCCATGGGGAAAGGGTGTTTATCTTACTGTTCTGGAAAACCCACATTGTACTTGGAGTGCTGAGCAAACAGTCAGAAGAATGGCTGCACCTAGCTTAGTTATCTGAAGCACCTTAAAAAAGAAAACAGCATTGTTTGGTAAGAAGGAAAAAACATTTTTCATTAACATTTGCAAGTGAAGGGGTTTTTGTTCCCTGTTCTTTTGCTTCTCTCAGCCTATTATTTCTTATCAAGTATGCAATCACTTACGGAGTTAAATCTAATTCTGCCACTGGCTTTAGTGGGACTGTCTGCAGGAATGGGACTGGAAACTGAGCTGGGAACTCCTCAAATAGGGTTCTGCCTTCTTACCATGGAAATGATAAAATACTCAGAAAAACTGCAGAGGGAAATTAAACACTGTGGTTTCTAGTAGCTATATGCAGTGCTGTAGCTGGAAGGTGCCTTGGTGATAGCTCAGACACACAAGCCTGTTTGTGATGTATTTTATGTGTATGTGATTTTTTTTTTTTTTACAGCTGTTCACAGGAATCTTGTCACTTGCAGTTGTTTTACCTCCATTGCAACAGCTTTATGAAAAACAAAAAAGAACAAAACAGGGATTGAAAGGGAAGCAGCATGTATTTTTCACTCTAAAATAGCTGCTAGGCTTGAATTTCATGCTTTAGCTATCTGCACACTGGCCTTTAGAGGGAAATCAGGGCTTGTGCTTTATCTCCCACACCACAATCTCCACGGGTCTCCTGCCCAGCTGGTTGGCTCAGCTAAATTCTTGTCTACATGAGGATTTTTCTTAAACCCTGTACTAAAGCTGCTGCTGTCTGACTGTTGATGGCAACAACTTGTTCTGCAGGGACCAGCAGACCTGGTTCCTTTTGCTTCAGCTCTGTCCAGCTCAGCACAGAGCTAATCAGCAGCGTGGGCCTTGCTGGTATCTGACCACCAGTAACATTTCCATTGCTCCTGCCAGTACATAAACACATGACAGTGACTTGGGATTCCTGAGAAATGCCATCTAAACGTTATCAAGCCTGCTCCAATCCTCCTCAGCTTGAGGGATTTTTTTTATACAGGCTGCTACAGTTTGGAAATGCTCACTAGGTGCAGTTAAAGTAGAAATAAATAAAGTCACAGCTGATAATAAACACCACGTGGGTCCATCAGAATGGTAATTTTATTCCTGGTGCTCCTCAGTAGCCAGTTCAGTAGCCAGTTTTGCCAGAGCAACCGCTTCTTTTCCCCAGGAAAAACAATTTTATCTAGGTAGCTAGTAATAGCAAAATGGTGCTGAAATGGTGCTGGCACTGCCAGAAGATCCCAAGTTACCTGCTATCTTTTTCTGGATATGGAAAAAGAATCCAGCATTTTTTTTTTTCCTTTTATGTAAGTAGAGTTACATTTGCTTCTTCCTCCTTCTCTCCACACTTCTAAAAGGAATGCATTATAGTTTGGGGATGATGATACTACAAGAACTTGGAAGTTTTGTCCCCTCCTTCATGTTCTCCAAGGGCTCTCAGAAGGGCTTTCAACACCTCCCAGAGTCTGGGACCAGAGAAACAGGATCTCTTCTGTCCTTGGAACTGTAAAGCTGTAATATGGCACAGTTACAGATGTAGGGCAAAAGCAGAACTGACCTTCACCTGTAAAACCAGAACTGCTGGTGCTTATACAGGAGCTATACTGCTGGATAAAAACAATAATTTAATTGCTTAATGTAGACAAGGCCTCTGAGGAATCTCCTTCTCCAAATAGCCCAGCCAATTAAATTTAATCAGCAAAACCCCCCCAGTCCACACTGAAACACTTTGTCAGGGACACGCAGGAGGTTTCCCCCTTTGTAACCACCTGCAGGACCCCCAGCAGCCCCGGAGAGCAGAATGTAAAATGTGTTTATTCCAGGGCAGGGGCCCAGATGCCCGATGCACCCCAAACCTGCCCGCTGACGGATCAGGGTGCGGGGGCTGAAAAAAACCAAACCCCATCCCGGGAGTTGGACCGGATTCCAGAACCTGCGCAAGGGGCGATGCCTCTCACAGCCCAACCCACGCCTCCCGTGAGGAACCACGCGTGGGTCCCGCACCCAAATCCGTTCCCACATCAACCCCGATGCTTTCGCTTCAGCTCCAGCTGCGGGAAATCGCCGTCACTACAGGATTTACACCATTCCCATCACGCAGGGCTCCCCTATCACTCCACCACGTTATTAAACGCAGCAGCACCCGGGGAGGGGAGACTTGAGGTGGGCAAAGCCGAGGAGAGGGAAGCCGGAGGCCGGAATCCCCATTCCGCAGCAGCCTTGAGCTGCTCCCCCGCATCCCATCGGTGCGGGGCCATTCCCTCCTTCCCTCCCGCCTCTCCCCGGCCTCCTCCCGCGGGGTCTTTTGTTTCCCCGGGGGTCGCCCCAGACCCTTTGTTTCTCTGAGCGCCCCAACAAGGGCCGCGCCCGGGCCATCCGCCGCCGCCGCCTCCTCAGCTCCCGCACACCCCGCGTACACCCCGCGTACACCCCGCACCCACCCCGCACCCCCCGCTCTGCCCTCAACAGCC